>CAJQZJ010008773.1:10761288-10792433 GCA_907164525.1 Lophiomys imhausi
AGCAAGTTCCCTGTAACCTTGGAAGGAACACAGCTTTGGCTAGGCTAAATGCTCCTGAAAGGATATGTAAGGCAAGACTTGGCCTATGTCAACAAACAGAAAATTATGTGCCACAATATTAGCCCATGTAAGTAGAGTAGTGGGAATATAAGACATTTGGAGAGAAATAAGAAAACAGAAGGACGATATGAGTGATTTAAAGAATAAATTCATATTCCTACTTCCCACATTCCAACTTTAACAGGAACCTTTGTAAGTGACCAGTCAACTGACCTATGCATGAAAATGTGGGCTGAGATATAAGACCATCCTAGGGTCTTACCTAGCATGCCATAGCTCTGATCCCCAGTACTACAGACAAATATTTGGAATAGAAATAGATTAAGAAGACATCTTTAACACAGAATTTTTATAGTCAAATGGAAATAACTGACATTGTCTAGCTCACTTCGTCCTTAATACATTATAGATTCACCAAACATGGCTGGCTTAGTACATGATCAGTGATTTTTTTAATGCAAGAAAAATTTTCTAAGTAATGAATCTGGAGCCACATAAAAACAGATCAAACACAGAAATAGCCTATTGTCTTTCATTTCCAAACCATTGCTCTCCCCCAAACATGTGCTATAAGTATAATCAGTTGCATTTTAAGTCCTCATCACTAACACTGTCTATTTAGGTAATCATTCTGTGAAATCCTGCATAACAACACATCTCATTGTCTCTAGCAGAGCAACAAGCCTGAAATGTTGAAGAATGCCCCAATACAGTTTTGTTTCTATGACTCATGTCTAGTTCTGCTGCAGAATGACATAATACCTCAAGTGGTCTGGAAGGCAAAGACAAGATAGAATGAAGAACAATCAAGTCTTATTTGTATCTATAATGAAGAGGTAAAACAATGTTGAGGAACAGAGCAACACACATCAGAATCACAAAAACAGTCTTTGTTCTCTCATAAATGAGAACTGCTGACACAAAAGGAAGATGTGTGTTAGGCATGCAGGATGCTCTCTGGCCAGATGGACAGGCTGATACTGCAAAACCCCATGGCGTATCTTTGGTCCTACAATTGCCTTGAAGAAAAGAATTGATGGTGGTTAATCCTGTTGACTTCTCTGATGGTTAATATTGATTGTCAACTTGACCTAATCAGAAATCAGCGAAGAGACAAACTTTGTGGTGTGTCAGTGAAGGGCTTTCTTGAGTAGGTTGACTGAGGTGGGAAAAGTTCCCCTGAATGTGGGCAGAACCATTCAAGGGCTGGAGTCTCCTGCTGAATATAAAAGAGGAAATGAGCTGAGCGTCAGCGTTCATTGCTGTCTGCTTCCTGACTGCAGATCCAACAGGACCAAGCTGCCTTCCATGCCTTCCCTGACGTAATAGACAGAACCCAGAAGCTGTGAGCTAAAATAACCCCTTTCTTCATTAAACTTCTTTTTACAGGTGTTTGTCACACTAACAAGAAAGACAACTAATACAACTTCCTTGAGAAACTTAAAAGGACCTGGTGTATCTGGCTAACATGAACTAAATGATGATACCTAATGGCGCCTAGTTTGTCTTTAACATAGACTGTAAAATTATTTCTTCACAGTAGCAATATGAAACAAATACTATTAGCAACCCCCAATTTTCTACTTAAAAACTAAAATTCAGAATGTATATAAGATTTGGTAAAGCTCACACAGAAAGAAAATCAATTTGTTACTATGCACTATATCTCATTCCAACCCCTAACTTCCTGTTGATAAAAATCTAATCATTCAAATATTTACCTGAGGTCATCCTGAGGAATGGTCTGGAAACTGAGATAAGTGTCAGCTGACACCTGCAGTTAACTATTTGAGTGACTTTGGAACAGCCATTTATCTCTATCATTATTAGTATATGGGCACAATAACATGGATCATATTTCACAGCCATCAAAGAAGATAACAATATAAGGACTTATTACTTTATAACTTTTCTTGTCTTCACCGGCCCATTCATTAGACTCTACCTTTAGAATGTATGCTTCAACATATTAAGAATGACAACTTCATATTAGAATCACAAGTGAGCAATCCCACTTCACTCCAGAGGGATATATGAGACAACAGATTTTCCATTACTCTTTTACAAGAAAATCTAAGTATGCCTATCAAAGTTAAATCAGTTCCCACTTTTAGTTCAGGATTTCTTTTCTATCTTCTACAAGAAAATCATTCAATGTAGAAAACGTTTTCTTATTATTTAAAAAGAAAAATCAAAGCATATAAAACTTCCATGTATGGCAAAGATTTGATTGCCATACATGAAAGATAAACTATAGGCTATAAAGGCAAGATAAATTATAGGCTATATAGGTATGGAAGACTATTGTGGAAATGAGTAAATAAAAAATTAAAAAACACATACTAAACACAGTGAAATAATTTTAAATGGGAAAAGTAGAACAGAAAATGGTATATCCACAATGGCTATGGAGATACATATGAAAAAAATTGACAAAGATCTTACAAAAAATAAAATTCAGTGTAATTGGAGGAGCTGTTTTCCTTTATCACATTTCTGAAAGAAAAAAATTTAAGTTTAAAAACATATGCAATGTATGCAATGCCTTTTCTATACTTCTATCCTAAAAGAAAAATAATAAACTTCACTTCCAATTTGTCTTTGTTCCTAGTTGCTATTTTAGCCACTTATCGCCTTCTCTTCCCAATGGATGTGCCTTGAAAATGCCACATTGAATAGTTCAATCCTTCTCATGTTGTTCAGCAGAGAATGTTCCAGAAAATTCACTCAGCTTACATTGCTGCACCAAAGGTAGCATCCAAGTCTTCATCATCCTTGGCTGCTGCGCTTTCCTGATAGAACACCATCAGCATTCCTTCCAGCACTCTCTAGAAACTCATCCATCTTTCACTCACAATGAACATTCATTTTTTTACTCTGTGGGAGGAAATGGAGATTTAATAAGAAGAAAAACTCACTATCCTTGGTTATAGAACTTATTGATGCCACCAGTAAGTTCCTAAAATTTTAAATGGGGACAGAGTTAACACTTCTGAAAAAGAAAATCCAAATTTCATCCATATCTCACTTCCTCACACAATGTTCTCCTTGGTATATTACACTCCCTTCTGTGCCTTCTTGCATGCATATTTTATAAACTCCTAATGGCAGTGGAGGTTGGAAGTTTACAGTGGGGGTGAAAAATCGTGATTCTGTGTGCAAGAATCTTTTGTCCAGATAATAAATATTTTTTCCATTTGTCTTCATAACCTTAAGAACATTCATTTTATACCTTTCTATAGACAATCATATTTCCCATTTTTCTATTTTTCTCTCAATTACTGGATATTTAGGCAAATTTCAAATTTAAAAAATAATATTGATAATGCAACCCCCGTAGATTAAAGGAAAGAGAGAACTAGGCTATGCTCCCTAACCCGTTGCTTTCTTCTCCACCCTTCCTCTGTCCTCTCCTTACTAGAAACTCTGTTTAAGTTGAGTGGATACTTGGAAGCCATACTTAAATGGCTTCTCGGGTTTTTCTAAATATCTGGGTGGATGCCTCTATGAACTTGTAAATCTTGCCTTCTTCAGGCAACCGTATACATTATGCTTCACGATCAAGAGGATCAAGAGATGGCTGGCCCACTAGGACCATGGATCAGTGACCCATGAGGGCTTCGATGACATGTAGGAAAATACCTCACTAGGTGACTCCATTTGAGAAGGACACTCCTCAAGCTTACTCTGCTTGGGTATTCTCTTCTCTCTCTCTCTCACCCCCTTCTTTTTCTTTTTTCCTTTTTTAGTAAGGATAAATTGTTTTTATTTTTAGTGAAATAAACAATGCTTTGAAATTCTGCTTGGATTCTTGCATATCTGTTGAAACATTCTTCAACTGCACACTTGAAATGTACATAATAAAAATAAAACAGAAAAAATGATTATACAACTCCTTTTAGAAACAACAGAAATCTACATTATAAACAGAATCAGTGACTTAATTAACAGGTCTATTAATGGTGGTGTTAATAAATCTGGCACACTTTCAACCTAGAATGACACTGCTCAAACCGATACTTGTTGATAATATGTCAAAATCTGAACACTGATTATCTATATTACCTTTGTTACACTTTCATTACTTGAAATTAATGCTGACCATTATGGGATGTTCTGTTACCAAATATTTTTTAATTTTTAATTTTTTCCCTTTTATTGTTGTTTTTTCTCACACAATATATCCTGATAGTGGTTTCCCTCCCTCTACTCCTCCCAGCTCCTCCCACCCTCATCCAGATCGACTTTATTTCTATCTCTCATTAGAAAACAAATAGGCAAGAAAAATCCCTTGCAACAACTGTAGACAGAATGCTATCCAAAAAAGACAAAACTTGTAAGTAGGTTAGTCGACAGCCTAGCTCTGCCAAGACAGTGTAGGCAAGTCCTTCATAATTCCTGCTTTACAATTAATATCTTTCAGAGATACTGGGCCAAAAGGCTGAAGATAGATGCTCTAATGCATTGTGAGAAATTGGGGACTGTCCAGGCAGCCAGTTGCCTGTCATTTCTTAGTTTTGGAAGCTGATGCCTCTGCACTTCCCATATATTCAGATATATTTATCCTTCCCAGGTCTCTGATGTGGTTAAAGACTAGATAGTTATAGTCTCACAATTAAATTTTAGCTTGTTTAGGAACTAAAAGAATGTTCTAAATCTAAGAAGATGTTTTTAAGTTGGTAATGAAAGTTAGGATGGAAACTGAATTAGGTACAGAATTTTAAATTCATTGAGTTAGATAGATAAAAGAATATTAATATCAGTTGCCAAATATGTATGGACTGGACATTGGGAATGTATGTTATATCTTATAATTTTCATAATTGTGGCCTAATTTTTCTTGTTGTTTTGTATTGTATTTATTGTTATAAGAAAAAGAGCCTTTTATTGGACTAAAAGGGGGAGCTTTTGGGTGGGAAGATACACATTACATTTAAAAGAAATAAAAGCAGATAGGAGGGTGAGGGGGAAGAAGGTAAGAGGGTGGGACCAGAAGCAGGGAGGAAGGGGGAGACTGTGATTGAGATGTAAGTTGAAGAAATAAATAAATGTTTTTAAAAAAAGAAAACAAAGAGGCTTCTAAGGGATAATGATAAGATAAAATATGATATGATAGAATAAAATTTAATAAGATAACATGAAACCTAACACATTGGAATTGGACAAAATAAAGAGAAGGAAAAGAGCTGAAGAGAAGGCTCAAGAAACAGGGACACTCACCCCTTCATCCACTTAGGAGTCCCACAAACACACTAAACTGAAAGCCATAATATACACACAGAGGATCTGGTGCACACCCATGAATGGCCTGTGCCTCCTGCCTCAGTCTCTGTGAGTTCATATGAGATTTGAGCCTGTTGGTTTAGAGGACCTTGTTCTCCTGGTATCCCCTGTCCCCTCTGGCTCTTACACTCTTTCTGCCTCCTCTTCAGAATCATTGCCTGAGCCCTGAGGTGAGGAATTTGATGGAGTTCCAGAATATTTCTCCCTGCATAATGTCTGACTGTGGGTCTCTGTATTTGTTCCCCTCTGCTGCAGAAGGAAGCTTCTCTGATGATAGCTGAGCAAGGCGCTGAACTGTGATCCTAATGCACCTTTCCTTTCATCCAAGTACAAAGTACAAGGTTTTGTTTTGTTTTGTTTTGTTTTCTCATTGTGCTGGTCTCGTTAACAACATCAGCCACTTTCCCACATTTACTTTAAATGTATTCAAACCACTCTGCTTTCTACAGTTTTCTACCTTTTCCTCTGCTGCTATTTGCTCCCATTTCCCACAGTAAACCTGCTCAAAGCAGCCATCAATAACGTTGTCACAAACTGAATGTTGTTTTGCTCTTCAGGATTTTTCTCTTCCAATAGGTTAGTCTTTTGCTTTTGAAATCAGCCTCACTTAAGTTTTCAGGACATAGGCAGAATGTAGACAGGTTATTTGACAAAATGTTACATGAATAGACTTTAGTCCCCACCTTCCTGCTCAGTGGATAAGAACAGTTACTGACTTCCAGAGGTTCCAGGTTCAGTTCTCACCTCTCGGGTTAAATGGCTCACAACTGCTTGCAGCTCCAACTTCAGGGGATCAGACAACTTCTCTGTACTTTGTTGGCACCTGCACACACACACACACACACACACACACACACACACACACACACACACAAATACACACACATAGGAATGAACAATAAATGTTTTTTTTTAATGTAGGTTGTAGCCTCATAAAGGGCTGTGTAACTGACTGCAAAGATCTAAAATATTTGGCAATGGCAATAGTAAAATAACTCTGAATAATAAAATGGATGACCAAAAATTAATTCAAACTCTAATGTGTAATGAAATGAAATTGAGGTGCCTTTGATAGCACGCACCTTGCTGTATCGTGTGGCTTTAGTAGCCTTGGCTTTGACACAACATGAATGCTTTGATCTCTGAGTCCATTAAATTCACGTAGTGACACCAAAGGCCGCATGCAATAGCTTGGCTTAGATTTGGGATTATTGTATGTACAAATTGCAATGCCTTTACAATGCTTACAAGGTTTTCTTTTTAAATAAAATAATGTTTTAATAATAAAAAACATTACCATCATTCTTCAGCATGTATCAGTGTTTGTAAATCTTTGGGCTGTTTTGTGGTAGAAAATTTAGGTTTAAAATGCATCCAAATGATTCCTCACTAAATCACAAGGAAGTTTCCTCATCTATGTTCATAGCAGCCTTATTTGTAATAGCTAGAAATTGGAAACAACCCAGATGTCCCTCAACCGAGGAATGGATTAAAAAAAAAAAACTGTGGTACATCTACACAATGGAATACTACTCAGCTATCAGAAACAACGAAATCATGCAATTTGTAGCCAAATGGATGGAACTAGAGAAGCTCATCCTGAGTAAGCTAACCCAGACTCAGAAGGATGCACATCTTTATTATCCAATTTTATTCACTTATAATTGGATTTTAGCCATATAGTACAGGATAACTACACTACAATCAATGCACCAAAAGGAATAGGAACATAGACTTTGTTATCTGTCAATGAGACACTTTGCCCTAGTGATGCTGCCTTGTAGGCCCCCAGTGTATGAGGAGGCTTTTGGCCCTCATATGACTGCTGAACTGGAGTAGGGCAGGGGACTATTATATAGGGACACTGCACTCCAAAGGAGTGAGATGGAAGGGATAGGGAAGTAGAGGGTGGGAGGGTGGGACTGGGAGGGGTGGAAAGAGGGTACTGTGATGGAGATGTAACCTGAAGTAATAAATAAATATTTAAAAAATAGTTTGAGTTTCTAAAAACATACTAAACAACCTTTGGCTTTGTAGTAGAACAGAATTGTCAACAATTTGTAAAGTGGCCCTAAACATATTTTTCCATTTTGTATTATGTATTTATTCAAAGCACTATCCTCATTTATAAATGATAAAATCAAAAGATTAATCAGTCCCCCCGAAATATTGAATGTGCTCTACATACATCAAATTTTTGCCAATTTAAATGTTTTAAATAAATATAAGCAAGTACACCCACATGAATGTATAACTTTAATAATGAAAAGGTGTACAGTTGAAGCAAGGGGCTTTTCTTGCCAAGAGATAGGCTTGCCACTAATTCAGCCATCTCCCACTGGAGAGTCAAGGTGATATATAATTATTTTTTTAATTCTGTACTTAACAGGAAATTATGTATATGTCTATTTCATACATCTGCATGCTGAGGGTCATGCAAATGCATTATAAATGAAGAGTCTGCAGATGAAAGTAAGTTGAGGAGGCTTGGTCTGCTTTATTCCCACACAGACTCCTTGTTTCCAGGTAGAACTAAATGTCACACCTCTATTGTTTGCCTTTGCCTAGAGGGCAAAATAAGCAAGGAGAAAAAAGAGAGAGAGAGAGCCAAAAACCAATCAACCAAACAAACAAACAAACAAACAAACAAAATCCACAAGAAACATTCCAGTTTTCAGACTCACATACAAGAGCCCGCTGGTTTTTATCACAGTATTCCAGAGTTTCCCTATCCTGTCTCTACAAGGTGTTCAATATTCTGCCTCATGTGTCAAAGGCACAAGAAACATGTGGCTGGGCTTGCTCACAGCACTGACCCCATTATGCTCTGAAACCAGTTCTCTGTATTAGTTGCCCTGTGTTAGTCTGACCAAAGTGCCAGACAGAAAGAGTTTAATGAAGGAAAAGTTTATTTTGACTCATGGTTTCTAGAGCATCGTGGTGGGGAGACATGGTAGTCCTCCTGACAGCAGGAGTGACCTCTGTGGTTAACCAGGAACCAGACAACAGCACCGAAACCAGGGCCTGTGTTTAACCTTGAAAGTCCTATTTCCACCAACTAGATCTACATTTTCTTTTTTATGTTTTGCTTTTGAGTCTAACCTTTAATGGCTAACCTATCTCTCCAGCTCTTTTCCTTTATATTTATTTTTAATTGAAAATAAGTTTTCATACATTATATTCTGATCATTGTTTTCTCTCCCCAACTCCTCCCAGATCCTTCCACTTCCCCACCCATGCATATACACACCCTTTCATTCTCTCTTTCTGTTATTAGAATACAATCAAGCACCTTAAATAATGAGACAATAGCATAAAATAAAAGCAAACAAACTAGAATAGGGCAAAATAAACAAGGAGAAAAAAGAGAGAGAGCCAAAAAAAAAAAGCACAAAAAAAAATACCGATGCTGAGGCACACACATTTACACACACAGGAAAACAATTTAAAAGAAACAGAATCAGGTGGGAGAGGGGGTAGGGGGGTGGAGAGTAGGCTGGAGGGACCGAGAAGAGTGGAGGGAAGGGGCTGTGATGGAGATGTAACTTGAAGTAATAAATAAATGCAAAAAAAAACAATCAGAAACCATGATACATGAGTAAAAAGTCTGTAAAGTGAAAAAAAATCAAAACAAAACTAGCCAGACAAAGCACAGTGAGATCAAAAGAAAACACACAAACACAAAACCAACAACAACAGCAATAACAAAACACCTCCAAGAACACCACTGAGTTCATTTTGTCCGTCATCTGCTTCTGGACAAGGGGCCTGACCTTAAGAGTGGTTTGTACACCCACTGAGATTTCGTCATAGAAAACTAATTTATCTTTTGCAGGTAGTTATCAGTTGCAGGTAGCTTCCGGGATTGGGGCTTGTGTGCACTTCTCTCGGTGCTGAGGACCCATCTGGCTTATGCTGTGCTGGCCCTGTGCGTGCTGCCACGGTCTCTGTGTGTGCATGTGTGTGCCAGTCCCCCTGTGTCTGAAAGACAGTTTACTCGGCATCCTCCATCCCCTCTGGCTCTTACATCTTTCTCACTCCTCTTCAGCATAGCACCTGAGCCCTGAGGGGAGGGATTTGATGATACCCCAGTTAGGACTGAGTGTTCCAAGGCCTCTCACTCTTCGCACATGGTTCATGTGAGAGTCTCTGCATTTGTTCCCATCTACTGTCTTAAATATTTGTATATTCCCTCAGCTTCCCAATTTATTGCCACAAATTCTTGGACAAGTGTTCAAAGCAAGGAATGAACTGGTGGGAGGAAATCTCAGACTGAAAATAAAACATCCCTACTCTAGTGTTTTTGTATAGCAGCACAAATGAATTCAAGCATATCCCTCTAAACCTCAACTCAAAAGTTCCATCTGGCGGGAAACTCTTAAAAACTCTTAATGGGAAGTTAACTGCCAGGACTATCTGTTGTTAGCTGTCATTAACCCAGCATTTATGGAATGTGGTGTATAATGCTTTAGGTTCATAAGTCACTCACCTATCCATCCTCCAAGAGTGTGAGGGCTGTGAGGGACATGATATCTTTATTGCTGTTCTCATATTAGGTATTTTCATTTATTATTCATGTTGTATTATAAATATGTAAAACAATATATTCATCGCAGATACTATTACAAGAAGCCAAAATAATAAAATGTATGCAAGTGTGTCCGCCACTACGTTGTCATTCTCTATCAACTAGAATTTATGATGTGTTTTGAACAGAACCAAGGAAAGAAACTTTCCTCACTCATTGTTTTAAAGTTTTCCCAGTGTGCTTCTGACAGACAACATTAGAATAAACACAAATATTTAAAAATCATTATTAGCTATTGAGTTCATCAAATGTCTCTGCTTTGTCTGCCCAGATTCATATTTGGCTTTTCTTCTTTAATCTATTAACTGGTTATTATTTAGATTTTAATAGATGCTATTGATACTAACCTTTCTGTGCTAAGATGATTAAAAGTTATAATCTTTGATAGCACATTGTTGAGTTCATGGTATTATTTTTTTGGAAAATTTCATGTGTTTTATGAGTGAAATGAATCTATAATCTTCCTTTGTGCTATTCTTGCTTGACTCCTTCCTTCAGTCTCAGCATTGGATGAACTTATGTGATATTGAGTATAACTGTACTGCAAATATTCCTGCAGTATTGATCTGTAAGAAACCTGAGTCCTAATACTTTTGTAGAAATCAGACTCATTATGGATTCAATGTTATATTTCCTAGTATTTTTCTCATTCCACTTACTTATTCAAATTGATTGGCCTAGTAGTCCATGGAACTTTACCTTTTTAATCATTGCTTTATATACAGTTCTTTCTTCATTTTCACTCCTAATTGATATGTCTTCTTTTTTACTCTATATTCTCTTTTTATACTGTATTTTTCTCTTTTTTAACATTTAGTTATTTATTCAAGTTACATCTGGATCACAACTCCTTTCCTCCTCCCCTCCCAGTCCCATTCTTACACCCTCTTCTCTCTGTCCCTCCTCTCCTTCTCCACCTTTGAGGGGGTCTCCACACATATCAAGCCCCCTCAGTTCATTAGTCACATGAGGTCTAAGAGCTTTCTTTTGCACTGGGGACCAACAGGGCAGCTCAGCTATGGTAAGGTTTTTCGTAACAGGCAACAGAGTCTATGTCAGACACAACCTCCCTACCACTTGCTAAGGGATCTGTATGAAGGCCAAGTTGCCTATCATCTGTATATGTATAGGGGGACTAGGTCTGGCTCATATATGCTTTTTTTTCTTTTTTATTGTTGTTGTTGTTAGTGTTTCAGCCTCTGTGAGCCTCTAGGGGCCTATTGGTTGGTTCTGTTGATCTTCAGGTGGTGTTCTTGTCCCCTCCAGATCTCCTTATTCCTCCTCCTTCCCTTATACAGGACTCCTTGAAGAAAGAAATTGAAGAGGACATCAAAAGATGGAAAGATCTCCCATGTTCATTGATAGTTAGGATCAACATAATAAAAATGGCCATCCTACCAAAAACAAAATACAGATTCAGTGCAATTCCTATCAAAATACCAACACAATTCTTTACAGACCTTGAAAGAACAGTTCTCAACTTCATATGGAAAAACAAAACACTCAGAATAGCTAAAACAATCCTGTACAACAAAAGAACATCTGGAGGTATCACCATCTCAGATTTCAAGCTCTACTACAGAGCAATAGTAATAAAAACAGCATGGTACTGGCATAGAAACAGACAAGCTGATCTATGGAAAATCAAATCAAAGACCCAGAAATAAACCCACATACCTACAGTCACTTAATTTTTGACAAAGAAGCCAAAACTGTACAATGGAAAAAGGAAAGCATCTTCAACAAATGGTGCTGGTCTAACTGGATGCCAACATGTAGAAGGATGAAAAGAGACCCATGTTTATCACCCTGGGCAAAACTTAAGTCCAAGTGGATCAAAGACCTCAACATAAAATCAGACACACTAAATCTAATAGAAGAGAAAGTGGGGGAAAAGCCTTGAACTCATTGGCACAGATGACAACTTCCTAAACAGAACACCAACCAATAGCTCAGGTACTAAGACCAGCAATCAATAAATGGGACATTATGAAATTGAAAAGCTTTTGTAAGGCAAAGGATGTTTGTCATTAGAACAAACGGTGGCCAACAGATTGGGAAAACATCTTCACCAACCCCACATCCGACAGAGGGCTAATATCCAAAATATATGAAGAACTGAAGAAATTAAATACCAAGAAACAAAATAATCCAGTCAAAAAATGGGGCACAGAGGTAAACCAAGAATTCACAAAAGAGGAATCTCTAATTGCCAAGAGACACTTGAGGAAATGTTCGACATCCTTAATAATCAGAGAAATGCAGCTCACACCTGTCAGAATGGCTAAGATCAAAAACTCAAATGATAGTACATGCTGATGAGGTTGTGGAGAAAGGAGAACACTCCTCCATTGCTGGTGGGAGTGCAAACTTGTACAACCACTATGGAAATCAGTCTGGTGATATGTTAGAAAACTTGGAATAACTCTACCTTAAGACCCAATCTTATCACTCCTGGACATGTATCTAAAAGATTCCTCACCAAACTATAAGGATATCTCCTCAAGTATGTTCATAGCAGTTTTATTTGTAATAGGTAGAAACTGGAAACAATTCAGATGTTCTTCAACTGAAGAATGGATAAAAAAAAAAAAAAACTGTGGTACGTTTACACAATGGAATACTACTCAGCTATCAGAATCAAGGAAATCATGCAATTTGCGACCAAATGGAAGGAACTAGAAAAACTCATCCTGAGGACTCAGACCCAGAAAGATAAACATGGCATGTATTCACTTATAACTGGTTTTTAGCCATATACAACAGACCAAAAGAAACAAGAACATGTACTTTGTTACCTATTAGTGGGACACTCCACCCAAGTAGAGCTGTCATGTAGGCCTCACTGCAAGAGGAAGTTCTTAGCCCTCATATGACTGATGAATTTAGGGGTGCTGATATGTGGGGGCACCCCACACCAAAGGAGTAGGATAGGGAGAGAGTGGATAGAGGGTGGGAGGGTGGGACCAGGAGTGTTGGAGGGAGGGAGCTGTCATGGAAATGTAGCTTGAATTAATAAATAAACGTAAAACAATATCCCAGGAAATTCTTAGTCATCATCTCTTCAAATGTTGGATATTTATTCCCTTTAGAATTCCTTGTAGAGGCCTAAATGGACATACATTTAACTTATTTCTTCAACTTTATTGTTGGTTTTTGTATGCTTAATTTGTATTATTCTGCCTCTATTATAGTCCTTGTGACCACTCATATCTCTTTGTACTTAGTTAATTTTCTTTTCAGCTTTGTATAACCTGTTTCTTAATGATCACATTTAATTGACAGATATTTATTTCTAGAAGACAAATTGCATCTTTTTTTATACTGTATGAAGTACTCTGGTAATTTGATAATCATTTCTAGTTTTTGATCCTGGGCCTTCACTTGCTCCTCTGGTGCCTATGCAGATTAGACCCTCATGGTGTGCCCTGTAATGGTGTAGTTAAGCTGTCAAGGGTCTGCCTATGTTGTTTCATTTTATTTTCTTTCTTCATCTTTGAAGGGTTTCTATTTTCCTTCATGCAAGATAGTCATTCTATTAGATCTATTTTTTGCAACATCTTGTGATGCAGTTTAGGGGATTGAACCTGGAGCCATGTGCATGTTAGACAGGTGTTCTATCCCTGAGCTAACCCCTCGCCCCCACCTTAGGAACCACATGGATTTCAAGGTCTCCTAAGAATATTTGCATTTGTCTCTAACTGTGCCTGGGGACCTTGCTCCTTTGTCCACTTGGAAGTGCAGTTCCCATCACAGCATGTCAGAATCTAAACCTACCACTCCATCTCCAGCTTCTCTTGAGGCCTCACCTTGGATCTCAGACTCTCAAGGGAAACTTTTTCTCTGCTTTAATCAAAACCAATACTGACATTGATGAGAATCTCTCTTTGTACTTCTATGGACCAGATTTTTAAAAACTGGATTACCACCTATGTATCCTTTGTAGTTTCAGAAGGAAGAAGAAATTCCATCTGATTGGATGATTTTATTTTATTTCACGTGTTCTCTTGCTGATGGCATTGTTTAAAACTAAAAATAGCACCCTAAGGCAAGGTAGAGGGCCCAGCAGTTAAAGCCTGACAACTTGAGTTTGATTCCCAGGATGCACATAGTAAAAGGAGAGAACTGATTCCCATAAATTGTCCTCTGACTTCCATACATACACTTTGGCATGTATGTGCTTGCATCTCTCCCCCCAAAATACATAAACTAATAAAAATAATAAATAACTCTCCCTAAAGAATGACTCAGAAGCAAAAAAATATGTGCACAAGATCATAACTTTTAATTATTTTGTAAATGAATACATAGAGTCTATTCTATGTCAGTACCACACTGGGTAGGTATGGTATGTAGCTCCAGTGTCTGATCTGGTTCATCTCCAGTGAGTAAGAGTTCCATTCTCCCTATACCTTTGGCCAAATGCAGTCCAGTTGCTTAAATTTTTCTTTTAAAATATATCATAGGTATGTAAGTGTATTGACTGTGTGTATGATTGTGTGTCACATTCATTCCTGGTCTTCACAGAGATCAGAACATGCCAGGTCCCCTAGAGCTATGGGATGGTTGTGAGCCACCATGTGGGTGCTGGGAACTGAATCCAGTTCCTGCAAGGGTAACAGAAGCTTTTAACCACTGACACAGATCTACAGCCCCTTTAGTTGTCCTTAACGTTTCATGCTATGTGCACTTTTGTTTTTTTATGGTACTGGTGATGAATGAACTCTGAGGCCTGTCCATGCTAAGCTACTGCTCTGCCACTGAACTACACCCCTCTTATATGGAATTGTAGGAAGAGTTTCTGATTGTCTGAAACTGCTATATTTCCAGAATAAGATGTGTTAGCATTCATTTTCTTATTCACCATTGACTCCTAGCACTCAGTATGGTACTGACATAGAATAGACTCTATGTATTCATTTATGAAATAAATAAAATAACTAAAAGTTATGATATTGTGCACATATTTTTTTGCTTCTGAGTCATTCTTTAGGATAAATATTGGCAATGAGGATTATTGTGTCCAAGGAATGTGTGGTTTAATGTTCTTTACTGCTTTATACATTACATACACAGAGCCATAACACACACACACACACACACACACACACACACATATATATATATATATATATATAATAAGTAGTTCATAGTACACATAGGAAGTTTTGCCAAAGGTTATCCTCTATTTCCTTTAGCTTTAAGACACCCCATCAATCAGCCTTGACTGTGTCATGTATGATCTCTAGTGACCTCTAATGTCCTGAACAGAGTGGTTTGTAAATTTTCTCTATTGTCAATTCTAAATATTATGGGACATAAAACCTTCACTTAGATATTACTTAGTAATTCAAGAATTTCAAAGGTAGGTTACTTAGTAGGAAAAAAGCATATTTCTCACTCATGAGACATGACTTCATTGCTTTGTTGAGATTGCTTTGTTTGCTCAATTTCTCTTCTACCCAAATCCATATTTAGAGAATCTACAGAGAAGAAAATACAGACCTCTTCATGTTCCTTGTAACAATTTTGACCATGAAAGGTTAAATACTTCTATGGGCAATTTGAATTTATGTGACTAGAATTTATACACACAATAAACTGAGATCACTATTCTTATCTGCACTAACGGGCTGATATTTTTCTAAAGAAAAGCTCTCCTGTGTATTAATTAGCTTTAGTTTTCACTGATATAGACAAGAATGTCTCCAGGGCCCGATGTGTCCTTTATTATACAACTAGAGTCTGGAAAATCAATTTCTGAGTAAGTACACACTGGAAATATCTTCTCCTGGGTTTTAGAAAAATTTAACTGGGGCTCTACAGAGTGACTGTGTGTGTGTGGGGGGGGTAATTAGAAAAAAAAGATGAAAGAACCATTTGTTGGACTGAAAGGGAGAGCTGTTTGGGGGGGGGAGAAGAAATACCTTAAACTAAAAAAAAAAAAGGGGAGAGGATGGGGTGTTGAGGGAGGAGAGGATGAAAGGGTGGGACGGGAGTGGGGAGTAGGGAGGCGATTGTGATTGAGATGTAACTTGAAGAAATAAAAAAAAATTATTAAAAAAATAACCATAGAATCTCAACAAATAAAAAAATGAAAAAAAAAAGATGTGAAAAGAGATGCAAAAGTGTATTTACTGGATGTTATGGTTCAAATGTGGTTTGTCCCCTTGCAAGTTCATACTGGAGCTGAATTCCTTAGTCTCATGGCACTGCAGTGGTCAGACTCATAAGGAAGGGATCAGTTCACTACCTCTAATGGGATTAGTACTTTTATCATAATAGCTGATATCATGAGGGTCTCACAGGACTGTTCCTATGACAGTGAGCCGTAGTCCAGTTGATGCTTCTGGTTTACTCTCTTCTCACCTCACTTTCTCTTGTTCTTTCCACTGTCTAATGCCTCCATCATGTCATGAGCTGGTTCAGTTCCTCGCCAGATGTGACTACTTGATCATGAAATCTCATCCTCCAAAGCTGTAAAGCAAAACTTTTATTTCTCCATTATCCAACCTCCAGTGTCACTGCTACTATATTCTATTTACTATTTCTTTACCAATAGAAAACATGAACTAAGCCACTGAATGATATGTGTAAATTAATGTGTAGGAGCAGTGTATTCTTTCTGGTTGGTAGGACAGACAGGACCATGTGGTTCAGAGACACTGCCATTTTTTTTAAAGATCCCAAGATTCTCAGGAAAAGAAACTAGTAGAGGAAGACAATTTCCCTCCCCTCCCTGCTCTGAACTGCACCAGTCCAGGGAGCTCAGATAGCTGTCTGGTCCAGTTCTCACTCAAGTGTCAGGGCTCGAGTTTACTATTCTACCTCATGTCTCCAGAGCTGAAATTGGAATCCTTTCAAGTAGTTGTTGGCAGGTTGTTTGTCTAAGGCCAGTGTGTTAATTAGGCCAACACTCACGCACCTCAAGATCCCATTAGGTGAACACAGGAAGATTGTTACAACCTCACTTACAGTACACAACTTTCTTTGGTTAGTTTCTTCAAAAAAGTAAATCCTAGTACTCTTTTTTTCAAAGTCTGTACTTGCATATTTTGTACTTGCCCATTAAGTAGGGGGAAAAATGATTAGGGATAATTTTAATAAGATATATTTTAATAAATTAGCTATTATTCTTTGACAATTTCATACATGTAAACAATGAATACTGATCATATGTACTCCAGTTCCCTCCTTATTCCTCAAGCACTCCCTCATACTCCTCCCAAGTACTCCTAACATATCCCCTTTGCTCTTCATGTCCTCCCTTTTTTGTTAATAACTCACCGAGCCCAATGATTGCTATCTGCTGAAATGCTCACTGATCTTATCGACTTGATCTTATACATGTAATGGGTTCATGGCTACAATGGTTACACCATTCCCAGAAAACAGCATTCTGCAGCATTCTTTCACATCCTCTGGCTCTTGCTTATTTGTTTGTTTGTTTGTTTATTTGCCTCTATTCTGTGATACTTCCTGAGTGTTTGGAGAGAGTGTTGGTATAAATGTCTCATTTAGAGCTTGAGCAACCAATACTCAATCTTACCACATAGATCATTCATAAGTCTCTGTGTTAACTGCTGACTGCCATCCACTGCAGATGGACACTTCTTTTGCCAAGATTAAAGGCACCAGTATTTTATAGAAATAATCATAAATACTTAGCAGCAGTTTGACAACATGTCCTTAGGAAAATAATAACAATAGGATCCTCCATAGATTTTGTAACCTCCTGAGCAATGGACTTTTAACCAAGTTTGCAATGCTGGACCTAATTTTTTTTTTCTAGGTGAGCAATAATCACATCCAATACAAAAACAGTTGGTTACCCCCATAACCTTTGTGCCACTATTACATAAGTGAGCACATCTTTCTGGATAGGCTGATATTGTAGAACACAGGTGATCTGCACGGATACCACTGAAGTCTATGTTCCTAAAGATGTATTGCACCTTCCATCACTCTGAAAACTATTCAGCAGGGAGGAAGTTTTCAGGTCAGTTACATCTTGATTTCTCTATGCCCTACAAATAAAACTTTCTGTGTCTTCAGCAATAAAGTCTTACCATTTAGCTGTGGTGGAAAATCAAGACAGTGACAATAATCTTCATTGTTTAGGGGTTATTTCTGGGCTCTTCATGCCAAATAATTTGCATCTGATGACCAATAATGAGATTTTTTATTTGATAATCCATGTCTTATGGGGAAATTATTGTACTTCCATGCAATATGTCTGTATACAAACTGATTACAGAAAATCTAAGTCTTTCAGGTGACATTTTACCTATATTATATCAGCGTTTCTCCTCCCAATGCTCAGGATTATTGTGGAAAGGGGAGTGGGTCAGAAAGACTGTAAGAGTTGAAGGAGGTTGATAACTAGAGTCAAACAGGGCTTATTGGATACAACAGAGCAGTATACATGTACTCTGACAGTGCCTGTAGTTATATGCACAAGACCTATATAAGCCTGAGCTGACAAAATTCCAGAATGGACAGGGGAGGTGATCATGAAATTCCACTACTACCAGAGGAGCTATTTGGCATTTGATATTTGCTGGGAAAAACAAAGAAAGGGTTGGTTTTTTTTCAATGAAATGCATACTGAGAAGCTACTCATGCTTTGGTATATAGTAGCTCTATATCCATGCATGTGCTAGCAGCTCTAAATGGATTCTGTGGAATAATAATAATAAATAATAATAATATTAAAATGCATGAAATTGGAAGAGAACAGTGGTGATGGAGATAGGGAGGTTGGATGGAAGGAGATGGAAGTAGACCTAAACATATATGCATATGCATTAGTGGAGTTCTCAAATCAATACAAGTAAAAAATAATGAAAAATTAACAAATACAAGGAACCAATTGCAATGAGAAAGCAGTTGGCAACAATAGAGATAGAAATAAGTAATGGGTTTGTGAAAGGTATTTAGCTTTACTGTTAGTCAGAAAATGTAAATCAAAGAATAATTGCCACATATGTCAGTGAGGATGCAAGCAATGGTTCCCTGATAGCCTGTTAGTATCTGAAACCCATCTGATAAACCACAGTGTAGATCAACTTCCCATTATCTATGACTCGGAAAAGTAGAAGTATATGGTCTACTATTTAGCACTACAAATGCATTTAAGAAATGTTTGAATATGATGATGTTAAAACAGGCTTCATTGCAATATATAAAAGTATAAACATATTGAAATACCCAGCTGTATAAAAAAAAGTGGAAAGGTTAAATAAAGTGTTTTGTAAGTCAGAGAAAATATACAGCTATTAAGAAAATATATACCTATGTATATGTCAATTATAGACACTGGGAGAGGAGGTAGAGTGTGAGACTGGCAGGGGAAGAGGGAGGTGGCTGTGATTGAGATGTAACTTGAATTAATAAAGATATAAAAATTGAAAAAAATGATTATGAATCAACCAAATAATTAAAGACTCAGTACAATATTATTTAGGGAAAATTAAAAGCACTAAAATTCTACAGATAGTTCATAGAGATATATCAATGTGTTCTAAATTATTTTTAAATGTAATACATTGATATATATATATCATAGTAGTCATTGTTCACGGGGTAGTGAAGGGAAGGGCTTAAAGGATCTTCAGCTATATTTAAAAAATATTAACTCAGTAAACCATATTTAATAATAACACATACCGTTGTAATAAAATGCCTACTGACTGAAGAGTATGTTTTGTATGTTTGTGCTCGTGTGTATGTAATGTATAGAACTTAAACCATAAGCAACCCCAAGTTCCTGAGAGTGAAAAAGAAGACAGACAGGCTTCTAGCAGGCACTGAAATATATCTAGAATGTATAGCAATTAAACCAGGTTGCAGTTGAACAACAAAAAAAAAAAAGTCCTGAAAAAAAAATCAGTGGACTAAGATGGAGAAGTCTGGGGAAAAGGCTTTCTAATATGTCTGAATTTAGTAAGTTATGGAGGCAACATCAGAACCCAAGACAGAAAAGAAATATTAGTCAGTAAATAGTGGTGAAATGGGGTAATAAATTTCCCAAAATTATATCTTTACAACAAATAAAAGAGCTCTGTTAAGGTAGATTAGTGACAATATATTATAGACACAAGAAAATCTACAGAAATCATGCCTGATTTTGAGGCATGGGTAGATTTTCCAAGGACAATAAAGCTCACAAAGAAGAGAAAGAATGTATGAGATCATTTAAAGCACAAAGCTATCTGTGTTTTGAGTGAATGACAGCAAAATTTCTAAAAAGAAATATTTCCATTGTGTATGATAAGTGGTTGAATTAAAAAAATTAGAACATTTTACATGAGGACTGTATCTACACCATTTCCTCCCCTCAAAATTCTCCCATGCCCACTCCCAATCCATGGTCTCTTTAATTTTATATATATACATATGCATATATATAAAATTGTATATATATATATGTATGTATGTATGTATGTGTATATGTGTGTTTATGTGTGTATTTGTATAAACAACCTACTGAGTACACTTAGCATTTCTTTCCTGTAAACAAGTTCAGGGAACACTTAGGATATAATCTTACATAAGAGCTCATTGCTGGAGGAAATGAATTTTTTCTTTCTTAATGACCATTGACCACATGTAGATCTTTGGCACTTACGAATCAATAAGAAAAATAGAGTTGACAAAGCATAATAAATGAACTAAAGTAATAAACTATTTATAAAAAATATTTGTGGGGAGCATATGTATAAATATTTAGTCATGGTCATTAATCATTGAAGTGCAAATTTAATAATTAGAGAAATTTTCAGTTCTGTAGGACAGCAGCTTTTTTCCAAAATATTTTTATTAATTTTATTTTATATGTATGAATATTTGAATGTATGAATGTGTACTATGTAAATGCTTAGTCAGAAAAGGGATCAGATTGCCTGGGACTAGTTTAACAGATGGTTATGAACCACCATGTGGGTGCTGGAAATTGAGCCTGCACCCTGAGAAAGAGTAACAAGTACTCTAACCTGTTAAGCCACCTGTCCAGGCCAAGTAATTTTTTAAAATTAAGATATTTACCATCAATAAGAGTTCAGGTAGATACATACTCCTACACTATTTAGAAAAAAATATGTGGCAACTCTCCAGAGGATTATTAGTCAAGAGGGTATACAATTCTGCAGTTACCTCAAACATTTTCATTCAATGATCCCAATTCTAGAATTTTTCACTAAAAATAATAAAATATTCACAAAATAATGTGTTTAAATCTATATGGAACATTTACCATGAGAAGGCCATGTCCTGGACAATGAAATGAGACACAATACACACACACACACACACACACACACACACACACACACACACACACTTATATTTTTTTTCTCTGAAAATATATACAGACAAGTAATATTATACAGATTGAGCAGGTTGTATTTATGTGCTTAGGAATAAATGTATATTCAATGATTAAAGAAAAAAGAGGCTATGGATTTGAAAGAAAGCAAAAGGGAAGGAATATAGAAAGGTTTTGAGAGAGGATAGGGAAATAATATCATTATGTTATAATCTCAAAAAATAAAAAAAAATAAAAACCTCACTACACTTTGAAATATAGAAATTTTCAACAGCGTCTCCTCTGACCACAAGAGAATTAAAATAAACCAAACCAATGATTTAATCTAGAAAGCTGTCAACAGTTTGGAAATTAGAAAACATTATTCTAAATCAGTGGCTCTCAACCTGTGGGTCACAACCCCTTTGGAGGTCACATATCAGATATTCTTCATATCAGATATGCACATACAATGCATAACAGTATCAGAATAGCACTTACAAAGTAGCAATGAAATAATTTTATGTTTAGGGGTCACCACAACATAAGGAACTGTATTGAAGTTTCACAGTATTAGGAAGGTTGAGAATCACTGCTAAGTGTACAAAGAAGAGACACAAAAATAGAATGCTCATTAGTTAAACTGAATATTAATGAATTACATGGGATGCACAATATTGCCCAATAGAGGAGAATTTATGACCTTAACTATCACTATTAGAAATGAAAAGGGGCAACCTCCTGAACCTGAAAAGCTTCTGTAAGGCAAAAGGCATAGTTAATAGGACAAAACTGCAACTTACAGACCAGGAAAAGATCTTTACCAACAATACATCTGACAGAGGGGGTAATATCCAAAATATGTAGAGAACTCAAGAAATTAAACACCAACAAACTAAATAACAAATTTAAAACTGACATATAGATGTAAACAGAGAATTCTCAACAGAATGTCTTTTTTTTTTGAGTTTTCAGAATGAGAATTTTTTAAATTATTTTTTTATTTCTTCAAGTTACATCTCAATCACAATTCTCTCCCTATTCCTCTCTCTGATCCCACCCTCCCACCCACTTCCCCTAACACCCCCCATCTGCTTCCTCTTTTTTTTTAAGTTTAAGGTATAACTTTTCCCTCACAACAGCTCTCCTTTCAGTCCAACAAATGGCTCTTAATCTTATATCAACAAATCCAATACAAAACAATGAGAATAATTAGTCTACAATTATGAAAATTATAAGGCACAATATACATGCCCAATGTCCAGTACATAAGTATTTGGCAACTGATGTCTGTCATAGAAACGGGGCCAAAAGGCCGAAGATAGTTGCTCTAATGTATGGAGTAAATTGGGAACTGTCCAGGCATTCAGTTGTCTGTCATTTCTTAGTTTTGGAAGTTGCTGGGTCTGCACTTCCTGTATAATCAGATATATATTATCCTTCTCAGGTCTCTGATGTGGTTGAAGACTAGATAGTTATAGTTTCATAGTTAAATTTTGAGTTGTTTAGCAATTAAGAGGGCGTTCTGGATCTAAGAAGACGTTTTTAAGTTGGTGGTGCAAGTTAGGATGGAAGATGAGTTGGATATAGAACAGAAAAATTTCTAATGGCAGAAAAACACTCAAAGAAATGTTCAATGCCCTTAGTCATAGGCGAAATGATGAGTTAAATAAATGCTGAGGCCTGCAGACTGGGCAAAGACTGAGGTAGGCAGGACTAAGGTTCGTGGGCTTTTAGAGCGATACAGAAGAGGTTGCTGATGAAGAAGCCAGGAGTAAACAAGGAAGACACGCCATGGGTTAAGGATTTCACCGTCAAACCAATTAAAGATAATATAAATACTAGTAAACAATTTAATTAGTCATATTTTTTCTACATATGAAGGCCTAGGTGAGAAGTAGTTTCCTAGCCAAAGAGTGGGGAGCCAAACCCAAACACATTTTCAAAGGAGTGGCTCTCTCAACAAAAGCTACTGCCTTACAGCAAGGGTGGAAAGCTTAGCTCTTTATATGCTAAATAACCGGCAGTCTTCTAAACAGAGCTTGAAAAGGAAATTAACCACCTAAATTAAAAATGGGGAAATTCATAATGTGTCAATATGCTTGGATTCCAATTGAGTTTGTTTCTCTTTACATACAGATCATTTTTACACTGACAATTGTGGTTTTATATATACTTTTTGAAAAACATTTGACTAGGATAGGCTTAAGGATATCTGTAAGGGAGAGAGTTTACAGATGGAATGCTAAGCTACTGAAGATAACAATGGGGGAAGGAAAGAGGCCCGACCCGATACAAAAGATGTCAGCTGGAGCTCACAAGTGCCTGAGAACTAGGTGCTTATCAAGAGTTTCTGGGAAAGGCCCACCAAGGATATAGTCAAAGCTAGATTTCAGGAATTATAAACAGAACTTTAATTACAACAGGGGATGGCACAATTAGACCAAGGCTTTTGTAATGTTGTTGTTTCTTTGCTTAAATTTTGTTTGGATGTCTTTGATTTTCCTATATGGGGAGGTAAAAAATATGTTTTTGTCATTTGACAATGCTGAGATATAAGAGATTTTAAAGATATAAATAGAAAGGGGTCAAAAGCCAGTCTCCTTATATGTGGACACCCACTGGAAAACTGGTTTCAAGAGAGATATTAGACCCTAGGGGAGATCTGTTGGGTGTGATGATACATGCCTTTAATCCCAACATTTGAAAGACAAAGATAGATGGATCTCTGACCTTTGCCAAGGTCAACCTGGTCTGCAAAATAAATCCAAGACAAGGATATTAAAAAAAAATACTGTCTCAAAAGAAAAAATAAAGAGATATGTTAATTTTGAGAAATTATATATTTTCAGAGCAAAGGGACCAAACACCAAAGAAGACAAGACAAGCCCAGATGGTCCAGCTTACAGACTATTCCAGCCAGGACTTCAATGAAGCCCTGAACTTTCCCACCCAAAGTTAAACAGACTAGAAACTGCTCAGGACATTCAAATTGCTGAGCACATAAAGACTGGACTATTAAATTGCTTAACCAATTTTTTGTATTTTATTTGGGCCCCCAAACAAGTTTTCTACATCCCAATTCAGCAGGAAGCAATTTTAAGAGAGTGACTCCCCATTCCCAAAAGGTGGGGGGGATAATATTTTGGTCATTTGATATGTTATAGATGTTGTTTAGGGGGATTAGTTACAAATTGTTAAATGGTCTTATTAAACAAGGTATAGGAGGCTAGATTCAAGGACTTTTCTATTTTTCTTTATCCTTTCTCTCTTATATAGGGAAAAGGACTTAAAAAGAAAAGAAGGGGAATATATATATATAATATAGAAATAACAGGATGTAAAGATAGATTATTGAATCCGCTCTAAAACTTAAAACTGTTATTCTTAAAATAAAGTTATCTTTTCATACATTGGTATAGAATTTTGAATATTTATAAAAAATAAGATTAATTTTGATAGAATTTTACAATTTGCCTATTCAATGATAGATAGATTTATAAATCAATAGATGTTTTCAAAACCCTCAGAGATGTACAGAAAATAACATTTAAAGATATTATTTTAAGAATTGTTTGACTTTAAGACAGTCAGCTCCTGACAGCTCTCATTTGACTTGAAAGAAAACAATGAGCATCAAAAAGAAATCTCCCATCAGGAGATAATTACTACTGGACAAAAATGTCCATACTCTCTCAACAGACTATACACAGTCCAAAGATGGACCAGAGCTTAAATGCAGGTAAGTCGATGTCCTGACTCTGCACAAACAGAACAGGAAAATCCTTATTTCCTGCTGCACAATTATGTCTGTGAGATATGCTTGGCCAGAAGGCTGAAGATGATGCTCCAATGATATGGAGAGATATTTAGGACTGTCTAGGCAATAAACTGTCATTTTTTTTTTTTTGGAAGCTGCTCTTCTGTGCTTTCTATTCACTCAAATAATAACTTTATCCCTTCTTAAGTCTTTGATGGGGTTGAAGAAAAATAGCTATAAAATTTCAATTTAATTTGAGTTATTTAGGATTTAAAAGGAAATATAGGATATGATAGAAATTATTTAGATTCAAAACTTTAGACACACCAAGACAGATAATTTTCTTCTTCCTCAAGATTGCCTGATATAAATAGATTAAACTTGTTTAAAAAAAAAAGAAATAGATTAAACATTATGTTTGTACCTTTTATCCTTTTTATTAGACAAAAGGAGGGAAATGATGGGGTGGTGTTAAGCATTCTAAATGTTAATTGGTCCTGTTTGCTGTCTGTTGCTTAATTGACTCTGATTAAATAAATGCTGAGGCCTGGAGATTGGGCAAAGACAGAGGTAGGCAGGACTAGGAGCTTTTAGGGAGAGACAGAGCATCTTGGGAAGGGAGGTTGCTGGAGAAGAAGCCAGGAGTAAGCAAGGAAGACACACCATGGGGTAGATTAAAGAAGATCCTTCCATGTGGCCTGAAACATCAGCTTAGCGTGGAGAATAATAGTCCAAAGGGATGTATGTTTATATGGGGTTATATTTGGGTAATAGAATTACGAGCTAGCTTAGATGGGCTAGGATTGCACAACCCAGGCCTAGGCTTGTTAAGATCCACCCGGTGTCTGTGTGTATTCATTTATAATGGCGGGTTAAGGATTTACACCGCCAAAACAATTAAAGATAAGATAAATACTAATAAATAGTTTAATTAGCTATTATTTTTTTCTACATTTCTTGGTGAAACTTTCGACATTAAAAAAACTATTGCTTTGAACTTATAAGGAACATATGGAATAAGAGAAAGATAAAACTACTTTTATAATGAGCTTGTGATAAAAAAAATGTCTAGTTAGGTATAAGTCTTAATAGAAAAACACGTAATCAATAATCTTTCTGTGTAATTTATCTATTTTTGAATAAGGTAATTTTTCTTCTGACATAGAGAACTTTGTCTTAGAAGATATAAAAGCTAAGGACAAGAGCAAAGTTTGTTGTTGGTTGAAGTTGGAACTTTGTTCCATCTACTATCCACCAAATATGTCTGTCAGATAATCTGTGTGTATGTATATATGTATATTACATGTATGTATGTATGTGCATATATGAAGTTCATTGGACTCATCTTTGCTTCATCCACTGTGTGTGTGTGTGTGTGTGTGTGTGTGTGTGTGTGTGTGATTTATTTTTCTCCTTTTCCCTTTCTTTCTTGCTGACACTCACAGAGTTAAACAGTTCAGAGTTCCTTGCTGGTCGCTCTGCACCAGCTCCAATGTCTTCCCTCTAGTTGACAGAAGCTATCAGCTCTGGCCACCGTTGCCACCAACTCCACATACCACTTCAGCTAACCTTGTGTGTCAAAGCTGGCCATTGACACTCCTCCATTGCTGGTGGGCATGCAAACTTATACAACCACCGTGGAAATCACTCTGGTGGTTTCTTAGAAAATTGGGAATAGTTCTACCTCAAAAACCTAGTTATACCACTCCTGGGCATATAGTCAAAAGCTGCTCTATCATACCACAAGGATACTTGCTCAGCTATGTTCATAGCAGATTTATTCATAATAACCAGAAACTGGAAACAAGGTAAATGTCCCTTAACTGAAGAATGGATAAAGAAACTGTGGTTCATTTACACAATGGAGTACTACTCAGCTATTAAAAAGAAAGAAATCATGCAATTTGCAAGCAAATGGATGGAAATAGAAAATATCATCCCAAGTGAGATAACCTAGACCCAGAAAGACACACATGATATGTACTCATTTAAAAGTGCATGTTAGCCATAAAGTATAGGATAATTAGGCTGCCATGCACAAACCCAATGATGCCAAGTAACAAGAAAGGCCCAAAAGAAGATGCTTGCACCTTACTCAGAAAGGGAAATAAAATAGACATCTGAAGTAGATGGAGGGAGGGAACGGAGTGGGAAAGGGATAGGGAGGAGAACAGGGGTGGGGAGTGGGAAGCTGGGAGAGAGAAGGGAAATCAGTGAGGGGGCATCTTTGGAGTGGAGAGACTTCCAAGAGTCTATGGGGGTGACCCAAGCTGAGGCTTCTACCAGTGGGGGATATGGAGCCTGAGGAGACCACCTCCTGTGGCCAGGCAGGGACTTCCAGTGGAGTGAGGGTGACACCAACCCACCCACAATACCTTTGCCCAAAATTTTTTCTGCATACAAATAGTACAGGGTTTGCCCAACCACTATGGAGGTCAGTCTGGCGATAACTTAGAAAACTTGGAATAGCTCTGCCTCGGGACCCAGCCATTCCACTTCTGGGTATACACCCAAATGACTCCTCACAGAATCACAAGGAAGTTTCCTCATCTATGTTCATAGCAGCCTTATTTGTAATAGCTAGAAACTGGAAACAACCCAGATGTCCCTCAACCAAAGAATGGATTAAAAAACTGTGGTACATCTACACAATGGAATACTACTCAGCTATCAGGAACAATGAAATTATGCAATTTGCAGCCAAATGGATGAAACTAGAGAAGCTCATCCTGAGTGAGCTAACCCAGACTCAGAAGGATGCACATGGCATATATTCACTTATAGTCGGATTTTAGCTATGTAGTACATGATCTCTATACTACAACCAATGCACCAAAGGGAATGTGGACATAGACTTTTTCTTTTTCTCCCTGTCAATGAGACACTTTTCACTGGTGATACTGCCTTGTAGGCCCCCAGTGTATGAGGAGGCTCTTGGCTCTCATATGACTGGGGCGGAGGACTGTTATGTAGGGACATTCCACTCCAGAGGAGTGGGATGGAAGGAATAGGGGGTAGAGGGTGGGAGGGCAGGATTGGGAGGGGTGGAAAGAGGACACTATGATGGAGATGTAACCTGAAGCAAAACAAACAAACAAAAAAAAATAGTACAGGGATAAAGATGGAGTAGAAATCAAGGGAAGAGCCAGCTAATGACTAGCCCAACTTGAGATCCACCCTATGTGAGAAATACAGCCCCTAACACTGTTAATGATACTTTGCTATGCTTGCAGACTGGAGCCTAGCATAGTTGACTTCTGAGAGACTTCATCCCGTAGTTGGTGGAAACAGATGAAGAGACCACAGCCAAACAATAGGCAGAGTTTGGAGTCTTGTGGAAGAGTGGGGAGAAGGATTGAGGGAGCCAGAGGGCTCAAGGACACAAGAAGTCCAATAGAGCCAACAATCCTGGGTCCACGGAGGCTCACAGAGACTGAACCACCAGCCAAATATCATGCATTGGTTGGACCTAGACACCCCCTACACATATGTAGCAGATGTGCAGCTTGTTCTTCATGTGGGTCCCCTAAAACTAGAGTGCAGGCTGTCTCTGACTCTGTTGCTTGCCTTTGGATCCTTTTCACATAGCTGAACTACCCTCATCTGACCTCAGTGGGTGAAGATGTGACTAGTCCTGCCATGACTTGATGTACCAGGGTGAGTTGGTACCCATGGAGGGACTCCCCTTCTCTGAAAATAAAGGATGAGGGAATGGGGGAGGTGGTATGAGGGTGAGACTGGGGTGGGGAGAGGATGAAGGGGTGCTGTGATCAGGCTGTTTTTATATATACATTAATTATGTATATATAAAAACATCATGTAGCTAACAAAAGAAAAAGAAATAAAAAGGGGCTTAAAATCAATTATACAAGCATTTATCTTAGAGAGCTAGAAAAGGCTCACCTACTGAAAACAAGTACAAGGAATCAAGCAAACCACAGCAGAAAGCAATCCAAGATGACAGAAGACAGACAAGAAATGACAGAGAAGAGACAATCTCAAACTCTCTGAAAATTACTAGAACAATGGAGACCCCCAGCATTAATAGTGTAAAGAGGAAAGAATCAAAAATCTACAAATTACATTATCAGAGATGCAAATGAGAATGTCATTAAAACCTGATAGACATGGAAAAGATATTAATGGAAAATTTGAACAATTGTATGCCAACTTTAATCAGTGACTTAAATGAAGTAGAAACAGTCTTGAAAGACACAATTTGAAACTACTGACTAAGCATGTGAGTAGTAATTAAAGAAACTCGGTCTTTACTAAAACCTTGCTAGAAATCTGTCAAGATGGTTGAGTGGATCAGGCACCACACCCTACAAATTGAGTTACTGGGTTCACATGGTAGAAAGAGATAACAGAATTCTATAATTGTTCTCTGACTTCTACACCCATGGCATGGGTCACTGGTATACACACACACACACACACACACACACACACACACACAATGTATATGCTAAATAAAATATTAAATCTTGCCAGAATAAAAGGATCTTCTAAATATTTCAAGCTCTTAGATACAAGAAATTAAATAAGGATTGGGCATGAATCTAAGTTGGAAATCAAGAGGAAGACTTTGGGTAACAAACAAGGGAGAATCCGAGGTGTCAGTCAACATGAGATATTCAGTTACTGAACAGACACTTCGAATGTGATTATGAGACCTGATCTCATTATACTTACTATGACTTCTGAGGTCATGGTGAACTTTTTGGTTTTCCTGAAACAAGAGTTTGAAGGAACAAGGAAATTTCTAGACAACTTGGGGTCACAATCCTAGTGTGTTTCTCACATCCTTCCTACCCTTACACTTACCCTAACCAGTTCCTTACTACTGCCTCTCATGAAAACATGTAAGAATTAAGGAGAGTCAGTCAATATGCCAGATCACCAATAATCTGCAGAATACACAAACTCACTTCAAAGAGGAAGCATCTGTATATTTTTAAAATTCACAGGCAATAAAATTTTATAATATCTACTTCACAGTATTCGCCAGACATAAGAAGTAAAAAAAAAAATCATATTTCTAAAAGGTCAGATAAGTTGTCATCAAATTTTCTCTCTCTCTGTCTCTGTCTCTCTCACTATCTCTCTCTCCTCTCCTCCTCTATCACCCTCTGTCTTCCTCTTCCTCTCTCTACCTCCCTTCCTTCTTCTATTCCTCCTTCCTTTTGGTATACACACATCCTTGAGATAGAAATATGATTATTTTTATGGCTTCTTGGCTACTGGTGGGACAAAGTGGCAGTGAGTCACTGGAAGAGACTCCGACTCGAGTACTGACAGCAAAGAGCAGAGGCCTGGGGCTGACTGGCAGTCTCCCTGTTGGGGTCCACATGTGGAGTGCATTTGCATTATAGGCTTGAGTTGCCACATCTTGAAAGTGGGAGCAGAAGACAAACTGATTGTGGTGAAGACCTTGTAATAGACACTTGACTGCAACAGGATTGCCTGACTGCCTTTCACGTCCTAACTCTTGCACCATTTACTGGGTGCTATCTGAGCCCCTTGGAGTTACCATGTGCCCAGAGAGTTGAAGATTCACTTCCTAAAACACAACAGAAAAGGATACTGTTAAGTGCTGATGAGAGCTCAGTGCTTCAGGGCTAAGAAATGCACAGTGCCTCTTCAATGCAAGAATTGAATGGGATCATTACATGGGAGTGAAGTGCCCAAAGGCAAAAGTCAATATAATCTTTTTTTTCTGTTTTTCCTCTAAAGGCAAACTTGGAAACATGTCAAGGTAGAAACCTGGGCAATCAAGTGCTGAGGAATTTGAATCTCTTTTCAAAAGCACAATGTTCAAGCTACCAAGGCAGCTTCTCTAACAGTGGGTGAGTTGGTCCCCACTCTCTCTTGCTTTCTTTCAAGGGAAATAATCTCCAGACTTCATTGAATGTCATAAGAGAGAACAGTGGCTGAATCTCAATCCAGACTGCACTCCACTACCACATACTTCTAAACCTAAATTCTAGACAAGATAAAAGAGAGACAAATGGGTCCAGCTTGGGGACAACCAAGGATTTTTGTTTCATCTTCAAATTGGCAGGTGACATTCACTATAAAAACCAACATAGGGGAGGAGCGAAGATGGCGGCGACCTACACTGACGCATTCTGAACGCGGGGAAAAAA
>CAJQZJ010008773.1:10802128-10814489 GCA_907164525.1 Lophiomys imhausi
CCACCACCACCACCACCACCACCACCACCACCACCACCACCACCACCCCAGCCTGTGCCCCTGGAGCTCCTGTCAGAATGGTACTCTTTGGCTTGGGAGCTGTCCTGCTGTAGCTGGCTTCCTCGGGAGCTGTCCATGGTGATGACATGTTTCCTGCCTCGGCTTACTGCTGTCAAAGGAGCTGCCCACTAAGGCAGCACCTCCTCTCCACTCTGTCAGCTATTCATGCTGCAGGGAAAGACTTCCCTGCCACGGATCCCTTTGTAATCTTGGTAAACTTCATAAACTCTGTAAACCCTCAAGGCAGGAAAGTGACCAAATCTCTGCCTGAGGAGCTCCAGCAGCCCCTCCCCTCCCCCAGTCCTCTCTGTCATAACATTTTCAGTCTCTGTAACTGTCACAAAAGTCATCTCCAGATCTCAATAAAACTCATCCTAGATTATGCTAATTTTAGGTGAAAAGCCTGGACAAAATCCCACAAATCTTTGAACAGGAGAGCCCACCAATCCCTGAGCTTCCCCCAGAAACCCACCAACCCGAGAACAAGAAAAACACCAATTCTAGCACAGGAAAGCTCACCAATCCCTGAGCTCTCCAAGATCAGAATTTGAAATTCCAACAATCCTCCCTCTGGAAATCCTTGACCTAGAAAGCTCCGCCCCCAAGAAATCATATATAAACCCTGCACTTTGTTCAATCCCCTGCTGTCTTCTTTCAGCAGCAGGAGCAGCCACACCCTGGATTCATCCCTCCACACCCTGGACCTTCCAATAAATCTGTCTTATGAGATTTCTTCTTGCTGAGACTCTTTCATTAGAAAGAGGATAGAAGCCAAGAAGCAATGAATAGAAGAAGAGAAGAAGGAGCAGGGCTCAGGCTCCAATGCTCTTACACTCAAGTAGGGTTGGGGAAATCCTCCCCTGTGAGTTTCAACAACTAGAGAAGGAGCAGAGCTCAGGCTCCAATGCTTCTCAACTCAACTGGGGTTGGGGGAACCTTCCCCTGTGAACTTCAACAGCTAGAGAAGGAGCAGGACTCAGGTTTAAATGCTCCTCAGCTCAAATAGGGTTGGGGAAACCCTCCCCTGTGAGCTGCAATGTCTGTGCTGAGAAGGACTCCTTTCAGAACTATGTGGTTCCTGGGTTCCTGTGCCTCTGGATGCCCTTGAACTGGGACACTGTCTGACCTAAAAGAGCTGTGTGGTTTCTGGGATCCTGAGTTTCAGGATACCCTCCTATAAAGCCAGGCCTAATACTAACAGTCCACAGCTTCTCACTAGGAAAGGAAAGGAGCCAATCCCTTCCCTCACAGCAATATAAGCATTTCTGTCACATCATCACTGAGGTCACCAGGTCTCAAGAAGTAAGAGGCTCCTGAGAGTTAGCTAGTCAATTCTTCACTCAGAAAAAAATATGATTGAAGAGTGAGTTTCTGTTTTCCAAACAGAATCAAATTTCTAGCATAATAATTCAAAGAAAAATTTGAATCTATACATTAAACTAGTGAGTTCAAATAGAACATGTTTTTAAAGTATAGTAAAGTCTCATGGCAATTGGTAATGGTAATAGCTAACTCCCTCTGGAAATCTAAATCTCACACCCAATGCCTATTCTAAATACTTTATTTAGAATGACTCACTTGGTTATGTCAGAATCCTCATGTCTTAAAGTTACTGTTGGAGTGATGAAACATCATGACCAGAAGAAATTTGAGTGGGAAAGGGCTTATTTTTTTACATATCTTGAATCACAGTTCACTGAGGGAAGGAACTCAAACTGAGCAATCTGGAAGCAGGAGCTGATGCAGAGGCCATTGAGGAGTACTGTTTACTGGCTTGCTCAGCCTGCTTTCTTATAGAACCTGGGACCACCTTCCCATGGGTGTGCCAACACACAGTGGGCTGGACCTCTCCTGCCAATTTCTAACTAAGAAGCTGTCCTTCCAGACAAATCTTACAGAGACATTTTCTCAGTTGAGGTTTTCTCCTCTCAGATGACTCAAGATTGTGTCAAGTTGACATAAAACTAGCCAGGACACTTCATTGCATACACATCATTAGAAAAATATTAGAAAATAGTGAAAGTGAATTAACTCACTTCAGGCATCTAGCTGGGTCAGGGATCATAATCTAGGCATGCTTGATTCCAATACTCAAGTGCTGCTCAACTGTGTTCCATGCATTTCAATAGAAAAGATGTTCTGCTTTTCTCTCATGTCAATCAAACTGGCTTTGAAAATCATGTAGCTAGAGAATACTTGAATGTAGCCCAAGGAAATGATCTTAGGAAAGGATACTATTAGCAGAAATGCTACCAACATTCCCTGAAAAATCATGTGTGAGCAGAATCTGTTTTGTAGCTATTTTGTACAAAGTGTTGAGATGTATCATCTATAACAACCTCTTTTGCCAATCAGAACATTATCTATATAGGGCAGAGAATGTCTCAGCTTTGCAAGTATTGATATTTTGGAGGTGATTAGTTCTTTGTTGAAGACTTCCTATGCCCTATAGCATGTTCAATGTTTTTCTATTATACTCTGAGGATCAAGATTACTCAAGTTGAGAACTATTCTTTCATATACTAGCCATCTAACTTTCCCCTTTCTTAGAGAATTTCACCTAAATCAGTACTGCTAAGTCTCTCCATTGAGCTATACTTAACTGGGAGAAGATTCCTATGAAGCAAAAATTTCCAGCAAAATGACCATAGTGACAATGAAATGGGGTCTGAAATAAAAAGGTCTGTCTGCAAGGCCAGCGTCTGCTGTGTAGTGGCTATAGGAAGGAGCAAGGCCAGCGTCTGCTGTGTAGTGGCTATAGGAAGAAGCAAGGCCAGCGTCTGCTGTGTAGTGGCTACAGGAAGGAGCAGGGCCAGCGTCTGCTGTGTAGTGGCTATAGGAAGGAGCAAGGCCAGCGTCTGCTGTGTAGTGGCTATAGGAAGGAGCAAGGCCAGCGTCTGCTGTGTAGTGGCTATAGGAAGGAGCACTTCTTTGATCATCAGGTATTTCTTAATATTTTCAGAAAGAGCTATTGTAAACTCTGTTGTACAGTTTTTAAGAGTGTGGGGAGGTTCAGAGCTTGGCAGACCAATGCTTGAATCAGGATCTTTCTGTCTCATAACTTCAGGTTTGCTTCTGTATGTATCCTCATCATTGTACCATATATTCTGACTCCTCTGCCTTGGGCTCTCTCCATCCTCACTCACTAGCTTCCAGCTGACTATGTCTCTCTCAGGTCCTGAGGACTTTCAAACCTACTCTAGTCAGCTAAAGACCCTTTAATTATTTGTATTTTGGAATAGTCTTTGATCCAACCCGTTCTTACTTAACAATTAGTTTCAGTGTTTCTATTCCGCATTAGTCCTGTCATCCATGTTTCTATAGAAGGGGCTCCTGAGCCCCTATAGTTAATAAAGACAAATTCTTTATCATAAAGTATAAGAGCTTGGCAGATTGTAATAATTTTAAAAACAAATCTAAAGCCTGTCCTCCAGCATCGTGTCATGTAGCATCCTCCTACCTAATGCCTACCATACACTCCACAGCAACAGTGAACTTCTCACTGCTCCATTTCCTCATCACTTCCTAATGCTTCTTAAGGTTTCAACAAACTATTTTCTTCACCTCAAATACTACCATCTTCTCAACCCAACTCTCATCCACCTCTTAAATTTTGATCTATATGTTGATACTCTGAGAAAATGACCCCAAAGGATGTCAATCAGTCTTAATTTTCCCACGTTGTTTACACATTTTTTCACATCCTTTTACTGCCATGAAATATCATCCATCAAAATAGCTGGCAAACCTTTAGTGATATGTTCATTTTTTTCTACTTCCCCTATTATAGTATTCATGAGACCTCTTGCAAATGTAAAGATGAAGGTGCCATCTCTGTTTTCAAAGGTGGCATGGCTTCCTTTCAGATGTCTTTCTGTCCTTCACTAGCTTCAAGGGAAGCTGACCCCAACTCCATTTCTATAAATGGCATGAAAGGCTTAAAGGTAATTGTACCTGTATAGCAACACAGGCAACAAATGCCTAGAATATGACAGTCTTTGGCTGGAGGGATAAACTGTGGTGGGACATCATCCAACCTTGGCTAAGGAGACATGAGGAGAAAGGATATCTGAAAAAGCTTTTTTCCACACCTGAAAGAAGGTTTATGAGATGTTTTTACATATGCATGAATGTTCTCTTGCTGCCATCTCTCTATATCCTGAAGTCTGGAAGTTCACATGGTAGATAACAGAGCTGAGAACACTGTGGAGAAGACCTTGACCAGTGTTTAAACAATTCCTGACCTCTTAGCCTATGTTGGGCTAATAATTCCTTTGAATATATAAACCTGTATAGGTTTTCCATTTCTCAAGGCCAAATGGATTTTGACTAATATAAGAATCAATAGTTTCCCTACATTGCAAAGTGAATTTTGCTTTGTTTTGTTGCTGTTTTGTCTGTTTACTTGTTGTGAGTATCTCACACTGTATCCCAGGCAAACTGGAACTCATGTACCCAACCTAAACTCCCAGGTCCCTAAACTGGACCTCTGGCTCAGGCTCTTCTGGAATGCTAGAATCATATGCCTGAGCCACCATGCCTGGCTGGTCTCATGGGTTTTGGTTGAGGTATGTTTCTTGTTACTGACTTGAATAATATATTTTAAGGTTTAAAAGCGGAACATATTTGTGGGTTTTCCATTCTGGGAACAGAAGGGTTTCAGTGGACTAAAATCAAGGTGTCTGCAGTTTTTCCAGTTCCTGGAAGCTGCCAGCTCTCCCTGTCTATGACCTCTTCCCAGAGTTACTGCAATCACTTATTTCTGTTGTCACATGGCCCCTTTTTAGTTTATAATAATGTCTTCCCAGCTCTCTCTTATATGAACACCATGATTACATTTAGGGCCAACACACATAATTCAGGATAACCATCCCTCTTCAAGGCCCTTACCTTGATCGAATTTGCAAAGTCCTGTTGCCATGGAAGTCAGTGCTCACAGGATCCTGTGATTAGGGCCTGGGTAGCTCGGGGGGCTACTGGTTAGCTTGCTGCATGTGCCTAAATTAAGAGAATTCATGAAAACCAGGCATTTCAGACGCTTGCACTATGTGATAAATAACCCCAATACACTTTTGTGCACATATTTGTTGATGTGTGTGTGTGTGTGTGAGAGAAAAAGAGAGAGTATGTTTGTGAGTGTGTGTCTGTATGTGTGTATAAATGTGTGTGTGAGTATGTGTGTATGGGTCTGAGTGTGTGTATGAATGGTGTGTGAGTATATGTGTGTGTGTGTGTGAGTATGTGTGTGAGTGTGTGTGTCTGTGGGTATGAATTTGTATGTATGGGTCTGAGTGTGTGTATCTATATGTGTGTATGAATGGTGTGTGAATATGTGTGTGTATGTGCATCTGTATGTGTGTATGTGTGTGTGTATGAATGTGTATGCGCATGTATGTGTGAATGTGTGTATGTCTGTATGTATGTATGAATGTGTGTATGTGTATGAGTGTGTGTCTGTATGTGTGTATAAATGTGTGTGTGTGCACATGCCCTGCATACACAGATTTCAGAGTAGGTCATTAGGTGTCTTACTTTATCATTCTTTGACTTATTACCTTGTGATAAGGTATCTACCTAGACCTGGACTGAGGCTGGAGAAAAGTCAACCTCTGTGATTTTCTCAGCTCTGTGCCATTCTCCTGTGCTGGAGTTGCAGGAGCACATGCAGCCATGCTCAGCTTTCTAGCTGGGTACCGGAGACGTAGACTCAGATCCTCATTCTTACCCCATCAGAGATCTCATCTGCTCAGCCATATCCGAAAGCTGGGTACCAGAGACGTAGACTCAGATCCTCATTCTTACCCCATCAGAGATCTCATCTGCTCAGCCATATCCTTAGCTCCTAATATCTTTATTTTTAAAACAAAGATACCAAGACCCAGTTGGGATCATATTAGAAATAAAGACCCAAAGTCTAAGACATGTATCCTTGCTAGCTTTTCTTGATCCCACTGCATTTTGATATATAATCTGTAATCCTAGTGTTAATTAGTGTTTGGCATTAAAGTAAAAAGTCACATATTTTTTTCCATAATAAGACAAAAGGTTCTTTTAAGACAGTAGCTTAAATAAATTCTAACCTCTCTGGAAATCTGGCCCGAACTAGTTTCTGGATTGCTCAATGTCTTTTACTGATAATTTCTCCAGAAATGTTGCATGCATTTTCTGGTTTTTACCAACTCAGTCAATAAGAGCCAGAGAATCCCATTATACAATACCCTGAATCGAGCTAAGTAATTCCATCATCATATATTCTTCCAGTTTTGTTTATTTCAGCTAAATGTCCATTGGGCATAATGATGTTCTCCACAGCAGCAAATCTATTTTCAATGGACAGAACCATTCTGGGTCCTTCAAAACACGTCATCTTTTCAAACATACCGATCTGCCATTGCAAAGCTTCAGAAAAGAAATGTTTAGAATGCCTGGTAAATAGGGCTGTGATTTCCTCCATAATTACACCATTAGACTTCATTTTCTGCAGATATATACCCTTGCGAGTCATTTGTGTCATAGTTGAGTTTGAGTCAGCATCAAGGTATGTGTGACTCACAAGTGAACAAGCTGCTTTTCTCAATTATATTCTGAGTCTGTTATATGCCTCTTAAAATTGGTATCATCACTAAGACCAGTTAGTCAAAATGTGTAGCCCACTGAATTATTTGAAAGCATAGCAGCTTGTTTTGTATTTGAAAACTAGGTAAAAGTTACTGTATTCACAGATTTTGTTTCCTCTTAAATAAAACAAGTTCCAAAAATCCTCTATGAGAAGGAAAACCTTTCTCATCCTTATTGTCCTTTCTTGACCATTATCAATGAATATATATTTTTTCTTTAAAAGTCTAGCTCCTACTATTATATGGGTAATCAAATTCATTATTACATATAAGTCTTGATAATATTCCTATAAAATGAACACTATTACTCTTGTTTCTATGAAAAGGAAAGCTCATTTCTAGGGTAAGAATTCGACCAAAGTCATGGCACCAGGTTCCTATGCATGTATAACCAACAGTTTCAGGTTGTAGTGGCTTACAGTGATTTTCATATGTATGTGCGTTGTATGTCTGGGTCATTTCTTCTGCTGGTTCTGCTGGGTTCCTCCCTGTAGTTAATGGCATGGGATGATGGGCTGAGACCAGATCTCAACATCAAGAATCCACAGCTAGCTTCCACACAGGTTAAAAGTCATCTTGCCCCAAGTATATACAATCTGATCATACCTTTGAGTCACATTTATGAATGTTTCATTGGCCAAAGCAAAATTTAGCATCAAATTGAGATATACATAATGTGAAGATCCTGGGAGATGCCATTCACTGGGAGACTGTTAGATCTGCACCATATCCCAATTACTTGGGAACGGATGAGAGGACGCTGCATACCTTTCCAGAATTGTAGAAATATAAAGCTGACCACAGGCATACTAGTTCATAATTTACTAATCATATTTCAGTGGATAATATTTTGTGCTTTGTTTTTCAATAAATCTTTCCTTTTACTGATTGTCCAGTAAACATGGTAAAAGAATAGACTTATAACTTCACTGTTCTGGTTTTAGTCAAATCTCCTGCTGTTTAGAATGCCTCCTAGCAATAACAGTTATGATCTGAGAAGCTTCTACTTTTGTAGAGGAGTTCTGAGTTTATGTCCCCAGGCAGATAGGTTCATTAATTTGTTCTAAATAGCTCAGTGGCTAAGTCAGGGCTATTCCATATTGAATTAGCCTCCCATTTATTTCATTCCAGGCTTCATTTCTTCTGAAACCTATAAAACCCAAACTTCATACCCTTCTTCAAGTCCTATCACACATGAATGTAGAGATGGAAACATTCAGGAATCCCATAAAAACATAAAACTGGAAGCCTTAATATATACAAAAAAAACCCTGTAGGATAAACTAATATAAATAAATAAATAAATGTAAAAATAAAAATATTTTTAAAAGGGGAAAAAATCTGACACAATATTATGAGACACAGAATCTCCAAAGATGCCATTGAATTTGTTTTCTGTTGGCATCTAACACTGCCCATGCAGCCTATCCTTAGGAGTAGTTTGTTTTCCCAGTGACACTCTCTTGGAGAAAACTGAATGTTCATTTGCAAGTGGCTATCAATAAAAATACTTTCTGAGCTAAGGTAGGGTAATATGTCCACTTTTTCCTTCAGCTCTACAACCCCATCTGGTGCAGCCCTGTGTATGTGGCCTCGGTCCCTGTGAGTTCACATGTACTTAGTCCCTGCTGGGTTTAGAACACTTTGTTTCCTTGGTGTCTTCTACTCCCTCTGGCTATTACACTTTCTGTCTCCTCTTCCACAGTGTTCCCTGAGCCATAGATATCTGAGGGAGACAACCTGTTTAGGGCAGAGTGTTCTGAGGCCTCCCAACTACTGTTTATTGTCTGGCTGTGGGCCTCTGTATTTGCTGCCATCTACTGAAGGTGATCTCTATTTCCTAAGATAATCAGAAAATCAGTAGTTACTCAATATTTCCATTTTCCTTCTTTAACCCAGATGGTCATCAATAAAAGATAGCAAAAAGTCAAAACAAAATATTTTGGTTCTACTCCTAGGTCCAAGGCACCTATGAGACCCTGTCTTCACCTCAGCTTTCTTAGCTATAAAGTGAAGATGTCATATTTGATAAGTAAGAACATTCCAGAAGTCCCTTTACTTATGATTATTCAGCTACAGTTATAGACAGCTGTTGGCAGCAACAAAGAGCATCTTGGTCACCATAATCACTTTTCATCAAAGCATGTTTGCAGTGTGCTAGAACTTAGATCTGGATAGTCCTTCAAACTCTGTGTATTAAAGGCTTGGTCACTAGCCTATGACATTATTATGATGCAGTGGACTTTTTAAGAAGTGGCTTCTAGTGGGATGTCTTCAGGTCATTTGGGGGCATAGCCTTGAAAGGAATTGTGGGATACCACTCCCTTCTTCCTCTTTTCTCTCTCTGGCCATGAAGTAAATAGTTGCTCCTGTCTTTATACTTTCACTGTAATATACTGCTTTGTAGAAGCTTCCAAAGCAACAGAGCCAAACAATTATAGGCAAATTATAAACCCCCACCAAATGGTTTTCCTTATAAATTGGCTGTTTCAGCAACTCCTTAGTGGGATGGAAGACTAACAATCTGTGTTGGGTTTCTCTTTGACTGCTTCTGGGAATAGCATTAATCTCTAATATTTGATGACTGCAGAGTCAAAAGCATATGTAATGTATACAGTGCACCAAAGCAGTGACCACTTATGAGGAGAAGATGGGAGAAGAGGGAGAAGATGGGAGAAAGCTCAGGAAGTATGTGAAACAATTCCTTTCCTCTCACCACTGCCCTATATACTTTAACACATTTCCAATATCATCTCGGTTAGCATTAGCATCAGTTGTCACTCTTCTCTTATGGTTCTATTTGCTTGAATTAACTCGTGTACACCATGGAAGATACAGCTGTCTGCATGCAAAAGCAGAGAGCAGGCCTATGTCCTCAAAGTAAACTGGGACTCATAGCATAAGAAGCTTCAAACCTTCACTCACAGTCTCCTTTCATACCCTTCCCTCTGTTTGCTTCTCAACTTCAGACACCAGCCTCAAGTGACTAGTATCAGTTCATGTCCGCTTTCTGGGTACCCTCCTTCAGCCATCAATGTAATGGACTGTAATGACAGAGTCCTGATCTGAACTTCCTCTATAAACTGGGACCTTACCTTTCCCTCCCCCAATCTACGAACATTTCACAGTCTCCACTCTCTAGCACTCACTTTATTTTCTTTTGTGTCTTTTGTTATTCTCTTTGAAATACACCAACATTTAATACATTGGACATCACATTAATTTTTAAAATAATTTGACTTCTGCTACAGGATAGAAATCTCCAAGGGGTGAAGGGCTGGTGGTTGGTACCCACGACTCTATTCTCAGGGCCTAGTCCTTCAACCTGCAGTTAAGAGAAATCGAATGAATGGAACAGTAAAAAATAAAATAAAATAAAATAAAATAAAATAAAGTTGGAGTAAAACAAAACTACCTTCCTCCTCTCATGGCTTAGGAAACCCTGTAAAAGAGGAGTCAGAAAGATTGTAAGAGCCAGAGCAGATGGCTAACACCAAGGAAAGACACCTCTAACCATGTCAGGACCTATCCACATATGAACTTACAGAGACTGGGGCAGCATGCACAGGGCCTACATGAGCCTCCAGCAGACGGGGTCCCAGCACTCAAAGAAGAACTTGAAACAAGTCCATATCCCTAACCCAGGAGCTATCTCCAGTTGATAGCCATTCCCAGATGAAAAATGAGTTTTCTCCTGTGAATTCTCACTCAGAAAACAAACTGTTCTTAAGTTTAATGCCCCATTAGCACCATGGCCAGCAGTGGATAACCAACACAAAACGAACTCAATAGTATTATTTACCCTTTGTTTTGGTGGTCGGTGCTCATAAAGATTTGTCTGGCATTTTTTTCCTGTTTTCTTACTCTATAGGTATTTTGATTATATATTATGGTTTATTTTTTAATGTTTATTTATTACTTCAAGTTACATCTCCATCACGGTAACAACTTTCCACACCTCCCAGACCTACCTTCCCACTCTCTACCCCCTCTCCCTTCTATCCTACTTCTCTAGAGTGGAGTGTCCCTACATATCAGTCCCCCACCCTAGTTCAGCAGTCATATGAGGGCTAAGAGTTTCCTCATATACTGGGGTGGCTACATGGCAGCACCACTAGGGCAAAGTATCTCATTAACAGATAACAAAATCTATGTTCCTGTTCCTTTTGGTGTGTTGGTTGTAGTATAGTTATCATGTACTGTATGGCTAAAATACAATTATAAGTGAATAGATGCCATGTGCATATATTATGGTTTCTGATTGTGTTTTTACAGAATTTCTGTTTTCCAACATGTGTGCCTGTGTGTATGTTTTTCTCATGCTTTCCTTAGTCTCTTTGGTTTTTTGTCTTGTTTTGCTTTGTTTTGTTTTGTTTGTGTGTGTGTGTGTGTGTTTCTTTTTTATGTTTATTTATTACTTCAAGTTACATCTTCATCACAGTCCTCTCCCTTTACCCCTCCCCGTTCAACCCTCCCACCCTCTACCTCATCTCCCACATATCATACTCCTCCGGTGTGGGTGCCCCTACATCTCAGCCCCCCTCAGTTCAGCAGTCATATGAGGGCTAAAAGCTTCCTCTTACACTGGGGACCCACATGGCAGCTCCACTAGACAAAGTGTCCCACTAACAGGTAACAAAGTATTTGTTTGGTCTGCTGGTTGTAAGATAGTTCTCCTGTACTATATGGCTAAAATCCAGTTATAAGTGAATAGATGACATATGCATCTTTCTGGGTCTAGATTAGATGACTCTGAGATTCCATCTCACACCTGTCAGAATGGCTAAGGATGCTGGAGTCTTTAACGTATTTGGATTCTTGTACAGGATGACGGATGGGCCCTGACTTCATCTTTCTGCATATGTGCACATTTTCTCTTAGGAGCACTCCAGGAAGCATTGTCTCATACATGCTTTTATTTTAGATATTTAAATTCAAATAGCCATTCAACCAAAACCCTTAACTTTTCAGCACCAACAAACCTGGAGTTTTGTCTATGTGTGTGCAGCTTCTGCATGTGTGAGTGATTGAACATGCTTTGACACTCGTGTGGAGGTCAGAGGACAGTTTCAGGTCCTTCACCTTGCACTTTGTCTGAGACAGGATCTCTTGTTGGCTGCTCCGTGTTCACGGAGCTAGTGGCTAGTTCGTCCACAAGCTTCTGCAGACTATGTTTTCTCTAACTTCTGCTCTACAGAGCAACATGGAGACTGTAGATGTGCCCGACTGTGCCTGTTTTTTTTATGCAGGTCTAAGGCTTTGAACTCAGGTCATCGTGTTTGTGTGGCAAGCTTTTTTACTCACTGAGCACTCTCTCCAGTTCCTAGAGTTTTTTTAAACCACTGTGATTTATTCACAGACTGCAATATTGTAATTCAATTTTATCATTAGTAGAATTAGCAGATCAATGACATTAAAGTATTTTTTGAGGTTAAAAAAAAAAAGACCCTCAAATGATAGCACGTGCTAACAAGGTTATGGAGAAAGGGAAACACTCCTCCATTGCTGGTGGGAGTGCAAACTTGTACAACCACTATGGAAATCAGTCTGGCGATATCTTAGAAAACTTGGAATAGTTCTACTTCAAGACCCAGCCATATCACTCCTGGATATACATCCAAACAATTCCTCACCAAACCACAAGGACATCTCCTCAAGTATGTTCATAGCAGTTTTTTTTTTTT
>CAJQZJ010008773.1:10819489-10837402 GCA_907164525.1 Lophiomys imhausi
TGTACTGATTTCTTCCACTGAATCTTCCATGCCTGAGATCCTGTCTTCCATCTCTTGCATCCTATTGTTGATACTCACATCCGTAGTTCCTGTTCTCTTCCCTTGGTTCTCCACTTCCTCTTTTAACTCTGACTGTGTTTTCTTTATTGTTTCTATTTCTATTTTCATGTCTTGTATGGTTTTGTTCGTTTTGTACATTTCCTTCTCCAGCTTGCTTGTTTTTGTATGAAAATCTTTCATTACTTTTTCTTTTCCTGTTCAATCTCTGTCACCTTGGCTTGGAGCTCTTTAATGGTGTTGTTCCTTGTTTTGACTTGTAGAATTGTGGCTTCTTTGAATTCCTTCATAGATTTAAGTTCTTCTTGCAGGGACTCTATCACTTTCCATAATGTAGAATTGTCAACGTTTTCATGTGTTTCTGTTGGTGTGTGGTCATCCAACTCGGATGAGCTAGGATAATTCTGCTTTGTTGGAGTCATATTTCCTTGATTTCTATTTTTTTTTCGACCTTTGGCCATTAGATGCGTTTAGCTGTCTGTTTTCTGTGCTTGGAACCACAGTGGAGGATTTGGTGCAGGGGACGAGTTACTTGGCTATCTGTTGTTGCTTACAGGGGGATTTCAGGGTCACTGTGGTTTTAATTGCCTGAGGCACTGTGAGCTGGTGCAGCCTATTCCCAGGTTGTGAGTAATGGACCAGGATTGTTTCACTGCTCCCAATTCAGACTTCTCTATGTTGCACTCTCAGTTATCAGCCTGTAATGGTTCTGATGGTATGGACCTGTTTGCCCAGGCACAGATTCTGTGGGCTTTGTTTGTTGTCACGGAGGCTGACAGGGTCTGGCTCCACACCTAATATGTCTGGATTTTCCAGAATGCAGCTATGGTCCCGATTTCTGGTTTCTCACTAGGCTTCTCACCACAGGGCTGGCCTCTGTGCCTGATTCCCTTCTTGTCTGCGCTGCCGCAGGTCCCCCTCCCTGGCTGCTAGGCCGTGGGTACCCCAAGCCCCGCATCCTCCGGCCGCCTGAGTGATCCTCTCGCCCCAGCAGCTCAGCCGTGGGTGCATGGATCCCTGGCCCCGCCCACACCTGTCTCTCTCCCCAGTTGACCTGCCGTGGGTTCGCGGGGATTTGGCCCTGCCAGCCGGGCTCCCTCTCCAGCTGCGCTGCCGTAGTGCGCGGGATTCGGCCCCTCCCGCCCACCTTTGTGTTCCCAGCTTCCCGCGCTCTCTTGGAACCTCCCACCCTCCGCTTCACGAGTGGCTGCGGACCACCCGCTGAGCCCCCTGTTTGTTCCTTGCTAAGCCTTCCACTATCTCGCAAAGTTTTTTAAGTGGGTATAAGTTCTACCTGAGGTGTGGGGAGCCCAATAGGCCAGCGATCTATGGCCAAGTGGACCCTGATTCTGCCTGCTGTAAGTTGGGATCGATCTTACCAGGAGCCTCTCCAAATGGGAGTTCCCAAATCCCGGGTGTAGTGGCTTCCGTGTCTGCGAGAGATGGGGGAGAGCCTTGCCCTGGGACTTTTAACAGTCCCTTGGGAGTTGTGAGTGTTCCCGGGGGGGGGGGGGTCTAGTCCCTCCGGTTTTTGCACAGTGCCCAATAACTCTGTGTTTTTTATGGCTCTTTTTTCCCCGCGTTCAAAATGCGTCAGTGTAGGTCACCGCCATCTTGGCCCGCCATTCATAGCAGTTTTATTTGTAATAGCTAGAAACTGGAAACAACCCAGATGTTCCTCAACCGATGAATAGATAAAAAATCAAAACAAAACTGTGGTACATTAACACAATGGAATACTACTCAGATATCAGAAACAATGAATTCATGCAATTTGCTGCCAAATGGATGGAACTAGAGAAGCTCATCCTGAGTGAGCTACCCCAGACCCAGGATCTTTGCTTTTAAGTTATTAATTTTTCCTTTTTTTAAGATGTCTGTTTTCTAATGAGAGAGAGCAAAAAAGAATGTGGATTTGGGTGGGGGTAGGAATGATCTGAGATGAGTGGTGGGAGACAGAACCATAGTCAGAATACATTATATTAAAATACCTATTTTTAAAAAATCCAGAGTCTGTGGCGTTATCAGTACCTGCTGCTAACAGTTCGATATCTCTTCCAAACCAGGTAGAAGTTTGTGCTATAATTTAAAGTCAGAGTGATCCAAGATGGTGCCAACCATAGAGCAGTGCATTTGAGTAGTAAGTGAATGAGATTAGTCACTGTGGAGTGAATGTGAGGTCCTCTAGCCGACAGTGAAACACAGACGGTGTCTGAATTCCCACGGCAAACACTGAGACCAGTCACCAGGTAAAATAGCTCATACCATTCACGGGAACACCACCCTGAGATCAGCCAGCTCTGTCACCGGTCTGATGAGGAGCTCCAGCTAGAGCAGATCTAGCCCAGGAGCCGATCCAGCCCACGGCTCCAGCCACAGACCAGCGGCCCCACCTGTCTGCCTGATATCCAGCCTGCAGGCAGACCTGAACACCCAAGAGGGAAAAACAGCCACACCACAAGAGCAAAGGTAAGTGAGATTTTTTTTTTTTCTGGAGTATCCAACATGGCGGCACAGTGTGCACTGTAGCAAAGAGGCAGAGACATAACCCAGTCACAGCAAAGCATTTAGGAGCCAAGACTGACCGCAAACAGAGCCCGCAACTGTGTGTTCTCCACAAATAGTGGGGCAGGTAGGTCACTCACCCTAGCGCCCAAGCATCTGAGGCAGTCAGCAACAGGTACACTGAGGCCTGCACCCGTTGTGGGTGGAGCTCCCTGCCTGCATGGTCAGCCTAGCTGGGGAGCCAGAGCGACTGGGTCAGTGAGAGAAGAACACAGACCCAACCGCAGCTCTATTTGCCTTTCTGAGGAGACCTGCCAGCTCCCAGGTCCTCAGAGGCAAGCTCTCTCCCCACTCCAATCCCATCTATATTGGTACAATTGGGTCACAAGTAGTTGAGGAGAGCAGCAGCCACCCTCCTCTCCTAGCCAGTCAGTCTATTACAGGAACCTGCCCGCCATCTGGAGGTAAACACCAGGATCTCAGGATCAGCTAACCAATAGGGCAGGGAGTTTTCCTGAGCACCAAGGTCAGCTGACAAAAGACACAAATAAACAACACCTGGGTCAATCAGATGACAAAAGGTCAGCGCAAGAACAGGGTAAAAAAAACCCAAAACAATAGGATGTCTCCAGATCCTATCAATAATGCTACAGACAACTCTGGACAGCCGAAAACAATTGAAACAAAGGAAAATGACCTTAATCCTATGGTTATATTAATAATAGAAGGCCTAAGGGAGGAAATCAAATACCTCAGAGAACAACAACAAAGTACTGCAAAGGAGGTGATGGAAATGAATAAAGTGCTTAAAGGAATGGAAGATCTGAAAAGGGAAGTTGAAGCAATGAAGAAAACCAATCTGAGACATCCATAGAACTGGAAAACCTTAAGAAAAGAATCAGAACTACAGACACTAGCATCACCAACAGAATACAAGAGATGGAAGAAAGAATTTCAGGCTCAGAGGATAAAATTGAAAATTTTGATATATCTGTCAAAGAAAATGTCAAATCTAAAGAAGTCCTGACACAAAACCTTCAGGAAATCAAGGACAAAATGAAAAGATGAAATCTCAGAATAATAGGAATAGAAGAGAGAAAAGAGTCCCACCTCCATGGACCAGAAAATATCTTCAACAAAATCGTTGAAGAGAATTTCCCAAATCTAAAAAAGGAGATGTCTATAACTGTACAATAAGCTTACAGAACTCCAAATAGATTAGTCAGAAAAGAAAATCTTCCCGCCACATAATAATCAAAAAACTAAATGTACAGAACAAAGAAAAATTTAAAAGCTGCTAGGGAAAAGGGTCAAGTAACATATAATGGCAAACCTATCAGAATCACACCTGAATTTTCTTCAGAGAATCTAAAAGCCAGAAGGGCCTGGACAGATGTCTTGCAGACCCTAAAAAACCACAAATGCCAGGCCAGACTACTATTCCCTGCAAAATTGTCAATCAACATAGATGGAGAAAACAAGATATTCTATGACAAAGCTAAATTCAAACAATATCTATACACAAATCCAGCTCTACAGAAGATGTTGAAAGGAAAACTTCAACCCAAAGAGGTTAACTACACACAAGAAAGCACAGGAAGCAAATAGCATGCCTGCAGCAAAACCAAAAGAAGAGAAGCTCACTCACACACTATTTCTACCAACATCAAGATGGCAGGAAGTAACAATCAGTGGTCATTAATATCTCTCAACATCAATGGACTCAATTCCCCAATAAAAAGGCACAGGCTAGCAGAATGGATGCAAAAACAGAATCCCACATTCTGCTGCTTACAAGAAACACACCTCAGCAAAAAAGATAGACATTATCTCCAAGTAAAGGGCTGGAAAAAGATATACCAAGCAAATGGACCCAAGAAAAAAAGCTGGAGTAGCAATTCTAGTATGCAACAAATTGGACTTTCAAACAACATTAATCAAAAGAGATGGGGAAGGACACTATATACTCATCAAAGGAAAAATCAACCAAGATGAAATTTCAATACTAAACATCAATGCCCCAAAAGTAAGACCACCCACATTCATTAAAGAAACCCTACTGAAGTTCAAATCCAACATTGAACCTCACACATTAATAGTGGGAGACTTCAACATACCACTCTCACCAGTGGACAGATCAACGATGCAGAAACTAAACAGAGAAATAATGAACTTCACAGATGTCATGAATCAAATGGACCTAATTGATATCTACAGAACATTTCACCCCAAAACAAAAGAATACACTTTCTTCTCGGCACCTCACAGAACCTTCTCCAAAATCAACCATATAGTCAGTCATAAAGCAAGCCTCACAGATACAGGAAAATTGAAATTACCCCTTGTAACTTATCAGACCATCATGGAATAAAGCTAGACTTCAACAATAACAAAAACAACAGAGAGCCTGCAAAAACACAGAAACTGAACAACTCTCTCCTCAATGACCTCTGGGTCAGGGAAGAAATAAAAAAAGAAATTAAATTCTTCTTAGAACTCAATGAAAATGAAGGCACAACATACCCAAACTTATGGGACACATTGAAAGCAGTGCTAAGAAGAAAGTTTATAGCACTAAGTGCCTTCAAAAAGAAACTGGCGAGTCCTTATAATAGCCACCTAAAAGCACATCTGAAAGTGCTAGAAGAAAAAGAAGCAAAGACTCCCAAGAGGAGCAGACGAGAGGAAATTATCAAACTCAGGGCTGAAATCAACAACTTAGAAACAAAAAGAACAATACAAAGAATCGACAAAACCAAGAGTTGGTTCTTTGAGAAAATAAACAAAATAGACAAGACCTTAGCTAAATTAACTAAAAGGCAAAGGGAAAATACTCAAATCAACAAAATCAGAAAAGAAAGGGGGGAAATAACAACAGACAGTGAGAAAATCCTAAGGATATTTAGGTCCTACTTCAAAAACTTGTACTCCACAAAATTGGAAAATCTAAATGAAATGACGATTTTCTTGATAGATTCCACCTACCAAGGTTAAATCAAGAACAGGTAAACAAATTAAACGGTCCTATAACCCTGAAGGAAATAGAAGAAGTCATTAGAAGTCTTCCAACCAAAAAAAGCCCAGGCCCAGATGGTTTCAGCACAGAATTCTACCAGACATTCAAAGAAGAGCTAACACCAATATTCTTCAAACTCTTTCACAACATAGAAACAGAAGGAATACTGCCAAACACATTCTATGAGGCCACAGTTACCCTGATACCTAAACCTCACAAAGACCCAACAGAGAAAGAAAAATTCAGACCAATTTCCCTTATAAACATGGATGCAAACATACTTAATAAAATACTTGCAAACCGGAATCAAGATCACATCAAAAGTATCGTACACCATGATCAAGTAGGCTTCATCCCAGGGATGCAGGGGTGGTTCAACATTAGAAAATCCATCAATATAATCCACCACATAAACAAGCTGAAAGAAAAGAACCACACAATCATCTCACTGGATGCTGAAAAAGCTTTTGACAAAATACAGCACCCTTTCATTTTAAAAGTCTTAGAGAGATCAGGCATACAAGGACCATATTTAAAAATAATAAAGGCAATTTATAGCAAACCAATAGCCAACATCAAACTAAATGGAGATAAACTTTAAGCATTTCCTCTAAAATCAGGGACAAGGCAAGGCTTCCCACTCTCTCCATATCTCTTCAACATAGTACTTGAAGTTTTAGGTAGAGCGATAAGACAACTAAAAGAGATCAAGGGGATACAAATTGGAAAGGAAGAAGTCAAAGTATCCCTATTGGCAGATGATATGATAGTATACATAGGTGACCCCAAAAATTCCACCAGAGAACTTCTACAGCTGATAAACTCCTTCAGCAAGTTGGCCGGATATAAAATCAATTCAAAAAAATCAGTAGCCCTTCTTTACACAAAAGATAAATGGGCTGAGAAAGAAATAAGAGAATCAACACCCTTCACAATAGCCACAAATAATATAAAATACCTGGGGGTAACTCTAACCAAGCAAGTGAAAGACCTGTATGATAAGAACTTGAAGTCCCTGAAGAAATAAATTGAAGAAGATATCAGAAGATGGAAAGATCTCCCTTGTTCATGGATAGGTAGGATCAACATAATAAAAATGGCAATATTACCAAAAGCAATATACAGATTCAATGCGATTCCTATCCAAATACCAACTCAATTTTTTACACATCTGGAAAAAAACAATTCTCAACTTCATATGGAATAACAAAAGACCCAGAATAGCTAAATCAATCATGTACAATAACAGAACATCTGGAGGTATCACCATCCGGGATTTCAAGCTGTACTATAGGGCAATAGTAATAAAAACAGCATGGTACTGGTATAGAAACAGACCAGTTGTCCAATGGAATCGAATTGAAGACCCAGAAATAAACCCACACACCTACGGTCACTTAATTTTTGATAAAGAAGCCAAAAACATACAATGGAAAAAGGAAAGCATTCTCAATAAATGGTGCTGTTCTAACTGGATGTCAACATGTAGAAGAATGCAAATAGATCCATACTTAACTCTGTACAAAACTTAAGTTTAAGTGGATCAAGGACTTCAACATAAATCCAGACACACTAACATTAATAGAAGAGAAAGTGGGGAAAAGCCTTGAACTCATTGGCACTGGTAGCAACTTCCTGAATAAAACACCAACAGCTCAGGCACTAAAACAAACAATCAATAAATGGGACCTTATAAAATTGAAAAGCTTCTGTAAGGCAAAGGACACTGTCCTTAGAACAAAAAGTCAGCCTACAGACTGGGAAAGCATCTTCACCAACCCAACATCTGACAGAGGGCTAATATCCAAAATATATAAAGAACTGAAGAAATTAAACACCAAAAAATCAAATAACCCCATCAATAAATGGGGTACAGAGCTAAACCGAGGATTCACAGAAGAGGAATCTCTAAAGGCTGAGAGGCATTTGAGGAAATGTTCAACATCTTTGGTCATCAGGGAAATGCAACTTAAAACAACTCTGAGATTTCATCTCACACCTGTCAGAATAGCTAAGATCAAAAACTCAAATGATAGCACATGCTGGCGAGGATGTGGAGAAAGGGGAACACTCCCGCATTGCTGGTGGGACTGCAAACTTGTGCAACCACTTTGGAAATAAATCTGGAGATATCTTAGAAAATTTGGAATAAATCTACCTCAAGACCCAGCCATACCCCTCTTGGGCATATATCCAAAAGATTCTAAATGAAACCACAAGGACATTGCCATAACAATGTTTATAGCAGCTTTATTTGTAATAGCAAGAAACTGGAAGCAACCCAAATGTTCTTCAACTGAAGAGTGGATAAAAAAAACTATGGTACATTTACACAATGGAATACTACACAGGTATTAGAAATGAGGAAATCATGCACTTCGAAACTAAATGGATGGAACTAGAAAAGCTCATCCTAAGTTAGCTGATGCAGTCCCAGAAAGATAAACATGGTATGTATTCCCTTATAAATGGATATTAACCATACATCACAGGATATCTATCCTACAACCCACACACCCAAATAGATAGGAACCTAGCTTATCTATCCTAGGAAAAATTTTATCCACCAGTGAGTCATAGAATCTGCTGCAGCTTAGTGGAACACCACACCCTAGATGGTGTGCCTTTTCAAGCTCCAGTACAAGTGGAAGCTCTTGGCCCTCACATGACGCAAGATCTGAGGGAGTATGATATGTGAGGGCAACCTCATTGGAGGAGAAGGAGAGTACCAAGTAGAGGAACAAGAAGGGAGGGAGGGAGGGAGGGAGGGAGGGAGGGAGGAAGGGAGGAAGGGAGGGAAATTGGGAGGGAGGGAGGGAAGGAGAGTGGGAGGGAAGGAGAGAGTAAAGGAGGGGCCAGGAGGGGAGGAGGGAGAACACTATGTTCTACAAGTAAATAATACTTTTTTAAGAAAAAGTTAATAAGCTTAAAAAATATAATAAAAATACAATATAAAAATTTCAAACTATAATTTACCAAAGGTATACTTGCCTTACTGGCATGAAAGGAAAATGGCCTTAATTTCAGATTAGAATGTTCGACTGCAGGTGGCCACATAGATTACACAAACTTGATAGCAGCTTAAAAGTTCTTTTTTTTTTTTTTTTTTTTTTGTAGAGGTATAGGATATTTCCATGGTTTGGCATTAAAAAGCAGGTAACAGGTTTAAAACACTGTAAATAAATTAAAGGTTATAGCTGTTCAACCTGGTTTTACAAACCTCCAAGAGTCGAAAAAACTTAGAGGTAAGGTAAAATACACGAAAGGCATGGTGTTAGCCCATGCCTTTACCTCCAGCACGGACAGGAGGATCACTATAGAGTTAGTTGTCTTATAAATTCTAGAGTTACAAGGAACAGGGTGGTGATGGTGCACACCCTTAATCCCATCACACTAGAGACAGAAACAGGCAGATCTCAGAGCTCAAGGTCAGCCTGATACAAAACAAGCTCTAAATAGAGAAAAACTTCGATCCAGGGGTGGTGGAGCACATCTTTAATCCCATCACTTGGAAACCACATGTCTTTGATCCCAATACTTAGAATGCAGAGACAGGCACATAGGATTTGGAAGGATTTAAGTTTAAAAGTTACTTACAAAAGGCATGCTGCAATTCAAACAAATTGTCCTTTGAGATCTCAAAATATATACAGTAAAGGTTTGTTTAGCTCCAAAATATCAAAATAATTTCTCTTTAATCTGGATTGAAAGGTAATACTTTATATATTGTCAAAAAACCAGATTTTCTCCAGGAAAAATATTACCTGACCCCCCCCCCCAAAAAAAAAGGTAATTTTCCCAGAGTTAGGATTAGGGCAGGGCTCTGTTCTTATATTTCAGGACATTTAAAGCATCCATTCAAGGAATCCAGGGACAACTGGACTATGGAAACCTCAGTAGAAAACAGATCAGACACTAAAGAAGACGAGTGGCCCAGACGATCCAGCCTTGCAGACTTCCTCAAAAGCTGTGTCCTCAAAAGTCTACAACCACAACAACTCAAAATTGCTAAGATCGTTCGGCTCCACAGACTGCTCAAGCCAGGACTTTATTAAAGCCCTGAAGATCAGCTTCTGTCTACGAACTTCTTAGGACACCTAAATAGCCGAACACATAAGGACTGAACATCAACTGGTTCTATTAACATTTTTAACCATTTTTCCATTCTTATTTGGGCCCCAAACAGGTTTACTATGTCCCAAATCAGCAGGAAGTCATTTTAAGAGAACAATGTCCCATCCCCAGAAGGTGGGGAGGGTGTTTCCCCACCCCCCCACCTTGGTTATTTGATGGATAATAGAAATTTTTGTTATTTAGGAGAAGAGACTACAAGCTGTTAAATGGTCTTGTTAAATGGGTTTTGGACGTTAGACCCAGGGACTTCTATCTTTTTCTTTTCTGTATCCTTCTTTCTCTCCTATGTATGAGTGAACAGACTTGAAAAAATGGGACATAGTGTAGAAACATCAAGAAAAAAGGACAAATTATTGAATATGGCCTTATACCTTTGTATATTAATACAAAATTAATATTATATTTGGCTAAATTGGTATTGATCATTGTATATTAATGCAAAATTAAGATTGCATTGGGCTACATAGGTATTGATCTTTGTATATTGATACAAAATTAAGATTATATTTGGCCACATTTGTATTGATCTTTGTGTATTGATACAAAATTAAGGGTAATGCTTCTTAAAGGTGTTGTACCTAGTAATGCTTAAAAATGAAATGTAAAGTTTTGTCCTCTGGTTACCAACCATCAAAAACTGTTTAGGATAATTAAGAAATGGAAACTAATAGTCATGAATACGTGTCATTTTGTTAGTTACTATGACAATCTATCACAGTTATTTTCTAAGCTACTCAGAAATCAAGTTGCTAAGAGACAAGCAACATTTGCTTATATAAATATAAGAGATAGATAGGGCAACTTCAAAAACCTCAAGAGATCTGCAGAATATGGCACTCAAAGATGTTTTCTTAACTTAAGCTTTTTGATATCGAGACATGTCAGCTTCTGACAGCACCCCCTATTCTACTCCAAGTAGAAGATTAGCATCGAAGAATCTCCAGTGGGAGATGGTTGAATTGGTGGTAAGCCTTTCTCTTGGCAAGAAAAAACCCTTGCTTCAACTGTAGACTGACTGCTGTCCAAAAAGGACAAAACTTGGAAGCAGGTAAGTCGACAGCCTAGCTCTGCCAAGACAGGGTAGGTAAGTCCTTCATAATTCCTGCTCTACAATCAATGTCTGTCAGAGAAACAGGCCCAAACGGCTGAAGATTGATACTGTAATGTATGAAGAGAAAATGGGAACTGTCCAGGCAGCTACTGGTATGTCATTTCTTAGTTTTGGAAGCTGCAGGCCCTGCACTTCCTATATAATCAGATATATTTATCCCTCTCAGGTCTCTGAGGTGGTTGAAGGATAGCTAGAGTCTCATAGTTAAATTTTGAGTTGTTTAGGAATCAAGAGGGTGTTCTGGATCTAAGAAGATATTTTTAAAATTATGAGGCAAGTTAGTATGAAAGCTGAGTTAGATATAGAACTTTAAACTCATGGAGATGGTTAGATAGTAGAATGTTAAAGTCAGGTGCCAAATACATATGGACTGGACATTGGGAATGTACGCTAAGCCATATAACTCTCATAATTATGGCCTATTTATTTCTGTTGTTTTGTATTGTATTTATAGTTATAAGAGAAAGAACCATTTGTTGGACTGAAAGGGAGAGCTGTTGGGGGAGGGAATACCTTAAACTAAAAAAAAAGGGTAGAGGATGGGGGTTGAGGGGGAGGAGGGTGGAAGGGTGGGACTGGAGGGGGGAGTAGCGAGGAGATTGTGATTGAGATGTAACTTGAAGAAACAAAAAATAAAATTTTTTAAAAAGTCAGAGCATTGGGAGGGAGGGCACAGTTGGTGACACTTGTTTCATATCACAGGTGTCCAGCCTCAAGGCCTTTCTAACATATCACAGCAGTGGCCAGTGTGAATGACAAGTGCATGTCACTGCCCCTAAGGACTCACCCTCACGACCTACATAGCACAAGGTTGGGTAGGGTGACAGTAACAGATTCCCAGTGTACATGTTACCCTTGCATTTTGGGGAAAGTATGCCTGACATAATATGCACACAGGGAAGAGGAACAATGTCTGTATTTAAAATTGAAGAGGGCTGACTCGGACCTCATATTTGGGGCAGATGTGCCTAGGAATTGGAAGGTCAAGCCCCACTTAATCACTATCATTTTAAACATAATAAAAACTAATAGATGTCACTTCAGAAATTTAACCTATAAATTGAGCATCTATGGTTTAAAAGAATATTAGCCATATAAGAAAACATTTGAGCTCATATGAGAAAGGAATGCATATTTGGAGAAATGGATAATAAATATTAACTAACATGTAATTGGTATTGCATGAAAAGCACTAGTAAATACCTCATTAATCTTCACAACAATTAGCATATTGACTATATAGTGAAGTATATAATGATTGTTCCTACTTTTCAGATAATAAAATAGTTTCAGTGTGACTAAGAAAAATTTGAACCACAGTCACCAGTAAACAGAATACCATAGTGTGAGACTCTCCAGTCTGACTGTAAGCAGTAAACACAGCAGTAATTCCACAGGGAAGTACTTGCCCTATGAGGCTCTGTGTCCATTCCTTGATGTGTATCCATAGACACATTCATTCATTCATTGATGCATTCATTCATTGATTCAAATAATGCTTACTTGTTAATTATCCACCATGTGCCAGTTTCATCATAGAAGAAGACATCTTCCGGAGAAGGTATAACCACTGCATATACAAATTCTCTGTAGCTGTATTTATCTGTACAAAGAGTTTCACAAGACTAGTCTCATCAGTATTTCATCAGGGATGAGGGATGGAGTCCATGAGGCCCTATCACTCCTAGGATTATAAGTAATTAATGTTTATTGTGGGGAGGGGCATCACTTTTCTCATTGGTGTAGCCACAGATAAATCTGCCTTGCTCCATTGAATAATTTCCTAGTAATGTTCAGACAGGTTACTCTAATTAAACTAAATGACTACACACATAAAGAAGCCCATAAACAAATGGGCTTCATTGAGAAGAAGGGTTCCAGTGGGAGAGGTAGGGGAATGGAGGAGGGGAACAGGAGGTGAACATAAATAAAATTTATTATTCAAATACTTGAAACTGTGAAACAATAAACATTGAAATATATGTATACATATAATTTTAGGTAATATAAATTACTAACTAGAACAGAAATGCAAAGTATTTACATATGTTCCTGTATGTCAGTTTTCGCTTTTTGATTATATTTCCTACATTCTTAGACAAATAACCCAAAAGGAAGGCCACAGAAAATCCCTGCAGGCCTTGTTGGGTTTTCAGTGTTTTTATCCCTGACTGCTGGCATTCTGCTCCCAAGCCAAACACAGGTAAATCTACAGCTGTGCGGGCTTATAAAAGACCATTGGAAACCACAGAGTAAGCCAAGTAGAATGTTGAATAAATTATCCAAGTAATTTGGCAGAAATATTTCCTGCTGAGGTATGGATATTTGGCTAAAGTACTTAGTTTGGCAAATGATTGAAGTCATTATTCAAGCCTTGAGTTTGCTTTGGAAATTTTCTGTTCTTGAGGTAAGGTCAGGTGCTTCAGTTCCTCTTGAGTAGAGCTCTGGTGTAGACATGAGATTCTGAGTCCTTGAGTCCTTGGCCTTCTCGTGGTTACAGTTAGTTCAATTAAGATTATTTATGCATTTGCCCAAGCAGCATCTATCTATCATCTACTATGCCAACCTTTAACACAAATTGTCCTGCCATCATTGAATCATGGTCCATCTTCATATTAGAAAGTTGTCTGTTCCAATCTATAAGTTAATCACATATTAATTATATTACGTATTCTCTTTCTTCACAGCCTTGAAAGTACATATTACATACAGAAAATCACAACTGGTCAGAATGCAGAGACCACCTTGTCACGGGGTGTCCAGTCCTAATGGATACATCTACAACATAACTCCTGTACCCAAGACTCACATAACACCAGGAAAGAGGGGGCAAGAGGACCAAGACATGAGATTTCTCCTAGACATGAAAAGGAAGCTTCACCCATGATACCTCAACAACTTGACTCCCTAAACAAGACCTGAACAGTAGTACTATCAATAGACATGCCAGTGTGGAAGGGGTAAATCTCACATGGCTCCATCATATACAGAGAACTGCAGACAACTAATAAGTATTGACAGAGGGAGACGTAGTTCCTCTGAGGGATGAGGATATTAATTTATCATCCAATCCACAATGAAAAAAGGACAGCATCTTCAACAAAAGGTGCTGGTCCAACTGGATGTCCATTTGTAATAGATTGAAATTAGACCCATACTTATCACCTTGTACAAAATGTAAGTCTAAGTGGATCAAAGACCTTAACATAAGCCCGGTCACACTAAATCTACTAGAAAAGAAAGTGGGAAAAAACCCACGAAATTATTGGCACAGGTGACAACTTCCTGAACAGAACACCAACAGCTCAGGACCTAAGACCAACAATCAATAAATGGGACCTCATGAAACTGAAAAGCTTCTGGAAGGCAAAAGACACTGTCATTCAAACAAAACGGCAGCCTACAGATTGGGAAAAAACTCTTCACCAACCCCACATCTGACAGAGGGCTAATATCCAAAATCTACAAAGAACTCACGAAATTAAATGCCAAGAAACCAAATAATCCAATTAAAAAATGGGGGATGGAGCTAAATAGAGAATTTACAAAGGAGGAATCCCCAATGGCTGAGAGACATTTGAAGAAATGTTCAACATCCTTAATCATCAGAGAAATGCAACTCAAGATGACTCTGAGATTCCATCTCACATCTGTCAGAATGGCTAAGATCAAAAGCTCAAATGACAGCACATGCTGGTGAGGGTGTGGAGAAAGGGGAACCCTCCTCCATTGCTGGTGGGAATGCAGGCTTGTGCAACCACTATGGAGGTCAGTCTGGCGATATCTTAGAAAATTTGGAATAGCTCTGCCTCGAGACCCAGCCATACCACTTCTGGGTATACATCCAAATGACTCCTCACCGAATCACAAGGAAGTTTCCTCATCTATGTTCATAGCAGCCTTATTTGTAATAGCTAGAAACTGGAAACAACCCAGATGTCCCTCAACTGAAGAATGGATTAAAAAACTATGGTACATCTACACAATGGAATACTACTCAGCCATCAGAAACAAGGAAATTATGCAATTTGCAGCCAAATGAATGGAACTAGAAAAGCTCATTCTCAGTGAGCTAACCTAGACTCAGAAGGATGCACATGGCATCTATTCACTTATAGTCAGATTTTAGCTATATAGTACAGGATATCTATACTACAACCAACGCACCAAAGGGAACAGGAGCATAGACTTTTTCTTCCTGTCAATGAGGCATTTTGCCCTAGTGGTGCTGCCTTGTAGGCCCCCAGTGTATGCGGAGGCTCTTGGCCCTCATATGACTGCTGAACTGGGGTGGGGGACTGTTATGTAGGGACACTCCACACCAGAGGAGTGGGATGGAAGGGTTAGGGGGTAGAGGGTGGGAGGGTGGGACTGGGAAGGGTCGAAAGAGGACACTATGATGAAGATGTAACCTGAAGCAATAAATAAATAAATTAAAACAAACAAGCAACAACAAAAAATACCTAAAACTCAACTCCAAGTGGATCAAAGGCCTTACAATAGAACAGATACACAGAAAGTTTGTAAAGATAGTAAAGAAAGTTTGGAATAGCCTTGAACTCATTGGTACAGTAGAAATAGAAGACTTTCTGAACAGAACACAATTAACACCAGCACCAAGATAAACAATAATTTGTACCTCATGAAAACAAAAAGCTTTTGTAAAGCAAAAGACATTATCATTCAGGCAAAGCAGCAGCCTGAAGAATGGGAAAAGATTTTTACAAACGTCATATCTGATAAAAGACTAATAACCAAAATATACAAAGAACTTAAACTAGATATCAAAAAATAAACTATTACTATTGCCAAATATATATGGACTGGACATTGGGAATGTATGTTACTCCTTATAATTTTCATAATTGTGTCATAATTATTTAAACAAAGAATTATGAGTTCTGAGAGAAGGGTTGAGATGGTGAGGGGATGGTGCCAGGAGGCATGGAGGGAGGATACTGTGATGGAGATGTAATTTGAAGTAATAAAGAAACATTAAAAATAAAAAAAATTTAAAAAGAATAAATTTGAGAAATTTAAAAGACTGTAAGAGAAATACACTATGCATTTGATGGTCTTATCTGATAGCTTTATATGACTGAGGAAATATGCAATGAACATGAAGGAGAATATGTTGGCACAAACTTTTCACACTGGAATATAGAAGAAAAATATGGAAAATGAAAGCATAATATACATCTTTGTAATAATTTCAAAAGCTGATTCCATAGGGACTTTTACAATAGCAAAAATAGAATTAAGAGGAAAATTAAGCAAAATAGAAATTAAAATTATTTCAACGATCATGACTGATATTTTTCTGAAGTTATTGACAGTCAGGAAGCCAGAGGTTCAAGACCAGTGACTCCATGTAAGACCAAGCAGGAGAAATCAAAGAAATAATTCCAACAAAGCTCTCTATCTAAACACAGCGTATTTGAACTTCCAAAAATTGCAAAGATAACAAAATCATAAACGAGGCTATAATTAAAAGATTTAGAATGGATTAAAAAGAACAAGCCGTAACTATATATTTTCTATAAGGTTACTTCAAAAACAAATACATTTGAAGTAAAGAGAAAAAGAAAAATATACAACATTAACATCAACTTAAATCAACACCACAAACAAATGAAAATAGGTAGCACATTGGTATTCACTTAAGACAGGGAAGGCTTCAGAACTAGAACGTTGATCGGGGAGGAGGGTTTGCTGTAATGATAAGGGTAAGTTTTCTGACACAATCCAACAGTCCTACGCATGTGTGCACTTCGTGATGGGCACAGAAGTACAGGAGGCAAACACTGGGAGGAAAAAGATGGATCTGCAAGCCTTGCTGGAGACACTCATTCTTCATCCTCAGTTACTGACAGAACAATCAGGTAAAAAAAAAGAAATCACAAGGGCATTTGGCCTAATCCACCTCACCAAATAATTATATATAATTAATATTTACTCCGTCCCACAGCAGAATACAAAGAGTGCATTCAAATTCATGAGAACAATGTGGCGTCAAACACATCCTGGTCTATAAAACACAGCTTAGCAAACAGAAAGCAATGGGAATCCTACACAGCACATCCTCAGAAAATAGTGGAATGAAATTAATCACAAAAGCAGAAAAAAAAAAACAATTATTGGGATATTTACCGATGTGTTTCTAAATAATATATTGGTCAATAAAGAAAGTTAGAAAATACTTTCATGAAGTGAAAATAAAATATAACACAAATTTGTAAAACCGTAGTCAAGGTAATGCCTACAACAGCATTTATATTATTAAACACGCAAATATAGTATATAATATATATTGCAGAAAAGCAAATTTATAAAACCAGTAATTTCATCTTCCCCTTTAGGTAAAGAAAAGCAAAAATACAATTTAAACATGAGATGGGCAAAAAGAAAAGAAATAGTTAAATTCAAGTAGAAATCAATGAATTTGGCAAAAGCAAAATAGAGAAAACAAAATGAAACAGAGCCTAGTGCAAAGAAGGATTAATAAAATTAATAAAACTTTAGTCAAGTTAAGCAAAAAAATAGAAAGCGGATCCCCATAGCTGAACTAGAGGGTTGATGTCATGGCTCCTACAGACACTGAAAGGGTGATGAAGGAATGCTTTGTCCACAAACTGAAGAATTTATATGAAAAAAAAAAACATTTCATTGGAAATTCATGCTGCCAAAATTCACGAAAGGAAAGATAGATATCAGAACATATTTTATCTACTAGTTAAATAAAATCAGTAACTAGTCACCCTCTGAAAGAGAGTAGTAAGCCTAGATGTTATCTCTGCAGAATCTACTGAACATTTCTAGACAAAATTAATCCACCTGTCCACAGTTTGTCTCAGAAAACAGACACCAGCAAACTTAAAATAGTTTGTTTCTTCTTCAAGACTATTTATTATTATTGGCAGTGGTGATTCAACTTCCTAAGTCTTTTTTAATTTTTTAGAAATAACTTATAGAGTTCTCTTTAACATTCTTATTTTATCTTATGTGTATGAATGTTTTCCTGAATGTCTGAAAGTCTGAATCTCTCTCTCTCTCTCTCTCTCTCTCTCTCTCTCTCTCTCTCTCTCTCTCT
>CAJQZJ010008773.1:10837412-10870209 GCA_907164525.1 Lophiomys imhausi
GTGTGTGTGTGTGTGTGTGTGTGTGTGTGTGTGTGTGTGTGTGTGTGCGTGCAGTGCCTGAAGAGACCACAAGACGGCATCAGATTCCATTGATCTGGAACTGGAGTTACAGACTTGTGAACCACCATATCAATGGTAGGTATCAAATCTAGATATTCTGCATGAGTGACCAATGATCTTAACCATTGTGCTGCCTCTCCACCACCACCCCTTTTAATTGTTTAACAAGACAGCTTGTCCATATCTTTGTTCTTCTGCCTGTTTTTGTTCCAAGTCCTTTAAGTCTTATCAATTTTAGTCAAATGAGTTCCCAAAACTGGCACCATCTGCTTTAAAGTATGTCTTGTCATGGAATCAAAGGGGAAAATTAGTGTTTTCTAATCCATCACTAAAGTCACACTCAGCACCCATGTAATAGAAGGCAAACTGAAAAGATAAAAACATAAAAATGAACATGATGTTATGTGAGTAGAGTCTTCTGAACTGATGCCCAAAGACTCAAAGTAAATGGTGCGCTATCTCTGAGGTGAGGAGGGTGTATGAACCTGGAGCTGAGGGAAATGAGAAGCCAGGAAGGCATAGTTGCTCCAATTTGCTTGTGCCTCTCTGGGTAAGATTTATTTGTTCCTGTGGGCAAGGCACAGAACTGCTCTAGAATGGAGGTTTCCCTGACTCCTTTGGAATGAGGCTGGTCACTTGATTCATTTATGAACAAGCTTTATTCTGAATGGCAGACAGGACAGAGGAGACTACATTCTGGGTCCAACAGAAGGAAATTTGTTCAGTTGGCTCATGTAGGACTTGAAGGCTTTATTCAGCTGATGTGCTTTGGGGATCCCTGGGACTCCATATCAAAGCAGGATTACAGTTTCCTAAAATGAGAATCAAAGAGGAAGAGCACCCTGTGGTCCAGGTTAGCTTGCTGTTCTCTTGGTATCTGCCTGTGACATCATCAGAAGGGCTGGACATCACTCATCACAGGAAATTCTAGAAACACTGACTTGACAATTGTGACATTCTTGTCACAATTTGGTAAGATGAGGAAAGAATGGGAAAAAGTAAAATACTTAACTATTAGACTCACAGCTCAGGTGTTAAAAGGAAAACAAACACATCTCAGAGATTTATATCCATTTTCCAGCTTTAAGGAAACACTATTTTCATTTTTTCAAGGTATCAATATTCAGTGACAACTTAGTAAATTGTACTTTTGTGAATAGAATTGAAATACTGATAAACTTCCTCTGATCCCTTAGAATTTGACAATTATCTGTGAGCATTATTTTATAGGAATAGAATTGTTTCCATAATTTCAATATTAATACGTTTCATTTATAATGAGTTGAAAATATGCTGCATTACCAAGGTTCTGAAGACTGGTGTCTTCAGACTTTATCAGATTGTTTGGAATGACTGAGGATAGGCCTTAGGAGACGTGGGTAAGAGCAGACCTGAGTTCAAATCCCAAGAACCTACAAAAATAAAAATAAAGCCAGGTGTGACTGTGTGTACCCATAACCCCAGTGTTGTGGGTGCTGTGGTGGAGACAGGGGGATGACTGAGACTCACAGCTGCCAGCCTAGTTCCAGAATCAGTGAGAGATGCAGAGAGGTAATTTGGAGAGTGACAGAGAGCAGTCTTCCCGAACTCTCAAATGCATGTACATCTACCACATAATGCAACATGCGCACACACACACACACACTGAAATGCAAAACCAAACAAACAATCATTAAAAAAAAAAAAAAACCAGACTGATTGATTCTATGGAACCCATGGAAAAGCTGGCCTGGTAGCTTGGACACAAGTTCACAGTTCACATGACTGCCCGCCCACCGGTGCAGACAGAGTCTCACGTCCTGACAGGCCCATAAGCTTTGGACGCGGGTGAAGTTTGGTAGGAGTCACTGGCTTGCCTTTCTAATCCTGATGGGCATTTACAAACCCAACCTAAGGTTATTTGTCAAACTTCCAGGAAACCTAATTTAAAAAGAGCCTGGATACAGGCACAGTTTCACTGAAAAAAGGAATTGGTAAAGTGGAGTGAGGGGGTACCTTAACTGGGAGAGAAGAGGGGCAAAAATACAAAAGGTAGATGGACAGGGGAGGGATAAATGATAAGGGAAAAAGTCGTGGGGAAGCATTATTTTATGTTCACTGGAAAATACATCACATATGTGTGTATGTGTGGTTTAGTAACTTTATACTACCCGAACACTTTTGTTAAGAACTGACACCCAAGCACACTCACCATCAGGTGCATGCTTTATCCTGCAGGAAGGTTCAGGACTCACTCTTTATTTCCACCCCTTGCAGTTCCCTCTTGCCTGCACTTCACTGCTGTTGCTCTTCCACTAACTTCCTCTTCCTAGTCCTTCAAGAGCCACTTCCAGGAACTCCTCAACATCACCTTTATCCACACAGGGCTGAAGTAGTTAAGTAGTTTTCTGTCTCAAGCATACTCTTGCTTTTTTTTTTTTTCCCTTGGAGTCTTCTTCCAGAGGTCATTCATAAACTCCTCAGTGGCATCACCTCAGTGGCTGAGATAAGGTCCTTGCTGTAAACCCAGATATTGCCATCCTTCCAAGAATTGTATCAGTGTCTTCTGAGCTGCTGCGGTGGGCAAGGTTCTTCAGGTAATAGATATTAAAGGATGCTCTGACCCTTTAATCCATTGGTTGGATCCAAAGGTGATGGTGTTTACAGTTTATGTTGGGATGGAGACCAGAAGAAGAAGGAGGAGGAAGAAGAAGAGAAGGAGGAGGAGGAAGAGGAGGAGAAGAAGAAGAAAGATAGATAGGTATATGTGACAACAGCCAGGATCTTGAACAGCACATTATTCTTCAATTGGCACTTCTCTAATTTGATGGCATAGTGATTCATGGAAGAATCTTGAAAGAACACCAGAGGTAGTCATGATTTTAAGATTTAATCATTGGATGTGTATGTTTGTGCACTATGAAGAATTTCTGGTGCCCACAAAAGATCAAAGAGAGTGATGAAGTCCTTGGAACTGGAGTTACAGGTAGTTGCAAGCCACCAAGTGGGTGCTGGGAACTGCTAGGTCCTTTGTGAAATCAGCAAGTGCTTGTAATCACTGAGCCATCTCTCCAGCCCAATACTTCATTTATTAAAATAGGTATTATTTTTAATTCTTTTAGAACTTCATATAGTGTATATAGGTCTTATTTACTCTATTGATTAATGTGTACGTATACCTAAGTGCTCAAACTGGTGAGACCTGACTTTGGCAGAACCCTCTTCAGCACTGTCCCTGCAATGAGATGACCTGAATATCACCAGGACCAACAGACTGAGTCTCAGAAAATCGTAACGTGTGACATTTAGGGTACAATTTACATTAAAGGAGAGAGAATGCTCAGATGCATATTCTGGGTCTGATAGTCTGTTCTTTTATCTTTTACCATTCTCTATTCCTCAGAGTGAATCCCAGAAACCAGAATTCTCATTCTCTGTCATGATCATAGAAAGTAAAATCCCAGTGAAAGCAACCATGAGACTCAGGGCTGTTACTTCAACCACCCTCCCGAGTCTACAGATAGAAAGTGGTCATGGGAAATTCTCCAACTTATGTTGCCTGATGGTGGATGTCAGGAGCCTCCTTCCACAGGTGTGTGCTTCACACTTCAGAGGAAGTACTGTTGTGCAGGGCTAAAAATCCAAGCAGATGCTAGCTGTCCCTCCTTGAAGTGTTTTTATGAATCATACTGTTCTGTCCAATCACATTTTAGTGTGGGTTTCGAATTTTCATTTTCATTGTGTCCTTGCACCTTCATATCTGAAGTCACCTGTGCCATATAAAAATGTTATCATATTTCCTTCTTTTGTTAATTTGTCTTTTATTACAGAGTCATTGGTTGTGACCCTTATGATGGGTGAAGAGAGGATATTAACTATTGTACCTCTTTGAAGTCACATTTGAAATAAAGAAATAAAGTGGACACTATCAAAATCCACTTTAATCCATTTAGAGTCTCCTCCCTTGACATTGGCAGCAGAAAGAACATAATTCTAGAACTCATAATTCTGTATGTCATCACATCTCTATGTTTCTTCTCTTCTTTATTTTCCTAAGCCATTTGGACTTATGCAAGGAGATTTTTCTCTTTGTACCTCAACTCTCTAAGTTGGATAAGAATGTAACTTCTTATTTCACAGGAATCTAAGGGGATTTTATAAAAAGGATATGTGGTATTTCCCTAGATGTGGCAAAGAAAGTATATATTCTTTTTTGGACCTCTTCCCTAGAATCATAATATATCTTTACTGATCAAATTTAATGCAAATGAGAATGGATTCATTTGAATCAGAATCTATCTTGGTAGGGGCCATAGAGATGGTTGAGTTGGTGAGGTTTTTGGAACACAAGTAAGAGGAACCTGAGCTTGGCTATCTAGCACCCACATTCATAGAGGGAGGGGGGATGGGAGAGAAGAAAGAAGAGGGGAGGAGAGGGAAGGAGGGAGGGAGAGAGAGGAGGCACAGAAAGAGGAGAGAGGAAAGAAAGAAGGAAGGAAAGGTAGGAGGGAGGGAGGGAGGGAGAGGGATGGAGAGAAGCTATCAGGTCAGGCCAAGAATAATGCCATGTATCTATAATCCTAGTGCTGGGAGAACAGAAACAGGTGAATTCCAAGAGATCATTGGACAGTCAGCCTATCTGAATTGATGAGCTGCAAGCTCAGTTAAAGAGTCTGTATCAAATAAAAATAAATAGGTAAAAAGTACTTCAGCTAGACATCCAGCATCAACCTGTAGCTTCCACAGGCTCATGCACACATATTCATATGCACATATAGTTCCAAACAGATAAGTACGTAATACACACACACACACACACACACACACACACACACACACACACACACGTGTGCACTCACGCCAAATATATAGATAAATGGCCTCATTAGGTCTGAAGCACATCACTGAAAGGTTCAATGGGATCCCTACAATATCTTCCAACCCAATCTCACCTACATCCCCATCACCATAACAGCTCATGCTAAAGACTCCTTATATAGGAATGCTGAGATCAAGCTCCTGATGTATTACTAGATCAGAATAATGCCCCATTATCCTTCATCTCTACTGCCAAAATAAATGGTATATGCTCAGACTTCTTGGTGTCAATGACACTTTAAAACTTTGTGTATTCTCTTCGTGTCTGTATCCATATGAACAAGGTCCCAAATCTCAGGGATATTTTTGCACTTGAAGAACTATCACTATGCCACCAAGAGGGTCATAAAGTGGGAAATTACCATCTAAAATAATCCTTTGGAACCATATGGGGGACAAAATTAAAGCAATTATATAAATATAAAAGCATTTTAAAAATTTTGTATACACAGTTCAGGCAAGAAGAAAAGGAGATGGAAGCAATTTTAAGACACCCACTTTGAAGATTAAGTGAGCTTAAATATTAGTCACCACATGGATGGAGGAGTCTATGGGAGTGATAATCAAGTTTATACCAGATAGATGGAGATCAATAAACTAACTCCTCTCCTACCACTTTGCTCTTCATGAAATTTCTAAGGTTCAATTCCATGAAGATTTAGTTTTTATTTATTCATTTTTCAACAAGTTAGCTTTCCTTCCTCATTAAGTTGATTGGAAGATATGGCTTAGATATGGAAATATAATCAGATTCTGTAGCATCTGTTGTTCAAGACTTCATAAGAGCCTTCCTAAATAATAGTGCCACTATAGAAGACATGGTCCCATGATCCCACATGCTCCTTGTTCCCCCAATGGGGAAAGGATGACAAGACATACCAGGTACAATGGCTAGGTGACATTTAAAGTTAGAATTCTGACTACAACCAGGAAGGCAGCTTGCTAGCTACAAGATTCACAGAAAGTCAGTGAGCTTTCCATAGAAACCAGAGTGCCAAACTAAACTCCTGGATCATCAACCAAAAATGGTTGGAAATTGGCAAATCATTGACTTCTTTCTTGATTTTCATTCCTATTTCCAACTTACAGCAAACAAAAGAAAATCAAATGTGCACTTCTACTCAGTTGTTTAGTTTACCTCATTTTAAATTGCCTCCTGCTTTTCCAAACCAGCAAGCTCCAATTAGAGGTTGTAATCCTTATCCTGCCATTCTGGTTCTGATAAAGTTCAAGCTGTGTTGGCTGCCTCACTTACTGTTGCAAACAGTGGAAATAATCTTTTGTTATCCTTTGGTAGGTCTTTATTTACCTCCACAGGGGAGAAGAACAGGTAAGCACCTCATGACAAAAGTCTCAATGACCTGAATGCGCAGAGGGCAGAGCCACAGGGGGGTGCAGGTGATTCAGTAGCTGCTCTGCAATTAGTTCATGTCCCGATATCCAAATCCTGCTTCCCAGCTTCCGTAACTGTACATGTCTTGCCTCATACCTTGTGGAGAACTGGGAGTGTTAAGATTCAGTGTTGTACATGTAATTAAGACTGACCGGGCCGGGCGGTGGTGGCGCATGCCTTTAATCCCAGCACTTGGGAGGCAGAGGCAGGCGGATCTCTGTGAGTTCGAGGCCAGCCTGGTCTACAAAGCGAGTCCAGGACAGCCAGGGCTGTTATACAGAGAAACCCTGTCTCGAAAAACCAAAAAACAAAAAAAAGACTGACCGACTGTGATTAGATAGCCTATCAAGGGACTCATTCTTGAAGAAAACTGATTCTCCATCTCTGAGCCACCACTAACTCTCTGTAGCTCTTTACCCAGGAGTGGGGCCACATGAAAGTTTTCCCTTCCTTGTTCCCATGCCAGCTGGTGCTGTCATGATGCATGTCTTGCTTCAGTGAGTAGACTGAGATTTTAAGAGTGCACTATCACTGCCATGTCTCAAAGACACTACCCAGTAGCACATGTCCTGATCCTCTGACTTGTACATTCTTTTTCAGCCCTTTTTCACCATTTTTCCCTGAGCCTAAGGTGTAGCAGTTCCATTGAAGGTTTGTCATTGGGGTTAGGTGTGCAAGGTCACTCCCTCTCTGCCTTTTGAGCAGTTGTAGATCCAGTGATGTCTCCATGGGCTGCAAAAAAGAGCCTCTTTGGTGAGATGTGAGAGCTATGCTTCTCTGTGGATATAAGGATAAGTATTTAGAATACCGTTAGAAATTATATTGGTTTTCAAAATACTACAAATGTATTAGACATATTATCTTCATTTGGGTTTGTATTGCTGCAATGAAACACCATGACCAAAAAGCAAATTGGGGAGATAAAGGTTTATTCGACTTACACTTCCATATTGCTGTTCATCATCAATGGAAATCTGGATGAGAACTCAAATGGACCAGGATCCTGGAGGCAAGAGCTCATGCAGAAGCCATGGAGGGGTGCTGCTTACTGGTTTGCTTTCCCTAGTTTGTTTTCTTATAGAACTCAGGACCACCAGCCCAGGGATGGCACCACCCACAATGATTTAGACACTCACCCATTGTTCACCAATTGAGAAAATGTCTGACAGCTGTATCTCATGGGGGCATTTCCTCAACTGAGGTTCCTTCCTCTCTGAAGACTCTAGCTGGTGTCAGGTTGACACAAAATGAGCCAGTACGCATATATAGACTTTTCTCCTTGTAATATTCCCCCAAACAATCCAGTATGACAGCTATTTATGTTCTTTGCATTGCATTAATTAGGTATTATAACTGATCTGGAAATTACTTAAAATATATGGAAAAATATAGATTTGTTATTATTTATAATGTCTAAGGATATAGGTGAGTTATTATATGTACATATATATAATATGTAGAAGGGTATAGATTTGTTATTATATGTATATAATATATAGAAGGATATAGGTAAGTTATATATAAGTGCTGTTCTGTTCTATAAGGAAACTAAGTGTCTGTAATTTTAAAAAGATCTTGGACTAATAATCTTCATGGACACAGAAGTAAGACAACATAATATTTGATCATTATAAACTTAAGTTTTAAAAAAATTTCTCTAAAAATATTTTGAAATCATATGTGGTAGTATGTCATCATCATAATAAATTAAGTGAATACATTGGAAAACATAAAAGCCATGACATTGGCAGGCTGCTTTTAAGTCCACAGAAGCAGTAGAAGAGTGTAGAGCTCAACAGGACTTCTGACCCTCTTGCAGCTACTGGGGTCAATATGTAATATCTATTTTTTTTTTTTTGCTGCATCCTCATCTAGAGAGTCAGGAAAGGGCTGAGGAAGCTCTTCTCCCTCATAGATCTGAAGTATTGGGTTCAGAATCCAGACTGGAGGTGAATGATAGGAGGGTTTCCTTAGTATCTCTGTATCTCCTTCAAGATGCTAAGGTGAGGAAAAGATGAGTCCATTTATAACAAGTGCTTGCCACCAGTGGCCCATGTGTAATGGTGAAACTGTAACAGCCACTGGTCCTGGGTGAGTGTCAACACAAGCAAAGGATGCCTGAAGCAGGACTGGCTGCCAGAATTGCGACCCTTTGAAGGAGGATGAGAAAGCCATCGTGAGCCAAAACAGAGATGACTTTGTGATTCTCAATTCAGAATTTATAGTGCATTTACATTTGTAGTAATGTCCTTATTGGATAATTCATAGCATCTTCTCATTGTCAAAATTATTTGCATAAACATTCAGTTTAGATAATGCAATAATGCACTTTCTTAGTACGTGGTGTTCTGATTATGACAAATGTTGTGATTAGTCCTGATCTATCTTCTCTCTGACATCATGAAGAAGAATTGATTATTAGATAAAGGTGCAGAACAAAGACAAATGTGTCACCAGCAGAGGCTGCATGTCACTGCCTAGACAGATGCACCCGGATACTGGGAACAAATGGCAGCTCAGTATGCTCCTGAAATGGCCACAGAGCATGAAGTACAGCTTGCATCTTTGAATAGGGTAGGGCTGGGATTAGACTGAAAGTAGGTAAATAAGAAAGTGTTAGAGTCAAGTTGTACAAAATAAGAGGCTGTTGTCACTGATAATCAACTTCAAAAGGCAAAGTAGTTGGTATGTTATGAGGATCCTACATCTCTATTTTCTAGTATGTAGTCTTTTTAGTATGGAGTTAGCCCTTTCCCAGGTTCCCACAAAGTACAAGGGCCATTGATGGGTCAGCCAAAAACAGTTACTCAGTACTCATTAACAGTAAAGTTTCCTGCTAGGTGTTGCAAACACAGGTACTAACATGTTCAGCTCTTGTCAAAAAGCTTTCATTTGGATAGTAATTCTCTTAACTACGTCTTCTACTGAGAGGACTAGCCTTATAAAACAGTAAAGTGTTGCTAGAAAATACATGTCTTATAGACCTTAAGTAATTCTATTCATAAGGCAGCAGTTAGAGTAAAACTGAGGCACATGTCTTAAATCCCAGAACTTGGGAGCTTGAAAAAGGAGGATGGCAACTTCAAATCCAGCTTCCACTTCTGGACTTTATATTAAGAACATTTCAAATATAAAAAGTGTTCAGAATTCAACTGATCTGGGCTAAGAAACACATAGATCAGACCTGGGTTTTGATTTGAGGAATTGTTTTATTTTTAAAATATCTTTTGTGTGACAACAAATATACTTCTGCAAAGTAGTTTGAGGTTCATTTCATCAAAGGCTGTTCCTCTCTGATGCCTGCAAGGCCTGATTTAATCCTGGGATGACCCTAGTTTTATGATCATCCCATGTAACTCTGATGACCAACAGTCTATGTTTATGGGCACAGTGTCCAGCCTTGTCCAGCTGCTATGCTGAGGATGCTTCATGTATTCATTGCCCTCATTGTGGGACTACAGGTTACAGAGTCAGCCTTGAACTCTTAGAAAGTGAAGATGAGGCACCAACTACAGACAGACTGCTGTCCAAAAAGGACAAAACTTGGTAGCAGGGAAGTCGACAGCCTAACTCTGCCAAGACGGGGTAGGTAAGTCCTTCATAATCCCTGCTCTACAACAAATGTCTGTCAGAGAAACAGGACCCAAAGGCTGAAGATTGATGCTGGAATGTATGGAGAGAAAATGGGAACTGTCCAGGCAGCCACTGGTATGTCATTTTTTAGTTTTGGAAGCTGCAGGCCCTGCACTTCCTATATAATCAGATATATTTATCCCTCTCAGGTCTCTGAGGTGGTTGAAGAATAGACAGCTAGAGTCTCATAGTTAAATTTTGAACTGTTTAGGAATCAAGAGGGTGTTATAGATCTAAGAAGATACTCTTAAAAGTGTGTTGCAAGATAGTATGAATGTTGAGTCACATATAGACCTTTAAACTCATGGAGTTGGTTAGATAGTAGAATGTTAAAGTCAGGGGCCAAATATGTATAAACTGGACATTGGGAAGGTATACTGGGCCAATTTACTCTCATAAATGTGGCATATTTATATCTATTGTTTTGTATAATACTTACTGTTATAAGAGAAGGAACCAGCTGTTGGACTGAAAGGGGAAACTTCTGGGGGGAAGAGGATGGAAGGGCGGGATAGGAAGGGGGAATAGGGAGGGGTTTGTTACTGAGATGTAACTTGAAGAAAAAAAAATAAAGTATTTAAAAAAAAAAAGAAAGTGAAGATGAGAATTGAGCTAAAACAAGTGCATTGTTATCAAGGCTTTCTCACTTAAGCATGTAGACCAAATAGAAAACTGTTCATAGTCCCTAAGCAATGATGCTTGGGTTTGAACAGGGTTTGGCTGAAACCAGGGCTTTATACTCTTCATCGGGTTTGTATTTTACCACCAATTGTTACTCCTGTGTACTTTCTCCACTTCCCAGCTGACCAGCTGGGATCAGAACACATCAGTGCCATCTAAGATTCTGGACTACTGGCCTTAAGAGATGCTATTCTTCATACAAGTATCCACAAATGGATCCTCCCTCAACACTGGAAAGATCTGTATATTCTCCACAGTGTCTTTGCAGTTCAAGTTCTTGAAATCAGGTAGCCATGAGTGAAAAATCAAGGGGAAAGCACACAATGTTCTTTTGAGTCTATCAAAACATGGTATACCTTAGGTGTGATGAGACATCAAAAAACACCTGAAAATTATTTGTACAAAGAATTCTGCCAGTTCCATTCATAACAACTCTCTCCCTCTCTCTGGTCCACTCTCCCTCCAGTTTCTCACTACTTACATCTACTAAAAGGTATGTGACACTAAGTGGACCAAGGATTGTGTGCACTAATCACTCTTGGAAACCACTGAGTCAGTGAGAAAGTTGAAGATCAGCTACCATTGACCATATCTCTTAACCCTGCAGCTGGTTAGGACCCAGTTCACTAAGCGTATAAAGAACCAGCATTAGTCTGATCTATTTTTTGTTTATCTTAGTCTGGCTGTCAGAATATCAAATAACTGTAAAAAATCTCTGGTATATACTCACAGCTATATCTTGTAGATTCACAATAGTCAAATCTTACAGATCAAGAGCTCTTTGATATTCTTGATTTCAAATTATACTTGGAAGCAAAGAAATCACACTTTATTTGAAGGCAAAATTTCTCTTGGAAAAAAATAAATGGCACATCCTTATTGATTGGATTTGATTTTCCAATTCCTGACTTTCTAGGGGACCTGAAAAAAAATGGATTCATTCATTAATTTGGTCATTGAATTAACACAACTTGACAAAGGCAACTTTATGCAGAAAATGTTTGTTTTGGCTCATGGTCTGAGGTGCAGTTCATCATGAGCAGGCCATGAGTGCAGCTCTAGCTGTGGTGTGGGACCATGAGGTGGCAGCTCACAGTTGACTCAGGCAGGAAACCAGAGACAAATGCTGGTGTCAGCTACCTTTCTTTTCTTTCTTTCTTTTTCTTTTCCTCTTTCTACTTTTTACAGCCCAGGATTACAGTGCATGGTGAGGGGGTGCCTATATTCACATTGAGTGTTCTTCTGCAGTTAAACCTACTTGGAAATATTACAGAAATACGCCCAGAAGTATGTCTCCTAGATGATTGTAAGTCTAGTCAAGTTGATGTTGAGGGTAAACACCACAGAGGCAAGTTACCTTCTACTTTCTTTTTGCTCTGGTATTTTATTTCTTTCTTTTTAGTTGTCTTTTTGCATTCAGTGTTTCTTAGTTTCTAAGTTGAGAGAAATAATTAGAGAATGACTAAGAAAGTGCCCGCTATCCTAAGCACAGCACAGCGTGAGATGTGCAGAGTCTGATTTTTTCCTGTATCATCTAGAAAGAAATTAAAGGAAAGCTCGCTGAGTTAATAAAAACACAAGCGCCGTAGACTCACATTCTCTCAGGAGACAGTGAAAAACAACCTCTGCCTTCTTCCATGCTCATTTAAAAGTGAGGAGTCAATGAGATGAAGCTGTATGTGCCAATCTATGATGGTGATAAATGATTCAGAGACACTCCTCAGTCCCACAACCCCTCCCCTCCCACCTGATGAAGACCCACAGTGAACTGTCTCCTTCCTGAGCTCATTTCCCCCAGGTGAAGGGCCCAGTACAAAATGACTATGGCTCATACCTGCCATCATTTGGCACAAAATCTGAGAGCTATGGGCACAACACAGGCAACATCAAAGGATGATGCCCCCTGCCAGGTTCTGCCCTATGTATCTACATTTGAACTAAAGATATTTTTCTAATAGTCATGTTTGTAGAATTTTGCTGAAAAAGACATTGAATTCTTTCAAAATGGTTAATATACCCATTAGGGAAGAAAGAGATATGGGTTTTTTTGCTTATAAAACAAATATAAACAAACAAAACAAAACAAAACAAAACAAAAAATAGCTCAACTAAATTGTCATATTGTTTGCTGTTTATGGTCCCACGGGACTGGAATGTCTTGGAAGAATAAACTTGAACCAGATCTTACTATGCCAGCCACCAGGATTTTGTAGTTTCTTGGAGCATTTAGAATTTATTTATTTATTTATATTTGATTTCTATATAAATAGGAATATCTATCACATTCCTACACACACACACACACACGTGTGTGTGTGTGTGTGTGTGTGTGTGTGTGTGTGTAGGTAATAACCAGATATATGTCATGAACTGTGTCATTTAGGGTCCAATCAAGGAAATAGAAATCAGCCAATTTCTGCTAAGCAGAAGGCACTTAATAAAACAGTAGAATACAAGAATATTTTAAGAGGTAAAGTGGGAAGAGGTAAAACTGTACTGGAAGTTTGTACTGCTCTTAGGTCCTCAGAACAAAACATTCCCAGAGGACAAATTCATGTGCTACTGGAGTCCTTGCTGTTTTGGGGCTGACCTTTGCCATGAACTGGAAGCCTATATTCCAAGCTTCTTCTATTTTTGCTATGACTGCTATTGCTGTACCTGTGACTGCCATTATCACTGCCATCAAAATAATTTCTCCAATCAAAGTAGTTCCTATCAAGGATTCCAGAAACGTTGCCAGCATCCACATCCCAGGCTCCTATTGCAACCCACTGATAGAATACAATCTGTTTAGGTGGAATCTGGGATACACTGTTGACTTTTTTAGAAGAAAGGGTGTTTGGGATGGACACTAGTGTATGCAGCAGTGAAATGGTGAAAACAGACTGTAAGTATGGAGACAGATAACCAGTGTTCTACTATAATAGTAGTACAGCATGTAGCTGTTAACACAGATGTGGGCCCATCTAACAACAGAGATGAAGATCCCCAGACAGCTTAACCTTGACTTTCTCACCCTTTTTCCAGGACAGGGCAATGGTGGCTTTGCAAGAGCCAGAGAAAGCTAATGCTACTGCACCACAGCTGGGCAAAACCCCCTTTGCATGTTGTAAAAGAGAGAGCTGCATTAGAAATGGCACCAGCAGTACCAGCAAACGGGTGAACTGTTATTTGCCTGGATACCCATGAAATTCAGAAACTCTCTCTAGGCCGCAGAAGTTTACCCCATAGATGCTTTTGAAATCCAGATGGGTCAAATGACATCACACCTATAGTTGCGCTTTGCCAATCATTTTGCTGTAATGTAAAATGTCATTGTCATTTCATCAAAGGGCTGTTGTATTGAATGTTTTAATGTTTCAGTGTCTCTCTCAAGTTTACATCCTTTCTGAGGTTCCAAGAAATACAGGATAAAAGGGGAAGCCATAGTCTTTTTTGGAAGCAATGAGAGCAGAAATCCAAAGAAGACTTTTTGGCTGCAAAGAACCAGTTCATTCAAGTGGGCATAGAAATCAAAGCTGTGCTCAAGTGTGTGTGGCATGTGGAGAGCACAGAGTCTTTTTCAATTTTTCAATAAGTGACTTCAATGTATTCACAATTCTTTTCATGCAGTGGGGGTAATTTCTAATTTACAGTATCCGATATGATTCATTAATCTAGAAAATTAGATTTCGAGGGGAACATGGCATACATTTCCAAAAATTAAAATTCAGCTCTCTGTGCTCTTTCATTTGCCTTCAGAGAAACATTTAGGCTAGCAAATGTGGAAGAAATTGATTTAGTGACAGGATTGCCTCTGTTTATAACACTGCATGGCTTAGTCTTTACAAAGCTCTCTAGGAAGTATAGGGCAGGGATGCTGGCAAAAACACAAGAGTGTTCATGTACAGTGAGGACAGGCATAGGAAAAATATCTGGGGCACAAGTCCAGGAAGGCTGATGTCTGGGGTGGGCAGTGTGTGGTAGCACCGTAGGGCTTGCCACCAACATTCCCACTTTCAACCCCTTAGAGTATGGAAGCAAAGCAAAAGATGGATTTCCAGGCCAGGCTGTCAGGGGAGGCTGTATGCTGAACCACTAACACAGAGTTGGCCTAACCTCTCTCACCTGCGAATGAGGAATCACACACCTCTCTGTGGACATGAGAGCAGTTTTAATAGGTGACATTTTGTAAATGCTTTGAGATGCCTAATGGACATAAACGTACAGTGGTGCTTTTACTGCGAAATGTTTTGAGGATGGAAACAGTGATGCCTGTGTCTGAAAGTTGTTACACATCATCTTTTCTGCTCACTTTCTCTTTCCGGGTCAAACCAAAGCACTCTCAAAAAGGCCTTCTGAAGCAATCGGGAGCCATTGAGGGAAGGAGTATTAAATCACTTTTCATTGATAAAATAATGAAAACAAAGACCAGGAGAAACTCATAATCACAATTTCTGTCTTGCTGAGCTGTAGGGCACACTTGGATTCATCTCCACTAACCGTGATTCTCCACCTCCCGGCATTCTCATATCTAAAACAGTGCTTCCCACACCCTTCCTCACAACCACAAGATTAAACTAATTGGCTATTGCTTGGGATCTTTACAAAAATGATTCAGCTTCTCTAAGTGTCCCGTTTTTACATCCAGCAGGCCACATGACTTTAGGACTACTTTAATTCAATATTAGAAAATTAGCCATGCTTCTAATGAAACGCCACTGTTCATAACATCTAAGCACCTACCTTTCTCAATACTTTCATTTATGCTTGTTTCTTTTAAGGGTTGAATCAGCTTGATTAGGTATTCTTATTGTTCAGTGTAAGTTTTTGCTGTTCTTTACGGTTTCCTTCCTGGCACACCACACCTCCACTCACACTAATTTCTATAAAGTTATATTTGATCACAGTTATGTAATTCTCCCACTCTAAAGAATGCACACAAAGGAATATATAAAATAATACAGTTATGAACTCCTGCAAGCCCTTTAGCAATAAAAGCCTTAGCTATGAAGGCTGAGGAGAAAGATATCCCAGTTGGTAAAGTGCTTGCCATGCTGAGTCCAGACCCTTAATACCCACTCAGAAAACTGTGGATGCATGCATTCGTGATCCCAGTACTGAGGTGACTAGGGTATCTGAGAACTTCTGGCCAGATAGTCCTGTTAGATCAGTGAGGTCCAGGTTCAGAGAGAGACCTTGTCTTACAAACGAAGGTGGAGAATAAGAGGAAATCACCTGAAAGCTTACACACACACATATACACATATGCTCTCTCTCACTCTCTCTCTCTCTCTCTCTCTCTCTCTCTCTCTCTCACACACACACACACACACACACACACACACATACACAGGCATGCCCACATGTTCTGCCTCCAGGGATATAAATAAATGGGGGGGGTCTAATCACAACATCATCACAGGCAGCAAGTCAGATATTTTTCTAGCATTTTTGCACTGTTATCTCTTTGTCAATAGAAAGTCCCTTACTGCATCTACTTCCCTAGAGAGACATCAGAGACAACCCTTACACACACCCTTCTGCGTGGTTTAAAAATCTGCTAGGGCAAACTTTTGACTCCCATTATTGCATCCTGCTCTCAGAGGTCTAGATACCTTGAAACTGGAAAGAGGTCTTTGATACATAGCTTCAACTGATCAGCAACACCGAGCGACCCCTGCAATGTGCATCAATTTCACTGATGAGAAGGACCCATCACATGGATAAATGGATTGTGTCTTCTCTTCAAAGACATTTCAGGTCACAAATCCCTTTGCTTTTCTGATGGATTGAATCACACACATCTTAAGACGTGATGTGCTTTCTTCTATTAAATTTCTGCATCAAATGGTTTGTGTAATTTTCAAGTAATATTGCCATATTGCTTTCCCAAATGATATAACAATTCACAGTTTTATCAGCAACTGGTGGACATAAACTTACATCCTCCACAGGAATGGACAATAGAAACTTCGACAATTTTTGATCAGTTTGAAAGATATGTGAAATCTCATTGCTATGTTAATTTGTACTTCTAACCACTGGTAAAACTGAGGATTTAAAGACATATATTGTAAAGGTCTTTGATCCACTTGAACTTAAGTTTCATACAAGGTGATAAGTATGGGTCTAATTTCATTCTTTTACATGTGGACATCCAGTTGGACCAGCACCATTTGTTGAAGATGCTGTCCTTCTTCCATTGTGCCGTTTTGGCTTCTTTGTCAAAAATTAAGTGACTATAGGTGTGTGGGTTCATTTCTGGGTCTTCAAGTAGATTCCATTGATCCACTGGTCTGTTTCTATACCATTACCACGCTGTTTTTACAACTATTGCTCTGTAGTACAGCTTGAAATCTGGGATGGTGATACCTCCAGATGTTTTTTTATTGTACAGGATTGATTTAGCTATTCCGGGTTTTTTGTTGTTCCATATGAAATTGAGAATTGCTTTTTACAGGTCTATAAAGAATTGTGCTGGTATTTTGATAGGAATTTCATTGACTCTGTATATTGTTTTTGGTAGGATGGCCATGTTTATTATGCTGATCCTACCTATACATGAGCATGGGAGATCTTTCCATCTTCTAAAGGCCTCTTCAATTTCTTTCTTCAAGGACTTGAAGTTCTTGTAGTACAGGTCTTTCACTTGCTTGGTTAGAGTTACCCCCAGGTATTTTATATTGTTTCTGGCAATTGTGAAGGGTGTTGTTTCCCTAATTTGTTTCTCAGCCCATTTATTTGTTGTATAAAGAAAGGCTTCTGATTTTTTTCTTTTCCTTTATTTTTTATTTCTTCAAGTTACATCTCAATTGCAGTCCCGTCCCTATTCCCCCCTCCAGTCCCACCTTCCCACCCTCAACCCTTCATCCTCGTCCCCCCTTTTTTTAAGTTTAAGGTATATCTTATTTCCCTCTACAGTTTCCCCTTTCAGTCCAACAAATGGCTCTTTCTCTTATAATAATAAATACAATACAAAACAACAGAGGTAATTAGGCCACAATTATGAGGGTTATAAGGCTTAGCGTACATTCCCAATGTCCAGTCCATATGTATTTGGCACCTGACTTTAACATTCTACTATCTAACCATCTCCATGAGTTTAAAGTTCTATATCTAACTCAACATTCATACTAACTTGCAACACAATTTTAAAAGTATCTTCTTAGATCTATAACATTCTCTTGACTCCTAAACAACACAAAATTTAATTTTGAGACTCTAGCTATCTGTTCTTCAACCACCTCAGAGAACTGAGAGGGATAAATATATCTGATTATATAGGAAGTGCAGGGCCTGCAGCTTCCAAAACTAAGAAATGATATACCAGTGGCTGCCTGGACAGTTCCCATTTTCTCTCCATACATTACAGCATCGCTCTTCAGTCGTTTGGCCCCGTTTCTCTGACAGGCATTGATTGTAGAGCAGGGGTTATGAAGGACTTGCCTACCCTGTCTTGGCAGAGCTAGGCTGTCGACTAACCTGCTTCCAGGTTTTGTCCTTTTTGGACAGCAGTCTGTCTACAGTTGGAGCAAGGGGCTTTTCCTACCAAGAGATAGGCTTGCGACTAATTCAATCATCTCCCACTGGAGATTCTTCAATGCTCATCTTCTACTTGGAGTAGAATAGAGGGTGCTGTCAGGAGTTGATATGTCTTGATTTAAAAAATTGTAAAGTTACGAAAACATCTTTGAACGCGATATTCTGCAGATCTCTTGAGGTTTTTGAAGTGGCCCTATCTGTCTCTTCTATTAGGGTAAGCAGATGTTGCTTGTCTCTTAGCAGCTTTATTTCTGATTGGCTTAGAAAATAACTATAATAGGCTGTCATAGTACCTAACAGAATGACCATTTGTTAATTGCATAACCATTAGTTTGCATTTCTTAATTATCCTAAACAGTTTATGACAATTAGAAGTAAAAGGCTGAAACATCACATTTCATTTTTTTTCTTTACCTCCTAACCTTCCATCCCATTTCTCTGGGGTGGGGTGTCCCTATATAACAGTCCCTCATCTCAGTTGAGAGGTTGTATGAGGGCCAAGAGCCTCCTCATTCATTGGGGGTCTACGAGGCAGTACCATCAGTGAAAAGTGTCTCATTGCCCGGGAGAGAGAACTAAAAAACAAACAAACAAATAAGCAGACAAATAGATAAAAAACAATAAAAAATAGAAAAAAATATATAAAATAAAAATAAAAAATAAAAAGTCTATGTCCAAGTTCCCTTTGGTGTGTTGGTTCTATCATTGATACCTTCTACTATATAGCTAAAATCCTACTATAAGTGAATAGATGCCATATGCGTCCTTCTGAGTCTGGGTTAGCTCACTCAGGATGAGCTTTTCTAGTTCCATCCATTTGGCTGCAAATCGCATAATTTCATTGTTTCTGATAGCTGAATAATATTCCATTGTATAGATGTACCACAGTGTTTTAACCCATTCTTCGGATGAGGGAAATCTGGGTTGTTTCCAGTTCCTAGCTATTACAAATAAGGCTGATATAAACATAGATGAGGAAACTTCCTTGTGATTCAAAGAGGAGTCATTTGGATGTATACCCAGAAGTGGTATGGCTGGGTCCCGAGGCAGAGCTATTCCAAGTTTTCTAAGATATCACCAGACTGACCTCCATAGTGGTTGCACAAGCCTGCACTCCCACCAGCAATGGAGTAGGGTACCCCTTTCTCCACACACTCGCCAGCATGTGCTGTCATTTGAGCTTTTGATCTTAGCAATTCTGACAGGTATGAGATGGAATCTCAGAGTCGTCTTGAGTTGCATTTCTCTGATGATTAAGGATGTTGAACATTTCTTCAAGTGTCTCTCAGCCATTAGGGTTTCCTCCTTTGTGAATTCTCTATTTAGCTCTGTCCCCCATTCTTTTATTGGATTATTTTGTTTCTTGACATTCAATTTCTTGAGTTCTTTGTAGATTTTGGATATTAGCCCTCTGTCAGATGTGGGGTTGGTGAAGATTTTCTCCCAGTCTGTAGGCTGCCATTTTGTTTGAATGACAGTATATTTTGCCTTACAGAAGCTTTTCAGTTTCAAGAGGTCCCATTTATTGATTGTTGATCTGAGGTCCTGAGCTGTTGGTGTTCTGTTCAGGAAGTTGTCACCTGTGCCAATGAGTTCGAGGGTTTCTCCAACTTTTTCTTCAAATAGATTTAGTGTGACCTGGCTTATGTTAAGGTCTTTGATCCACTTGGACTTAAGTTTTATACAGGTGATAAGTATGGGTCTAATTTCATTCTTTTACAAGTGGACATCCAGTTGGACCAGCACCATTTGTTGAAGATGCTGTCCTTCTTCCATTGTGACAGTTTGCCTTCTTTGTCAAAAATTAGGTGGCCATAAGTGTGTGGGTCTATTTCTGGATCTTCAATTCGATTCCATTGATCTACTGGTCTGTTTCTATACCAATATTATGCTGTTTTTACAACTATTGCTCTGTAGTACAGCTTGAAATCTGGGATGTGATACCTCCAGATGTTTTTTTTATTGTACAGGATTGATTTAGCTATTCTGGGCCTTTTGTTGTTCCATATGAAATTGAGAGTAGCTCTTTCCAAGTCTATAAAAAATTGTGTTGGTATTTTGATAGGAATTGCATTGAATCTATATATTGCTTTTGGTAGGATGGCCATTTTTATTATGTTGATCCTACCTATCCATGAGCATGGGAGATCTTTCCATCTTCTAAAGGCTTCTTCCATTTCTTTCTTCAAGGGCTTGAAGTTCTTGTTGTACAGGTCCTTTACTTGCTTGGTTAGAGTTACCCCCAGGTATTTTATGTTGTTTGTGGCTATTGTGAAGGGGGTTGTTTCCCTTATTTCTTTCTCAGCCTGTTTGTTTGTTGTATAAAGAAGGGCTTCTGATTTTTTTTTTAATTAATTTTGTATCCAGCCACTTTGCTGAAGGTGTTTATCAGCTGTAAGAGTTCTCTGGTGGAATTTTTGGGGTCGCTTAAGTATACTATCATATCATCTGCAAATAGGGATAATTTGACTTCTTCGCTTCCAATGTTTATCCCTTTGATCTCCTTTAGTTGTCTTATAGCAAGAACTTCAAGTACTATATTGAAGAGATATGGTGAAAGTGCCAAGATGGCGGCGGCCTGCACGGATATATTTTGATTTCGGGGTTAACAGTCACAAGGCGGCGAGTGTTGCAGGACGCTGTACAAACTGCACGACCCCTTTTAAATCTCACCCAGCTACCCAGGGACCACTGCGAGTCCCTGGGCAGGATGCTCCTTCCCACTCTCGGACACACAAGGAAGCCCCTGGACCCAGGAATCGGGACCGCCCATCCCCCATAGGAGAGACTCCCCCCGTAAGTTCCAATCTAAAACCCAGTGGGCAGATTCAAATCCCACGCAGAGATAATCCCCACCCTGCTGGGCACCCCGAGGTCTTGCACAGACAATCCAACTACCTGGCCTGGCGAAAGGTTGCGACCCTTGGAAGTGAGCATAGCTTGGCTGCAAAGTGCCTTCAGACTGCAGATTGTAACACCACTGCTGTGACATCACTGGCCAGTTTCCAAGCCGTGGGAGCGGCAAGGCTATTGGGGCTGAAGGGCAGGCAGATTTACCCACTATAAGGCTTCTGATTTTTTTTAATTAATTTTGTATCCAGCCACCTTGCTGAAGGTGTTTATCAGCTGTAAGAGTTCTCTGGTGGAATTTTTGGGGTCGCTTATGTATACTATCACACTAAATCTACTAGAAGAGAAAGTGGGGGAAACCCTTGAACTCATCGGCACAGGTGACAACTTCCTGAACAGAACACCAACAGCTCAGGACCTAAGACCAACAATCAATAAATGAGACCTCATGAAACTGAAAAGCTTCTGTAAGGCAAAAGACACTGTGAGTCAAACAAAACGGCAGCCTACAGACTGGGTAAAAATTGTCACCAACCCCACATCTGACAGAGGGCTAATATCCAAAATCTATAAAGAACTCAAGAAATTAAATGCCAAGAAACCAAATAATCCAATCAAAAAATGGGGGACAGAGCTAAACAGAGAATTCACAAAAGAGGAATTCCTAATGGCTGAGAGACACTTGAAGAAATGCTCAGCATCCTTAACTATCAGAGAAATGCAACTCAAGACTACTCTGAGATTCCATCTCACACCTGTCAGAAGGGCTAAGATCAAAAGCTCAAATGACAGCACATGCTGGTGAGGTTGTGGAGAAAGGGGAACCCTCCTCCATTGCTGGTGGGAGTGCAGGCTTGTGCAACCACTATGGAGGTCAGTCTGGTGATATCTTAGAAAACTTGGAATGGCTCTGCCTCGGGACCCAGCCATACCACTTCTGGGTATACATCCAAATGACTCCTCATTAAATCACAAGGAAGTTTCCTCATCTATGTTTATATCAGCCTTATTTGTAACAGCTAGAAACTGGAAATAACCCAGATGTCCCCCAACTGAAGAATGGATTAAAAAACTGTGGTACATCTACACAATGGAATACTACCCAGCTATCAGAAACAACAAAATCATGCAATTTACAGCCAAATGGATGGAACTAGAAAAGCTCATCCTGAGCGAGCTAACCCAGACTCAGAAGGATACACATGGCATCTATTCACTTATAGTCAGATTTTAGCCATATAGTACAGGATAACTATACTACAACCAATGCACCAAAGGGAACATGAACATAGACTTTTTTTCCTGTTAATGAGACACTTTGCCCTAGTGGTGCTGCCTTGTAGGCCCCCAGTGTATGAGGAGGCTCTTGGCTCTCATATGACTGCTGAACTGGGGCGGGGGACTGTTATGTAGGGACACTCCACTCCAGAGGAGTGGGATGGAAGTGATAGGGGGTAGAGGGTGGGAGGGCGGGACTGGGAGGGGTGGAAAGAGGACAGTGTGATGGAGATGTAACCTGAAGTAATAAATAAATTAATTAAAAAAATAAATGAAGGCATACATTGATAATTTGGGTATCTTTTCTTTGAATTACTTATTCATATCTTAGACACATTTTCCTAGTCATTTATTTCTCTTTTCTTGTCCATTTGTAACAGCTATTTCCATATAATTGAAATTAGTTTTTTGGCTGCATTGTAATTTCCTTCCAGTTTGGAGCTTGCATATTGATTTATTTTTGTCATTTAAAAAGTATTTCTACATAAGCAAGCATGTTTATTTGCTTTTAAATAGTTTCCAGTTTTCCTACCTGGGTTATAAAATTTCTCTTGGGCAAACTTCTTATTTTGTTTTGGTTTTTGTACTAAGAATTTTATAGTGTTGTTATTTACATTTAAGTCTTTCATTCATCTGGGTTTTATTTTGCTAGGTGATCTAATACAAAGGCCAAATGTTACTTTTTCACCACGGATATCAGTCACACTGATATCATTTGTTAATAATTCATCCTTCCTCCACTGAATTGAAATAGGATTTTTAACATCTATTAAAATTTAATATGTGCTGGGATTTCTTTCTCTAGTCTATCTGCTTCCCTGACATTTCCATTTTGATTTGATTATAGAATACTCTATTAGCTGGCACAACCATCCCCCTAACTATTGCACTTTTACAGATGAGCATTAAGCATTTTTTGTCACTCCATAGAAAGTTCTATCTAACTAAGAAGATTTCATGTCGCTAATTCTGTGGAAAGTGACATTTTAATGCTATTTAACTTATCCAGGAATACATGATGGTCTTTTCATTTGTTCATTTTTTAAATGTTCTTCAATAGCATTTGTCAATTTCCTTCACATAAGTCCACTGACTTTCCTGTGAAATCTATGTCTACTATCTTCAATCTTTTCCTCAGTGTCTTAACTGAATAATGCCCATCTGTAACTTATATGGCCAGGCAGCCACCCAATCTCACCTTCCTTCCCACTCCACAGTGATGAGTTACCCTGAGAAAGGGCTGTTTTCGTTTCTTCTAATGACTGTATGTATGAGATTCTCTTCATTTGCATAGTTCCTTCTAGTAATTGAATTCAAGTCAACAGAATATGGCAGACACGCTGTTCTCTAAAGTTGGGCCTCGTCGAAAGTAGCAAAGTTTTCATCACATGTTCATCAGTTGAGTATTAAGATAGGAAGTAGTACAGGGATTCTTGAAGTAAAGTGCAGGTGTTTATTAGTCTATGTTTCTTCAACTTCATGGTATGAATTTCTAGCCCATTCCATCTTACCGAGCATCACATGAAGGAGACATTAATGTTAATACAACAGGCCTCTAGTTCCCAAGATTCATGTGTCTGCTAGTGTTGCTTTGTACAATGCTTCATGTGTGTTGAGGTGATGATGTGTGTACTATTGTAAGCTAGCATGAGTTACTGTTGCTGTTTCGTAGCCACACACCTCTGAAGTGCTCGTTTGCCATAGTGGTTGTTTCTACAACACTTCTAGTTTTGGAGGTACAATCATATTAACAAAAATTCACAGAAAGCTGTGTCTCTTTATTTTCTTATATTGCTTGATTTGTTTATATTTCCAATATAATTACCAAAATATTGATAGTAGGCATACTACTACTTTCATGTGCCTAAATAATGTTTTTTTTTCTACTCTGGGCTGTTGTAATCTATTGAGCTTTGGAAAATGGTATTAAGAAGCTCCATTAATTAGTTTTATTTTACTTAGTAATATATATATATATATATATATATATATATAGCATGTATATGTATTATGAAATGCCTCGCCTGTCTTTATTATATGTTTATACATTATGCAATATTAATTGGTAGAATGGGGTAACAGAGTTTTCTGACTTGAACTTGTTAATTCCCCCAATACTTCTTTCAATTATATTATAATACTCTCTTGGTTGAATTCTACTTGATAAAAAGCATATTTAACTATTGTTCTGCTAAAGGAGCATATCAATAAAATGAATCCTAACAGCATTCTGCTATACCCATAGATCAGTGAACATAGCTCAGCCATCACCAGAGAAGCTTCCTCCTGTAGCAGATGGGAACAAAGAGAAGCTCACAACTGGACAATTTGCAGAGAGTGAGAGACCTTGGAACACTCATTCCTAAATGGGATGTCTTCATAAAATCCTGACTCTCAGGGAACTTTGAAGAGCATGTAGAACTATTGTAAGAGTCAAAGACAATGGATGACATCAAAGAAACAGTGTCTTCCAGACACAGCTGGACTGATATATATGTGAACACACAGAGACTGTGGCAGCATATACAGTTTCAACCTGCACAGGTTCTAGCTAGAGAGAGTACTGATGCCAAGAGGGGGAAGTGGACACAGACACCCATTCCTAACCATGAAGCTATTTTTAACTGACAACTGCTTATAAAGGAAAAATCTGTTCTCCAATGGCGTCTCAGTATGTATATAAGCCACACTTAAGGGTAGAGTCTATTAATGAATCAAGCAGAAGCTAAAATATCAGAACTTGAAGATAAAGAAGAGACTATAGAACAAATAAGTAAGAAATATATATATAAAACTACATAAAAGGAACATTTAGGAAATGTGGGACACTATGAACTAATCAAACTTTTGGATTGTAGGCATAGGTGAGAGAGAAGGATTCCAATTCGGTGGCTTAGATCCAACTTTCCAAAAGAGCACAGAAGAAAACTTCCCCAATCAAAGGAAAGACATATCCATACAGATTTAAGACACACACAGGACACCAAGAAAGATCAGAAAAGAGAAACACCATGGCATACCGTAGATAATGCACTAAGTGTACAGAAGAAAGAAAATGTACTGAAAGCTACAAATGAAAAAAATACAAGTCACATATAAAGGACAACACATCAGAATAACTGCCGATTTCTCAACGGAAAATTTGAAAGCCAGAAAAACCTGGAGCAATGCATTCCAAACTCTAAAAGACTATGATAGTCACTCTAGACTAATATACCCAGTAAAATTATCTGTCATAATTGAAATAGATATTAAAATTTTTCTACAATAGAGACAGCCTTAATAATTTATATCAAAACTACAGAAGTTTTCTTAGGTTTGGTTTGTTAGATATAAATTATATAATTATAAAAAATATAGAAACCAATATTTTAGATTGAAGTGAGGAATAAACATACAGAGTGTCAGTGGAAATAAATACAAAGCCATAATTATCAGAATGCAAAGTATCACTGAGAACACAAACAAGACACCATGACTTCAATTAACACATACATTTCAATAATAACTTTAAATATCAATGATGTCAATTCTCCCATCAAAAGACACAGACTGGTTGAATGGATCAAGAAACAAAGCCATCTATCTGTTGTCTACAAGAAACAGGGTTATATTTAGGAATATATGTAAATACAACCACACTATAAAAAATAAAGGTTTATTCATGCCTTTGCTCCTTTTTTTAACAGGCCATTTGTATTTTTGCTGTTGAGTGTTTTAAGTTCTGTATAGTTCAGCAGCTGATCAGTTGTATTGTAAGCATGTTCTCCATTATGTTAATAACTCATGTCTCATGGCAAGCAGCTTAAGATTCATCGATAGTTTAATTGTAATTCTCTTATTATCCAACATAAGAACATTTACTAAATATATGGAAAACCCAAGTATGTTGGGGTAGTGTTAAGCATTCTAAATGTTAATTAATTGGTCCTGTTTGCTGTCTGTAACTTATATTGACTCTGGTTAAATAAAATGCTCAGGCCTGAGATTGGGCAAAGACAGAGAAAGGTGGGACTTCCTGAGATTAGAACAGGAAGCCTGTGCTTTAGACAGAGGATTAAAGCATTCCAGCCAGGAGCAGGACGAAGAAGGCATTCCAGCCAGGAGCTGGAAGAAGAAGACACATGCCATGGGTTAGAAAAAGAACTTCATTCCACATGGCCAGGAACATCGGCATAGAGTAGAGAATGGCAGCCCAAGGGGATGTATGTATATATGGGGTCATATTTGGGTAATAGAATTAAGAGCTAGCTTAGATGGGCTAGGATTGCACAATTCAGGCCAATGCTTGTTAAAATCCATGCAGTCTCTGTGTACTTATTTATAATGGATGGTTAATGATTAGCCACAGAACCAATTAAATATAATCTAAATACTGGTAAACAATTTAATTAATTATTTCTACAAATGGCACAAATGTAAATTAATTATTTTTTTCTACACAAGTATGTCTAGTCTACACAATAAGATTTCATTTTATTTTTATCAGGTGCTCTTCAATGAAAACAAAAAGTGTTTACAAACTACTGTCTGAATTAATATGTAGAATCCATTAATTTTTTGTGTTTTTTATTTCTAAATGTTGAATATGGAAGAGAGTCTCATAACACCTTGATTCCAAGACAGAAGTGGTATCATGTCACATGCACTTTTCTGGTTTCTGAAGACTTCCCTTAACCTATTCAGAGATTAGTAGCATGGAACCATATAAAGGCAACTTGTTAGAACCTGTTTTGAAAACTGAGAACTGAAGCAACAGAAATAGTATTACCAGTTTTAGACTATAATACTTAAGCAAACAGCACTGTTTTCCTTTGCTTTCTGTTGATGCAAAAAGATCATGATCAAGGAGAACTCGGGAGGGAAGAGTTTATTTGACTACACTTCTGGATCACAATTCCAGGTGGGGAATCAAGCAAGGCAGAAACAAACCTGAAGATAAGAACTGAATGAAGCAGAGGCCATAGTGGAGTGCTGCCTACTGCCTTCCTTGCTCAACCTGCTTTGTTGAAGCACGTAGGAGAACCTTCCACAGTAGGCTGGGACCTTCCACATCAATAATCAATAATGAAAATACACTATTGGACAATTGGATAGATGCTTCAGTAGAGATTCCCTGTTCCTAAATGACTCTGGCTTGTGTCCAGTTAAGAAAAGATAACCAGCACAAGGACTATGGAGAGGCCTCATTCTGACTGAACTTCCTTTTACTAATGTCTACTCCCCTTGATGTATGTGTGTGACTTTGTGAGAAACATGAAATCAGGCTCTACCTTGGCTTTCCAGAAGCCAGGACAGGGACTGCAGAAGATACTGATGTGTCCTAAGAATCTTTCAAGAAGAGGAAAGATCTTCCCAAAAAGTAAATTCAAGTAAAACTTTGTGTAAATGAATATAGGCTAGTGTAGCCTGATGTGTAAGGAGTTAAGATGGTGTGTTAGAAGAAAATCAGTCCCGAGCCAAGGAAGGGAAGTTGGAATTAGATCTTAGAAGGTTCTAAATGCCACTGAAAATTTGATATAAGAGGAAGGTAAGAAGAAGGTCAGTTTCCTGATGAGTGTATTCTGGTAACCCTGTGCCCTGGGACATATTTGTTGATTTAATGGTACATTTTCATCATTATAATAACTCCTCATAAAGGTCAATCTAACAAAGAAGGCTTTAGACATTGGACAAATCCTCTCTGCTCATGTCAAAAGTGTAGGCATCTGGCTGGAACTGAGCTCTCCATCCTGTGTCAGGACTATCTCACTCTCAAGCTACCCAGGGGATGTGCATCTCTGTATTTCCACTCCTGTCCCCCAAACTCCCCCCTGACTCTTCATATTGAGGATGTTTAAAGAGATGTTTCTCAGTCACCACTCTCAGATTTCAACCACAGAAGTGGAACCTCGCAAGCCCCTTGAAAGGTGACACCATAAACAACAAAAGATATACTGTTTTAAATTCAATATTGGGTAGTTATCACATATTATAAAAGTAAAATGTTTTAAAGCTTTTGAAAGATAAAAAACAAACAACATCTCATGCCACAGAGGAGAGAACACAGATGAATAGGTAAATATCCCTCATTTATTTCTGTGTGTCATATCTTCTTATAATCGGACCTCAAAGCTCTCATCTCTTTTGTACATCCCTGCAGGCAGCAGGTCACCAGAAATACCTACCCTAGCTTCCCACAGGTAGGCCCAGCTGGCAACATTCCTTCAATACTGTGACATCTGGACATACTAAAGTTACATTTTCAATTTCTATCAAATGACTTATTTTGAAAGATCGGAAACTTAGACTTTGAAAACACATTTTTGTCTCAACAGACAAGATAGTGTGAGTGATAACACCCCACAGAAGAGGATTATTTAAGCTGTAAAAAAAAAAAAAAAGAGTTCCACAGAAAAGGAGGATTTTGAGAATAAGGTAGAATTTTTAAGGATTGAAACTCTCTATTTTCTAAATTCTTTCACTGTGGAAAAGAGAAAACTTTTTTTCTTAGCCATGTTTTTAGCAGTTTTGTTTTCTTGTGGCAGGGGCAGCAGCTCATCTCTGACAAGGACAGGAAATCTTAAGCCAACTACTATTAAAACTAACAAGTAAAAGGACAATTAGCCAACATGCTGTCCAGTAACCAACCAATTAAGCTATTCATTCTTTCACTGTATGTCTAAATCTTTCATGATGTGGGAAATGCAACAGTAAGATATACTGTGTTTTCAATGGTTTTATTTGTATTTATGTAAATGTCAGTATGTGAGTAAGTACACGTGTGTGAAAGTCCTTGTGGGGGCCAGAAAAGGGTTTCAGAGCTTCCTGGGGATTAGGAGTTACAGATGGTTGTAGACTTCTGTCTGTGGCTACAAGGAATTGAACTTGGGTCCTCTGAAGGAGTAGAAAGTGCTCTTAACTGGTGAGCCATGTCTCCAACCCAGAATGTAATTTCTTGAAGGCTATAGTCTAATTGTATGGAAACAACCACCAGATAAATAACTACAATGCCAAAGAATATACAATAAGGAAGCCAGAAAGATACTAGCAACTTTAAAATATGCTAACTAAGATCCTGCACACACATGCCATCTTTTGGACCCACAGGCACCTACACTCAAGTAGCACACACACACATTATTATTGTATACATTCATGGAGTACAAAATAGTAAATCAAGACAATGATTTCAAGATGAATATATATTCATCATGTTGTTTTGTGTGTCAGACACTTAGGATCTACTTTATTCTATGGTTTTTGGAACCTATGAAAGCTGAAACTGTACAAGTAGAGAGTCACATGATGGCAGCCAAGAGTCACATGGCCACTGGGAGTCCTATAGTGGCTAACAGATGTGGTAAATGGGGAGTGGATATTGACAGTGGGGAACAGTACTCAAGAATGCAAGTTAGGTAGGTCTTAAAGGTAAGCATGTAAGTATGGCAACTGTAGCCAACAATAATTAGTTACATATTTCAAAATTGCTGACTTCCTTTTGGTTGGAAGTTAGATTAGATTTATGTTGGACCATGTCACTTGGGACATATAACACTACTTTACTTATGAACTTCTATCAGGAAATACATAAGGATAGATATTTTTCTTTGAGAGATGAAAGCAGCCATTGGTTACTAGCTTTTAGGACCAATGATCCATTACTTATTGTGTAATAGTGGTGTTAGTCAGTCATTCTGTGGTCATTAATGATACCAACTATTTCAAATAAAAAAGCAATTCATATGAGCTGTTTTCTCATTCTAAGTATGAATTTTATGGAAACTGTCCAGGCAGCCACTGGTATGTCATTTCTTAGTTTTGGAAGCTGCAGGCCCTGAACTTCCTATATAATCAGATATATTTATCCCTCTCAGGTCTCTGAGGTGGTTGAAGAATAGATAGCTAGAGTCTCATAGTTAAATTTTGAGTTGTTTAGAAATCAAGAGGGTGTTCTGGATCTAATAAGACATTTTTAAAATTGTGAGGCAAGTTAGTATGAAAGCTGAGTTAGATATAGAACTTTAAACTCATGGAGATGGTTAGATAGTAGAATGTTAAAGTCAGGTGCCAAATACATATGGACTGGACATTGGGAATGTACGCTAAGCCATATAACTCTCATAATTGTGGCCTATTTATTTCTGTTGTTTTGTATTGTATTTATAGTTATAAGAGAAAGAACCATTTGTTGGACTGAAAGGAAGGGAGAGCTGGCGGGGGGGGAAGAAATACCTTAAACTGAAAAAAAAAAGGAGGGTAGAGGATGGTTGAGGCAGAAGAGGGTGGAAGGGTGGGACTGGAGGGGGGAGTAGGGAGGGGATTGTGATTGAAATGTAACTTGAAGAAATAAAAAATAAATTATTAAAAAAAGAAAAGTTAAAGCTTGTCTGTTGTACTTATTGTGATTCAATTTGTAGCATAGTGCTACCCCCTGTCTTCCTCTCCCCCTTGAGATAGCCAGGCCCTGTCCTCCTCTTCCCCTTGACAGAGCCAGGTGCATTGTGCACCAGGCAGGGATGGATGGAGGTAGCCGGACTGGTGGGTGCGGGCTGGAACATGGTCAGCGCAGTGAGTGTAATGGCAAAGAACATGCTCCAGGGAACAGCTTTGGAGAACTGGTTCTATTTGTTGAAGGAAATGGAGATATTTACGACCCTGGGGAGGTAGGTAGGTCTCTGGGGCAAGATTTATGTTGTCAATTGGCCAGGGCAGGGTTGTTGTTGGAAGGTCTTTCATCTGCATACTCAGGGGCTTGGGTGTTTGAGGGAAAAAAAACCCTTATAAAGTCAAACAAGGAGTGAGGCCTGATAACTGTCAGGGTGGTAAATTCTTACTAAGGTTGATAGTGGGGCAGCAGACTTTCTGGAGCCAGGTTGGGAGAGGGGAGGGAGCTGATTCCTGCTGTCCTCACATAAGGTATCCAGGGTTGAAGCTGCCTGGGCCATTTCTCTGTTAATCCTGGGATTTTGAGGTCCTATAGCACAGAATCCTTGCAGACAGATGACTTTCTTCTGTGCTCAGTAGGTGCTCACTTACACTACTTCCTGGCCCTGGTTGGATTTGATTCCTTCCATGCTTTGAACATGATAAAATATCCTTTGACAAACCTGTCCACCTTCTTCCATGAACTTAAAATAGACTACTTCTCCCAATCCTTCTGGTTCTCTTACTGGTGGTGGTTCTTAGAAACTACAATTCCAAAGGATTTACTTTCCTATTTCCTATTTTTAAGTAAATATTTCGCTATTACCTATTACACTTTTCCCAAGGACATATTTTTTGATATGAAAGCTCACAACACATTTCTCTTTAAATGATACTTGATAGTTGTTGGTCTTTGGTCCGCCATTTGCTGTGGGTTTTTCATTCATCACTCCTAGGATTCATATTTTTTTAATAATTTATTTTTTATTTCTTCAAGTTACATCTCAATCACAATCCCCTCCCTTCTTCCCCCTCCAGTCCCACCCTTCCAACCTCCTCCCCCTCAACCCCCCCATCCTCTTCTCTTTTTTTTTTTTCTGATTAAGGTATTTCTTTTTCCGCCCAACAGCTCTCCCTTTCAGTCCAAAAAAATGGTTCTTTTTCTTATAACTGTAAATACAATACCAAACAACAGAAATAAATAGGCCACAATTATAAGAGTTATATGGCTTAGCATACATTCCCAATGTCCAGTCCATATGTATTTGGCACCTGACTTTAACATTCTACTATCTAACCATCTCCATGAGTTTAAAGTTCTATATCTAACTCAGCTTTCATACTAACTTGCCTCATAATTTTAAAAATATCTTCTTAGATCCAGAATACCCTCTTGATTCCTAAACAACTCAAAATTTAACTATGAGACTCTAGCTATCTATTCTTCAACCACCTCAGAGACCTGAGAGGGATAAATATATCTGATTATATAGGAAGCTGCAGGCCCTGCACTTCCTATATAATAAAATGACATACCAGTGGCTGCCTGGACAGTTCCCATTTTCTCTCCATACATTACAGCATCAATCTTCAGCCATTTGGCCCCATTTCTCTGACAGACATTGGTTGTAGAGCAGGAATTATGAAGGACTTACCTACTCTGTCTTGGCAGAGCTAGGCTGTCGACTTATCTGCTTCCAAGTTTTGTCGTTTTTGGACAGAAGTCTGTCTACAGTTGAAGCAAGGGATTTTTCTTGCCAAAAGAACGGCTTACCACCAATTCAATCATCTCCCACTGGAGATTCTTCGATGCTCATCTTCTACTTGGAGTAGAATAGGGGGTGCTGTCAGGAGCTGACATGTCTCGATATCAAAAAATCTTAAGTTAAGAAAACATCTTTGAATGCCATATTCTGCAGATCTCTTGAGGTTTTTGAAGATGCCCTATGTATCTCTTATATCTAGATAAGCAAATATTGCTTGTCTCTTAGCAACTTGATTTCTGAGTAGCTTAGAAAATAACTGTGATAGACTGTAATAATAACTAACAAAATGACACGTTTTCATGACTATTAGTTTCCGTTTCTTTTTTTTTTTTTTTTTTTTTTTTTTTTT
>CAJQZJ010008773.1:10876001-10897479 GCA_907164525.1 Lophiomys imhausi
GTCCATGGAGGTGGGACTCTTCTCTTTCTTCTATTCCTATTATTCTGAGATTCCGTCTTTTCATTGTGTCCTTGATTTCCTGAAGGTTTTGTGTCAGGACTTTTTTAGATTTGACATTTTCTTTGACAGATGTATCCATTTCTTCAATTTTATCCTCTGAACCTGAAATTCTTTCTTCCATCTCTTGTATTCTGTTGGTGATGCTAGTGTCTGTAGTTCCGATTCTTTTCTTAAGGTTTTCCAGTTCTATGGATGACTCAGATTGGATTTTCTTCATTGCTTCAACTTCCCTTTTCAGGTCTTCCATTCCTTTAAGCGCTTTATTCATTTCCATCACCTCCTTTGCAGTACTTTGTTGTTGCTCTCTGAGGTATTTGATTTCCTCCCTTAGGCCTTCTATTATTAGTATAAGTCTAGGATTAAGGTCATTTTCCTTTGCTTCAATTGGGTTCAGCTGTCCAGAGTTGTCTGTAGCATTATTGCTAGGATCTGGAGACATCCTATTGTTTTGGTTTTTTTTTTTTACCATGTTCTTGTGCTGACCTTTTGTCATCAGATGGACCTTGGTGCTCAGGAAAACTCCCTGCCCTGGGGGTTGGCTGATCCTGAGATCTTGGTGTTTACCTCCAGATGGCGGGCAGGTTCCTGTAATAGACTGACTGGCTCTCAGAGAGGAGGGTGGCTGTCGCTCTCCTCAACTGCTTGTGACCCAATTGGACCAATATAGAGGGGATTGGAGTGGGCAGAGGGCTAGCCTCTGAGGACCTGGGAGCTGACAGGTCTCCTCAGAAAGGCAGGTAGAGCTGTGGTTGGGTCTGTGTTCTCTTCTCACTGACCCAGTCATTCTGGCTCCCCAGCTAGGCTGACTATGCACGCAGGGAACTCCACCCACAACAGATGCAGGTCTCAGTGTGCCTGTTGCTGACTGCCTCAGATGCTTGGGTGCTAGGGTGAGTGACCCACCCGCCCCCATATTTGTGGAGAACACACCTTCGCGGGCTCTGTTTGCAGGCAGTCTTGGCTCCTAATTGCTTTGCTGTGACTGGGTTAGGTCTCTGCCTCTCCGTTACAGTGTACACTGTGCCACCATGTTGGAAACTCCGGAAAAAAATAATCTCACTTACCTTTGCTCTTGTGGTGCAGCTCGAGTGCAGGCTGGATATCCTAGAACCTGTACTTTTAACCAGGATTCATATTTTATGCTTGTGTTCATGTATAAGTCATACATAGTGTTTCCTTATATCTTCTTGGAAATCACTTTTTAGAAATCATTTTATCGTCAGGCGTGGTGGCTCATGCCTTTAATCCCAGCACTCGGGAGGCAGAGGCAGGTGGATCTCTGTGAGTTTGAGGCCAGCCTGGTCTACAAAGCAAGTCCAGGATAACCAGAGCTGGGACACAGAGAAACCCTGTCTCGAAAAACCAAAACCAAAACAAAACAAAACATTTTTATCTGTTATTCCAAAAACCCAGAATAGCTAAATCAACCCTATACAATTAAAAAAACATCTGGAGGTATCACCATCCCAGATTTCAAGCTATACTACAGAGCAATAGTAGTAAAAACAGTATGGTATTGATATAGAAACAGATAAGTTTATCAATGGAATCGAATCGAAGACCCAGAAATAAACCCACACACCTATGGTCACTTAATTTTTTAACAAAGAAGCCAAAATCATACAATGGAAAAAGGAAAGCATCCTCAATAAATAGTGCTGGTGTAACTAGATATCAACATGTAAAAGAATGCAAATACACCCATATTTATCACCTGCACAAAACTTAAGTCCAAGTGGATCAAAGACCTTAACATAAAACCAGACACACTAAATCTAATAGAAGATAAAGTGGAGAAAAGCCTCGAACTCATTGACACAGGTGAGAACTTCCTAAACAGAACACCAAATGCTCAGTCTCTAAGACCAACAATCAATAAATGGGACCTCATGAAACTGAAAAGCTTCTGTAAGGCAAGGGACACTGTCATTAAAACAAAATGGCAGCCTACAAATTGGGAAAAGATCTTTACTTTTTTGAAATTTCTTTTTTTTTTTATTTTCTAATACTCTTAAAAATTCTCTCTTTTGCTTTCTTTTCTTTTAATATTTATTTATTACTTCAGGTTACATCTCCATCACAGTGTCCTCTTTCCACCCCTACCAGTCCCACACTACCATCCTCTACACCCTATCCTTTCCATCACACTCCTCTGGAGTGGAGTGTCCCTACATAACATTCCCCTGCCCCAGTTAAGCAGTCATATGAGGGCCAAGAGTCTCCTCATACACTGGGGCCAAGTGTCTCATTGACAGGAAACAAACTCTATGTTCATGTTCCCTTTGGTGCATTGGTTGTAGTATAGTTATTCTGTACTATATGGCTAAAATCCTGTTATAAGTGAATAGATGCCATGTGCATCTTTCTGAGTCTGGGTTAGCTCACTCAGGGATGAGCTTAGCTAGTTCCATCCATTTGGCTGCAAATTGCAGGATTTTGTTGTTTCTGATAGCTAAGTAGTATTCCATTGTGTAGATGTACCACAGTTTTGGGGTTTTTTTTTTGTTTTGTTTTTATCCATTCTTTGGTTGAGGGACATCTGGGTTGTTTCCAGTTTCTAGCTACTACACAGAAGGCTGCAAGATCAAAAGCTCAAATGACAGCACATGCTGGCTAGGGTGTGGAGAAAGGGAAACTCTCCTCCATTGCTGGTGGGAGTGCAGGTTTGTGCAACCACCATAGAGGTCAGTCTGGGGATATCTTAGAAAACTTGGAATAGCTCTGCCTTGGGACCCAGCCGTACCACTTCTGGATATAAATCCAAAAATTATCTTTTGGAACTATTTGCTCATATTTTTCTTCTAGCTATGTCAATTCTAATTTGATAGACAATAGTATTCTGAGTTCTGTCATCTCTTCTAATCTTCCTTTCTTCTTCATTGCTAATTTGATAATTCTGGCTTATGATTTTCTTTTTGAGCATCTACAATTTTCTAATTCCTCCTAATTCAATAAAAATATTAATCATTCAGTTTTAAATATTGCTCATGGTTTTCATTTCTTTTCTGGGTATCTATTTCTAGTTTGTCTTTATGATGCATAAAATATTATGTTTCTATTAGTTTTATTTTAAATGTTTTAAAATTTCCATTGAAAATGGCATAAAGTGAATTAAGCATCTTAGTGCTATCTCGTGTGTGGAGTTTTAATGAATAGCATGAGTGCTGACATTAAGTGATGAACAGCTATTTCTGAAGGAGAATTTGGCTAAATTATCAGAAAGGTATAAATTATACATGAAACAGAGGCATGGAATAAGCTCAAAGGTTTTAATAAAATAAATTTCAGACATCAAATGAAGAGAGAAAGGAAGAAAATAATAATGCATGTATTTCCTATACAGTAAGAACTCAGTGTTTAACCTGAAGTTTTAGTCTAGATGGATGTCTTTATTACTATCCAAAGGATATTCTGCCATTGATTCAGAATTGATATCAAGTTATCCTATTGTCCCTGCTCTGGCCTTATTATCCTATAAAGAAGTCAAGTGCAGACAGTGAATCTAAAATCAAATAAATAGAGATTTAAGTCCCATTACCTGATGCTGAATGCTTTTGTGCACAGTTACACCACTGGGCCTGAAAGAAGGAATGCAGAATGTAGAGATGTGTTCTGTCTAAAGAAAAATTGGGGCTGGAAAGATGGCTCAGGGGTTAAGAGCACTGACTGCTCTTTCAGAAGTCCTGAGTTCAATTCCCAGCAACCACATAATGGCTCACAACCATCCATAATGAGATATGATGCCCTCATCTGGCATGCAGGCATACATACAGATAGAACATGCATCATATATACATACATACATACTCATATTACAAAAAAAATTACCTAGCCACTTCCTGAACTGTGGATGCTTAGAGAGTCTACATTCACTGTCCACACTGAGAAAGAGAACACAGCCTGCTGGCACCAATTGAACTCTGACTCTCAAGACAGCCTTTTCCTATAGACTTAGTAGGAAGGGGAAACAAACATTTTGTTTGGGAAGAATGATTTATTTTCTTTTTCCAGATAGTCTTCAGCAAACAACAAATGACCACTTAAACTTGTCTAGTGTTATAGCAGGTCTTTTGGTTTTTTTTTTTGTTTTGTTTTGTTTTGTTTTGTTTTGCAACAGTAGACAGAGTTTGTTTGCTTTTTTAAAAAAACATTTATTTATTAATTCATTTCATCTCCATTGCCACCCCCTCCCTCCACCCCTGCCCAGTCCCTCCCTCCCATCCACTACCCCTCTCCCACCCATCCCATCCCTCCCGTGTGGGGTGTCTCCGTGTATCAGCTGCCCTCAGTTCATTAGTCACATGAGGTCTAAGAGCTTCCTCTTGCACAGGAGGCATACATGGCAGTTCCACTAGGGTGGGGAGTCCCACTGACAGGTAACCAAGTCCCTGTTCCTGCTCTTTTAGGTCTATTGATTTTAGAACGGTTATCTTATACTATAATGGCTAAAACCTAGTTATAAGTGAATATATGCCATGTGCATCTTTCTGAGTCTGAGTTAGCTCACTCATGATGAACTTTACGAGTTCCATCCATTTGGTTGCAAATTGCATGATTTCCCTGTTTCTAATAGCTGAGTAGTATTCCATTGTGTAAATGTACCACAGTTTTTGTTTTGTTTTGTTTTATCCATTCTTTGGTTGAAGGACAACTGGGTTGTTTCCAGTTTCTAGCTATTTCACAAAATTATACAATGGAAAAACGACAGCATTTTCAACAAATGGTGCTGGTCTAACTGGATGTCAACTTGTAAAAGAATGCAAATAGACCCATATTTATCATCTTGTACAAAACTTATGTCCAAGTGGATCAAAGACCTTAACATAAAGCCTGATACACTAAATCTAATAGAAGAGAAAGTGGAGAAAATCCTGGAACTTATTGGCATAGGTGACAACTTTCTGAACAGAATACCAATAGTTCAGGCCCTAAGACCAAAAATCAATAAATGGGACCTCATGAAATTGAAAAGCTTCTGTAAGGCAAAGGACATGGTCATTTGAACAAAATGGCAGCCTACTGATTGGGAAAAGATCTTTACCAACCCCACACCTGACAGAGGGCTAATATCCAAAATGTATAAAGTACTCAAGAAATTTAACACCAAGAAACCAAATAACCCTATCAAAAAATGGGGAACAGATCTAAACAGAATTCGCAAAAGAGGAATCTCAAATGGCTGAGAGACACTTGAGGAAATGCTCAGCATCCTTAATCATCAGAGAAATGCAACTCAAGATGACTCTAAGATTCCATCTCACACCTGTCAGAATGGCAAAGATCAAAAACTCAAAAGACCGCAAGCATATTCTGGCGAGGCTGCGGAGAAAAGGGAACACTCCCACATTGCTGGGTGGGAGTGAAAACTTGTACAACCACTATGGTAATCAGTCTGCTGATATTTTAGAAAACTTGGAATCGCTCGAGACCTCAATTATACCACTCTTGGGCAAATACCCAAAAGATTCCTCACCAACCCATAGGGACATCTCCTCAACCATGTTCATAGCAGCTTTATCTGTTTGTTTGCTTTTTAACTGAGCCCTCTTGTTATAGTTTGAGTAAGAAATGACCTCTGTAGGCTTATATACTTAAATTCTTGGTCCATGATGGCAGCACTGTCTGGAGGGTTCTGGGACTTTTAGAAGAATAAGATTCACTGAGAGAAGTCTCACTTGGGATTCACCTTGAGGTTGTACAGTACAGCCTTACTTTCTGCACTCTCTCTGTTCCATGGTTGCTGATGCAATGTGCCTAGTTGCCTCTCTTTTGATACCATGGCTTCCCTCCCCACCATAGTGGATGATATCCCATCAAACTATAAGCCAAGTAAACCATTCCTCCCTTAGGTTGTTTCTTGTCAGATAGCTTGTTATAGCCATGAGAAAAATGACAAACACACCTTGATACCCAGGGTGACTTCAACCTAAAGCATATGTTTATAAACTGGAAGAAGGTGGTGATGTCAGTATAGTTCATGGTGCTCTGTGTTCAAGAAAGTGTATAGGAGATAAAGGTCTCACTCCACTACTCCACTGTGGCATTGCCTTCAAAAATGAGATTTATCCTGGATTCCTTTGGACCTGGACTGTATGTCTGAGAGATCCTCTCAAGCCTCATGTTCTAGACTGAATAGAAACCCCACCTTATACCATGGCAATGGTAAAAAATTATAGAAGAGGCATTTTCATCTTGAAGCTGAGTTAGGCATCATCCCTCCCATAATTCTAGTGCCTAATTAATCTTGTTTGTTCAAACAAATAGGGTTTATGCTAAGGACCCTGTGGAGAGCTGGAGAAATAACAGAGCATGTGACTCAAGGCATAAAGCACAGATTTCTCAGGATTTTCATGTAGTTCAATTTCACGTGCAGACCCTCTGTACTTGATGCTTCTATTTCTACAGACACAACCAATCACAGACCAAATGTATTTTTAAAGTGGGTCAATACTGGACTGTCTGACATTTTATACTAGTGCTCAAGATTAGAATGTTGCATATGTTAAACAACAACTCTACACTGGCCCACATTCCTGTCTCTATTGTGTCTTTATTCTCTAAAACATGCAGTGTTGTGACATGACATTTACATTGTATTATAAATATCAGTTTACAGCTGATTTGGATATAAGAGAATGTGAATAGGCTGTAGGCAAATGCTACACTGTCTTATGTAAGAGATTTCAGCATCTCTAGATTTTGGCATTCAAGGAGTTCCTGGAACTGATCTCCCTAAAGATACCTGAGGTATAACAGTATTTCACCCAGTTCATTTGTTCTTCATTCATGCTTCTAATTTTTGTGACAATACTTCCATATCTTGACCACAGCATGATAAGATTGGCCTTCTTTATCGTCTCCTCTTGTGAGGATTAAGTGCACCCAATGAGCACTCAAGACATGAGCATGCCCATGTCTAACAAAAGGAGACTCCAGTTTCCTCCTCCCAGATGATTACATGATCTCAACCCCCGAGACTTCTTCCTTACAGAGACATTCTACCAAGATTACGTAACCTGTCTGGTTGTTCATGGTATACTTAATAAACACACTGAGTATATGGGCTATTGGTGTATCTCCATCTAACACACAGCCCACATGATCCCAGCTTTATGTTACTTGAGTCTGTCTTTTCTAATCTCCCATTGCTGTCAGCCAAGTTTCCAGAACTAGCCTTGCAGGCCACACCACCATATATAAGTTCCAAGACAATCCACTGTGTATCTCTGAATTATTAAGTGATGTCACTAAAAAAAATGATATTAAAAGTAAATTATTAGGTGATAAAAACCCAAACATGTTCAAATATCAATAAAATGTTCTCTGTAAAGATATCTTGCTTTATTTGTGACAAGTGCATTTTAATTCTGGGAATATTCAAGTTAGAATAGCTGTCCTTTCACTTACCATTTCTATTGTCAAAAGTACCCTAGAAATGCTTGTTATTGTTGTTCATGAAAAAGGAAATGTTTGAGGTACTTCTGCATTCTCCGTTATGAAAATGTTTCCTGAGTTTATGCTTTTGTATATTGAAATGATAACAGTCTTTTTAAAGGTTAGTGTTTTCTCGGCTACAAGCAAGCACAATGAAATATGTTTCAGTGTTCTCTCCAGGCAGACAGAAGAACATCCCACTCAGGAGTGAGACGGCTTTGCACCTGTGCCTGAGACCCCACAGCTGCGGCGCTGGGAGAAAGGCATGTGAAAGGAACAAATACAGACCAACAAAGCTTGCTTGGGACCTGATCCAATGTGTGACAAATTAAGCCTGTGTACTGTTCACATTCCCTACCCTTGTTTCTCCACCATTATGTGAGAAATATAACTGTTGATAAAGTAAAGCCTCAGGCACAGATAGGCAGACATGACAGAGAACAAAATATCCTACACATTCAAGCTCTCCACTCTGTGTTCGAAGTTATCGCACCTGATGAAGCTACCCAAGGAGTTCCCTTGGGGGAATTCAGACTGCACAGCCTTGGCTATAGCAATACCATTTTGTTGAACTTCATACCATCAGGTAATATCCATGACTCATATGTCTTCTTCATCATCCCCTCCTAGAGTATCAAAAAAAACTAGAGTGTCTTCAAAGTTTCCCAGATACACTTTGGTTTGGATTAAGGTAAAGAGAAGGTCAGTTATGAGAAAGGCATTAGTTATGTAGAGAAGACGATGGGATCTATGCTTCCTCCTAAAAACAAGGTGCTTTCCGACTTTGCAACAAGAACATTCATGGTAGCTCATAGCAGCCATAATACTGATAGATTTCATGTTGCAGAGTGAAGATCCTCTTCTCATGCCTCTCTTTATTATTTTCTTGTTAAAGGAGAAGAAAAGAAGAACTTCCATGATATAATCTATGAGGGGAAGGAAACATCACTCCATAACTAGAGGCTGTGTACACTGAGAGATATACAGCTCTCATAGCTCGTATCATTACTCTAATCTGTCAGGGAAATGTGACAGTTCAAACCTGGAAACATATCTCAAACAAGGCCACATCCCACTGCCATTTCCTTTCTGGTACCTAGGCAGAGCCATCCTGCCTCTCCAGGATTGTTGTTTAGCCTCCTTACTTCACTTGCCACAACTGTGCTGCAACAGACTTCCCATTTCTAAACCAAACTGATCCTGTCAATGTAGAATGCCAATTGTGCCAATTTTTCTTCTAGATTACTTTCAATGGTCTTTTCTTTGTCAAGATTCATCTCAGTGTTCTTGCCATGGCCTCAGATGCCCTTCACAAACTGTCCATCTTGTTCTTCTAACCTAATAACCTACAAGTTCTCATCTTGATGGGCTCATACCAGCTGTGCTTGGCCTATGTTCATGTGGAACAGGACAATACCTTCTCACCTCAAAACCACATTTACTCTAGTCCGCTGGACTAGAGGGCCTCTTTGTGGATTATGTAATGGCTAGCTATCTACCTAAGCAAATGGAACAAATATTCCTTTCCCTTTGCTTTGCTTTTTTGCACCATCTACTTGCACATAGCATCATCCTCCCTTCTGATCCTCAAACATGCTAAACCTTCCCCTGACCTAGGCTCTTTACACTTTCTATCTCCTCTCCTTGGATTACTTTCCCCTGAGCGACTCATCTGGCCCATTGCTTTCCTTCATGTCTTTGCTCAAATACCATTTTCTAAGAAAGTCACAGTAGGCTATAACTCCCATTAAGGACCATTGTTTTGCTCCTTAATTCTTATCTTTTTTAACTGCTTAATTTAAATAAATTATCATTTTTCTGATACATTGTTATATATTCACTTTATCATCTGCCTCCCTCTACTAGTTACAAATTCTCATGAAAGTAAAAACTATGCTTTTCTTCCCTTCCTTTGGATACCAGGACATTTATGAAATGTTATGAAATTCATGATATTAATTCACTAAATATTATTGAATGTGCATGATAGAAGAATGATGGCTTGTGAGATATGAATAAATATACACATCTATTCAGTGGGACACAAATGGATCGATAGCCAGATGCAGAAGATGTAGATGAAACTTAAACCCACGTCCACACTATTAACCAGAGACTGAGCTCTACGGCATATGATGAGGGCCCTTCCTAGTGTCACCAATGAATCTAATAGCATACAGCGACAGACAAAAGGGAATGAGGTAGAAACTGATCCATCTCTCATCCAACTTCAAACAAGGAACTTAGTAACACTTTTTCTTTTGTATATTAAAGAAAAAAGACTAACAACTTCTAACTTTTCAGGTCCTAGAAAAGAAAAGACCCCAATCAACGGATACTAGAATTTGCTGGTCTCAATTCACTTTCAGTGGAAATAACTTGGTAGCTTTGACAGATCTTAGAACATTTTCAGACCATTTACAGAGTGATCTGATGTATTTTTATTACGCTTTCGCCTAAGTGTTAGTCTTTCAGTGACATCTAGCAAATGCATTATTTTGGAAGATCTGTAGGCCAGCATGATATCACCAACTCTGTAAGAAAAGGGAAGTCCTCCATGACTGAATTGTCATAGTTTACAGGACAGCCTGCCATTTTGGACATGAGCACCTCAGGGAGCATTTCCTGTCCCTGTGTTCATTTTAATACACACACACACACACAGAGCTGAATATAGCTAGGCATATGAAGCAGAAATACACCTCTGCTTAGGGGCAGCTGTCTACAGAACCATCCCCAATCCTATCTGCAATTTCCTCAAACTGCAGTGCCTTTTCACATGTGTATGTACCTGTGTGCATACAGGAAAAAGACAAGGTAATTCTTACAAAGAAGTCTATGATAAAAGAGATTTTTGTGTATATGTGTGTCACAAAAAATATATAAAACCCTCAACACACACTACATTTTACATTTTGTATCAATACAGTCTCAGAAAGTACTTGTGTTCTCTTTAGTTTCTTCCCAATAAATTTCATCTTTTTAGGTCACTTTCAGATCCACCTTCCATCCTTCATGTCCAAAGCATACACCCTCTTCACTAACTCTTCCACCATCTGCCATCTGCAAGACTATAATAGGCTGCTAACTAATTTTCTGGAATCCTTCCTGCCAGTTGCAGCCCAACCAATCTATCATTTACCCAGATGAGTAGTATTTCTCATCATTTCTGTCCCCTTCACAAAAATCTCATATTTTGTGGCTTCATAGTATGGAGCTCTGGCACAAGTTTTTTGTACTAGTTAACTCGGATGTTTACAAAAATATATAGTACATATTTCACATCTCTAGAAACACTGTCTCTGTTGTGTGATTGTAATATAGAAACACTGAAAAGCACAAGTTAAGAGAGCTGTTAGGAGACTGGATGCTCTACAGCGTGAGTGTCATCCTCGTCTCCCAAAGACCAAGAGCGGCCTCACTCACACCTCCTCTAACACACATCAGTGTCCTCTCAACATGCTGAGTCACCCCACCTTATGGGGCATGTCTTATTAGCTAAGGTTTTATGTCTTTGCTCCGTCTGTATAAAATGCTCCCTTCTTCTCACTTGGCTGTTTTTTGAACACCCATATATATTTCTCCTGAAAACATATCTATAATGCCACTTTGATCCCGAGGGAGAACCAGTTGCTCCATCCTTCCTGTTTGCATTTCATCCTTATGGGCTTCTTTCATTACTAGTCAGATGCCCAATTCCACTTCTTTATTTTCTTAAAAGATTAGAAGTTCCTTGAATTCAGTGACACCATCTTATTCCTTTGGGTTTGCAGGCATTCACTATTGTTCCTGGCACACAGAGAGTGCACAATAAATATGTGTGTTGAAGAATAAATGTGAACCTGGTACCATTTAAGGAACTTCTGCATTCTTTCAAGTCAGATTGAAGCTGGTAATGAATTTTCCCCCCAGACAATGGATTATCGAGAAAAATATACTTAGCTTTACAACATGGTTATGTGTACTCAGCCTTCAATAGCTGGGAGCTGTAACCATACTTTTCAAAATTATTATTATTTATTTACTATCAATATTCACTTATAACAAATACCAACAATTTCTTAACTATTAATCCTACAAATTCCTAGAACTCTTTAACCTAACCACTAATCCTATTGATAATTATTTTCCTAACCTTTTAGAAGGATACAATCTCTGGGGCAGGTCCTCAGTTGTCAGGAACACAGTCTCTGTGGTAGATCCTTTAAAGCACTTGGCAGTTTTTTTTTTCTGTAATATCTCAGATGTAGGTTTGTCAGGGTAAGTTGGTTATTGCAATCTCACCTTAAATAAGGCTTGATGCTTTCTTCTCTCTGGGAGACCGCATCAGTAAGTCTGCTCAGTCCTCAAAACGGGCCACAGTTCCGTTTAGACCACTGTTAGAACAGATCAAACCCCTCTAGGCAAAAGCTGAGCCACAAGGTTTTTTTAGTCCTTGGCCTTTTGGTGTCTTGCTGAAGCTTTCATTGCTCACCAGCTTCTTTCTGCCTCAGAGAAATCCCCCCATCATTCAATAGCACTTTCTCCAGCAGGACTCTGGGAGCTCTCTAGCATCAGGGGCCTCTTCATTTATGGGGCTCCATGCACTGTCCTTAAATAGGAAGAACTCTGTTTCAGCTTAATTTGGGCTCCGCCCATTTAGCAGCTGAAAACAATGCCAGGCCAGATACTTTGTTTCTTAAGTCCATTAAGTCTTTCCTGTTTTTCTTGTCTTCAACCTTGTTTTTCAGTCCATTAAGTCTTTCCTGTTTTTCCTGACTTCAACCTTGTTTTTCCACAAGCTGATAAGCTAATTGCTCCCAGCCAAGTTGATCTTCATGCCCGGAATTAAGAGACTGTATCAGAAACCCCTATATATTTTCTAAATCTAATTTAATTATTCTAACTCCCTACAGGGAGCAGCAAAGTTCAGGGATCTTGTCAAACTCAGAGATGGGTTCAGGATTTCTGTAAGGGGGTTCCAGGAAACTCCATTTAAGCATATGGCTCCAGTGGTTCACACAGGAACCTAAGAGGGTCACTGCATAGGGTTGCTTCTCTCCTGGAATAAAAAAATTCACAAAGTTTGACATAGGTCTTAAATCCTGCAGCTCAGTACCTCAGGGCCTGCTGGTGTAAACTGTTATATACTTAGCTGTGGCAAATACCACCCACGGCTTTCTGGGGGTTGTAAACACGGCTCAGAGCTTCCAAGTCAAGGTTGGCAGCAGAACTCTGTTGCTAAGATTCTAGTTGCTGACCAGAGCAGAGGAAGTTATAAAACTCTTCAAGGGTGAATTACCTGCTTCCGAACTATGCTCCAGGGAGTCATAGGCAGTTTGTTGCTCAGGGTAGACAAGTTTCACTCTGTCCTTCCATAGAGGGGAAGCTTGGGGACAGGTCCTAGGATCTGAATTTAGTCTGGAACTCTTCCTTATCCCTACAACCCATCTTCCTTAACCTTTGCAAGCAATAAATCTCAACAGAACAGAACTGCTGGGAGACCCGCTATGCTATTGCTAATCACAATAGGAAACTGCACAGGCCCAGCCCCTTCTGCGATTATCTCCATCTGTCTGCTTCCAATCTTCACTTAAAAACTAATCTAATCAAAACAGACACAGGAGAGAAGAAAGGCTCAGGATGGCCTCTGGGACATGCCAGTTCAGAAGTGAGGTGAGGTGAAGGAGTCTTCAACTATTTGTCCACCTTATGACTTCTTTTGATTCCTATTGGGCCCAAGCTCTCTCACTGGGCCTTCCTCAGTAGCTCTGATCAAAAATGTTTGAAGTTCCCCTAACCCTCAAGAAATAGCTGATCTACTCTCTACCTACTGGAACTTGTATAGCTGAGTTATACAGAAATGTGACGGCTTTGCTAGAAAGGGGTGAACACTTACACCTTCCTTTTAGAATATATTCTGCTCAATTTTACTCAAATTTACACACACACACACATGCACACATACAGACACACTCAGGCACATACACACAGGCACACATACACATTCACACAAACAAACAAAACACCTATGGTGCATATTTTATGCACAGTGCACTTTATAGATTGAAATATATTTTGTGTTGTTGTCTTCAAAAACAAGCAAAAATGCAGATTTTTTAAAAGTATTTTATACCTGAGGAAATGGAAGCTTCCAGAGAAATCAGTTGCTTAATTATAATTTAGCTCATGCTACTGTGTGTCTATCCATCTGGGGAATAAAAAGACAAATGTCTAAAAGTCAATAATACAAGTAGCATAAAACTTAGATTATAAAAAAAAAAATGTTTTCAGAAAAGAAAAGGCCACATGAAAGGCATAGTTTGAGGAGAAGGGGAACCATAGTTAGAGCAGTCACAGGGAATGTCTCCTTGGTCTGGCCCTTGAAGAATGGGCAGAATCAGGTCTGGCTTAGTAAAGAGTTAGTGGCATTAGAGTGGGCAGGAATGATGGATAGCAGCAAAGAAGCAGGACTCTAGGGCCCAAGATGTTGTTGAGTCTGCCAAGTAAAGTTTATAATAAAAACCATTGTAGGGAAGCCTACAGGAGTTGCTGGCTCTAATTACAAAGAGACAGAGTGCTTTTGAGTGTTAGGTTAAAATTCTTACATTAAAAATGAGAACTCTTCGAGATTTTCTTTTTATTTTACTATTTTAATTTTTTTATGTTTATTTATTACTTCAGGTTACTTCTCCATCACTACTATTTTAGTTTTATATACATGGGTGTATTGCTACATATGTTCATACCTGATGCCAACAGGGGTCAGAAGACAGAATTGAATCCCCTGGAACTGGACTTACAAATGGTTGTAAGGCACCATGGCAGTGCTAGGAATGAAACTCAGGTCCTCTAGAAGGGAAGCAAGTGCTCTTAACTGCTGAGCCGTCTTTCCTGTACTCCCTTCAATGTTGTATAAACTAAGTTTCCATGATGCAAAGAGGAAGCATTGAATTAAATATTGGGATCTATTTAGAAAGTCACCTTGGTGGCTCAGAGAACAGATTATTTATGAATCACAGAAGGAGAGAAAAGCATGAGCAAACAAAGAGACAACTCCAGGGATGACCTGGCCTTGCTCTTAGGTCCAAGAAGCTCTAGGTTTTAATCTTATTCACTTGGACATTACTAATAATAGCTGTAACCTACTGAGCACCTGTTACATGAAATGCGTGGTACAAATCATTCATTAATTATACAGCTACTTATTACAATACCATCAGTCATCACTTTTGGTACCAGAGATACAGTTAAATTATATCATCTATTCTGTTCTAATACTTTCAGACAGATATGATCATCATCTACTGTTTACATTTGGGAAAACAAAGTTTTAAGAAGTTGAATAGCTACCCATGGCCGCCACGCGAGTGGCAACGGGTAGACCCGTGTCTCTGGATTCCAAAATCTATGTACCAAACCACTTGGCTCATGTAACAGATTACAAACAAGTAAATCTTCTTTGAGATCCAGGCGCCTCTTCTGTCAAATGGGATTTTGAGCCTTCTCTTAAGATAAGGTATCTGTGTATTTGTCAATGCATTATTGATGGATATCTTGACAAGAGAATCTCAAAATGGTTCATAACCTTCCTTTAAATACACTGTGACCCTGAGGCATCAGAGCAGAAGAGAACATCACTTACATTCTTACTGAATCATTTCTTATGTTTACCAAAAAAAAAAAAAAGTCTGACAAACAAACCCAGTTCTGTCCAAATTCTGAAACCCCCTTGAGTTTCCCAGGGGTTCTAAGAAAAGAAGGTATTTTCAGCTTTGCATCTGCCCTATTGTGAAATTTGAAAACAGGACTGTAGGCTCATGGAAATTTGCTTTATAATTGTGGGTTTTAAAGTTTAGAAGAAGCACTTTGCTTCCACTAAAGTGTAGGAAGAAAATAGGTAAGTGGTTTCTTGACTTGGTGGAGCACGCTGAAGTAGGCATCCTGTGTGGGTAATACTGCCTTCTTAGTCAGATTATATTCATGTGAAGGCGGTAGCAAAGGGTCAGGAAACAGCATAACCCTTGCACCGGGGCCTGCTGCTGGGCCACCTTTTGTTAGAGAAAATACTTTAAGAAAAGAAAGACATGTCAATATGTCACCTTGTTGAGAATACCACCCACTATGTCTTTCCACCAGAACAGAGAGAGCTGTTAGCACACTGAAGCCAGCTTCACTTTAGCTCTAAGATCAAAAGAAGAAATAAGCTGGATGTAAAAGGAAACACCATGCAAGCAATATACGTGAATAGCAAGATGAGTGAAAGGCATCTGTCAGAGCACAGGGGAGCACAAAGCTCTGTAAACTGCAGATTAAAACTCAATTCATGCCATTTTCACTATTTAATTCTCATTTAATGATCAGTTTATATTTTCCTGATTCTAGAGTTATAAATTCAAGACATGTGAGGTCGAGGTGTGGGGTAAACATTTTGTTTGTTTACTGGTGTTATCAGGGGGGTGGTTATTGCTTCAAATATAACAATCCTGACTCCAACGTTCTCATTTACAGAATGTGAGTAATAAGGGCAGTTATTCCACAGGACTCTTTTGAGAATTAAATTAAGTGACCTATGCTGACCCATAGTATAGTGGCTGGAAGACAGTGTGTGGTCAGTAAAGAATGGCTGCTGCTTTCTAGCTAGGCAGAGTGATAAACCACATTCACAGACTTAACATCTGTCACGTTGCTCATTTTCCCAAGAAGGTGCAGCGCAAATATCAAAGGGACTGGGGCTGATTAGAGCTGGAGATCCCAAAAAGCCTTCATGGGAGAGTCAAGGTCAGACAGGGGCAAGATGGAAGGTGAAAGAGTGTTTTAGACAGGCAGATTAGTATGCAAAAAATTATAAGCGAATACCCAGATCTGCTTAGGACATGTCAGCACTTCCCCTGAGCTGGAGCACTGGGATATAGGATGCAAAAGTTGAAGAGGGGGACAAGAGCCAATCATGAAGGCCTTTTGTGTCTCTTGGCTCCAGCAACAGTTTGGCATGTGTTCTTCTAAAAGTCCATGTTGAAATCCCCTCCCCAAGGTGACAATAATAGGACATGGAGCCTCTGGGAAGTCATTAGGCCATGAGGGATTCACCTTCATTAATGTCTTACAAAGGGCTGAAAGGAACTAGCTGTGTCTTTGTGCCTTCCTGTGTCTGGAACATGAGGACATTTTTATCATAGAAGCAAAAAGTAACTTTCACTACCCACCTGACCTGCTGGCTACTTAGCGTTGGACTTCTGAGTATCTAGAACTGTAAGAAATAAACATCTACTGTTTATAAAATCTATTAAGTTTTGTTGTAAGAACATGAGTGGACCAAGGTAGTCCTTCAATAAATATTATTAGGTATATACCCTCTGCCAAGTATTACCTGAAAGACTGTAAGAGAGAAGAGAAGGATGAGGTCGTGTTTGAAAAGTCATTTACAAAGAACTCTTGCCCAGAGAAGATGTCTTAAAGCATTGTGACAGAGAAACTGTGCAGTGCCCCTGTTTCTCTCATAGTGTCACCCCTATAAAGTTAATTGACCTGTCTGATGATTAATTTCCTCATCTGCTGACTGAGAACAATAATCCTTCCCTGGTTACCTCACCAGAGAACAAGGATGGGAGCAGAGAGCAACAGAGAAATGATGATGGGAACCACATACCTCCAGCGATGTCCAAGAGACTGTGAGAAACCAAGGATGACGCTAACATCAGTGACAGACCCTAGAGCTATGATGACAGGGAAGCCAAAGAACACCATGGTAATGTGGCAAATGGAATGAAAATAAAAGGATTGTTATGATGCCTCATTGCAACTCACTCTGTCATTCAACAGGTACTGATTTTATATTGGACACTGTTTCAGCACTTCACACAGACAGGATTAAGCAAAAGAATCCACTTGCTTTGCTTTATTTGCTGGGAAAGAATGATAAATGTGAGAATGGTCAAGTAATTATTATTTGTAAGATAAAAGAAAAAATGGGTATGAAGGACTAGGGGGTTGGATATGGAAAGACAGTAGTGAAGATAACCCTTGTAACAGCCAAATTTTCTCAGCAAAGTTTAAAAAACAGAGATTAGCACAGCAGCTGGCTAACCAACGTCTAATGATCAGCCCCGAAAATGTATACACACAGGTAACATTAAACAGACGGATCAGATGATATTTAGAAGCATGTATGCAAGGAACAATGAGTAATTGAAAAAAGAAGCCATGAATTTGAAAGAGAACAAAGAGGAGTATATGTTAGGGTTTGGAGGGAGGAAAGGGAAAGGGGGAAATGATGTAATTATATTATAATCTCAAAAGATAAAAGAAATAATTTTTAAAAACAGAGGTTTTTCTCTAGTTAGGGTGACAGGTTCTGATGGGTGCTTGCTTCACATTTCTTCTCTAGGTTTTGTAGCTGTAGGAGGCACATGTGGGATGTATATGGTCATGAGGCATTTGCATGGACTAGAGCTTGGTGCAGGCCAGTCAAAATGTAGAAGGAAAGACCGTATAAGTGAAATGTCATGTGGCTCATTCTGAGCCCAAATGACCAAGCAGTCCAGGAAATAGACTCTGGTCATGTCTTTCATAAAACAAACAAAGCCTTCAAAAACCTCAAGTTTTAGAAGCTTGCAACCTGTCTCCAAAGACTTCTGTGTTAGTTTTAGGAGCCTGGCATATTTCACAGGTTTAGCAACATCAATTTTCCTGGTAAGAAATAATAACGAAATAATAATGGTCCTAATTGACTTTGGCTTTAAGTTTGTGTTTTTGTCCTTCAGGAAACAAAGTTGAGGGTAGGTGGAGAGAGGCCATTAGAACCCTGGGTTCTTTCTGCCCAGACAAAGAACACAGAATGACTTCACCCACCTTACTGTTGGCAGCGAGTATGCAAGTTAGCTTGGGCAAACCATGAAGTAAATATCTAAACATCTCAGGAGCTGAGAAAGACAAGCAAGGGGCCAGCAGGGAGGCCAGGATACAATTAGCACCCTCTGCAAAGTGTTTAAATTTGGTGTAAGTAAAAGAAAAAGCCACAGGAACCTCTGGAAGATCACCAAAAGCAGGGGCCATTGTATTTATGGTTTTGCTTCTGTCTTTTAGAACTGTGTTTAGCAACTAAATCAGCAGATGTTTAGTTGATTGAATTTAGGACAGAGTGAAAGAGACAATGAGTAGGTGAACAGAAGCAGAAATTAACATGGTGGTGTGGAACAGAAATGAAAGGAACAGGTGTGAAACCAAGCCAGGCTTCGTGCTGCCCGCTGAGAGAACCTTGGCAGGGTGCTGGCCCTGAGCTTCAGTTTCTTTATCTGTGAAATGAAGATAATGGGCACATGGGCATCAGAGAGCAGCAGCAAGCATTACGAAGTCAAACATAGTTCACAGTGGTCCTAAAGCGGTGGCCGGCGTCCCAGTGGTCCACAGACGGTCAGCATTAGCAGTCATCTTAGTTCTCACACTCGTGGTTACTGTCGAGAAAAGATGCCATTCCTCAGGGCTGGAAAAGTAAGTCACATGAGCATGTTTTTGTCAAATGGCTAGTCACGTCATCACTTAGCAGAGCCTTGGTCCTATTGTTTCTGTCTCACTGCACCCCAAACAGAGAGCAATGCGCAGGCATTATTATTTCATAGGATTAAGGTATTAGTTGCTATGGGTGCCACACACACAAATATAAAACATGGACTCATCCTTAGTGTTTGCCCTGTTTAAAGTACACGCATGCGAACAAACAAGGCGGTTCTGTGGTGAAGGGGGTTTCTGCATGGCTGTGCACATACATCAAAAGCTGCAAAACCTTGTAATGTCATGGATGTGATTGATAGAGACAGGAAGGTCACCACGGCTTGCTGACCAGCCAGACTGGAGCCAAAGTGGCAAGCTCCGGGTTCATTAAGACACCCTGTCTCAAGGAGAGAAGGCAAAGTGTGATGGATCACGGCACACAGTATCCTCCTCTGCTATATAATAACCCTACATAACTACATACATCCTCAGGGCTCTGTTCATATGTCATGACATGCATCCCACCCCAATATACATGGCCATGCACATACATTAATACATTTTTAAAATAAATTAAACAAACAAAAGAGAAATGAATGAATTATGAATCAAAGAAACATTAATGTACCCAAGAGGTGTTTCAATACAATAGTCAGGCATTTAGGGTTAATATTTATATCTTGAGGGGTACAAAGAATTTGTGGGTTTAAATAGACTTAACTTTTATTAAAAGTAAAATTTAAAGAGAGAATCCATAAGAGGCGAAGGTGGCTACAGGAATTTTAAAATTACATTGAAGCACCTGATGACAATGGTAACTTCTTAGAAGTTGCAAATAATCAAAATTGATTACAGAAGTAGGAAGTGTGATGGTGCAATAGTCGGGACATATCCCACTTTCCCCCTTTCCTTCCAGGTTGGATGTGAACTCTGCTGTGTTCAGTGAGAACAGCTGACTGCTCAATCCACTAGACCTGCAAGTGACTTGGCCTAGTAGGGAAGGAAGGGAAGGGATTAGAAGATGAAGAGGGGCCCCTGAAGCTCCGCCCCACAAGGATATCTGAGCAGTTAGCAGTCACTAGGTTTAAGAGACCCCTTGGCACTGTAGCTACCTGTGGACCACCTATATGCCTGAACATGACCACTTGCTGTTGATTCTGTATATGATCCAGTAAAGTTATTTGTTCACCAAGCTACACTTAGATGGAATCATTTCTGTGGTCTTTCTTCCTAGATTGAATAGAAAGAGAGTCCCTAGATAAGTTGTAAAACACAAAACAATCTTAAAACCAATGTCTGTAGTGTCAGATGAATTATAGTCATGAACCCTGCATGCAGTAGAAAATATCTATGATGTTTTAGCTCTTCCATGAAAATACTGAAAACTTTGCAATTTGATTTTGAAGCACACATAACTCTGATAACCAAAAATCTGATAAATGTAACATAAAAAGTCAAACATCCTATTTCTATTATGCTGTATCCAATAATAAATCCAATTTACTCAGCTTTCCTGACATCTGACCAGTCCCATTCAGTCACCACAACTTCTGGGAGAAATGAGATAATTCTCAGACCAAGAAGAAAGGTTTATGGAGCAAGAAGGCAGGTTAGGACCTTCACTTCCTTCCACCTGCCTTATCTAACTGGAAGATTCAGGAGAACATGTGATGCCATGTTAAACCCACTAGCAGGAAGCAAACACACACACAAAACTATTATTTTTTTTTTCTAATCAGTTAAAAACATGATGGAAGAAATTCCAAATAAAAACATGAAATATCTGAGAAAAATGAATTTTCGGAACCTGTATGAGAGAGACTCTAAATCTTTTCGAAGGGCATGGAAGGATTCTTGAATACATGAAAATTTACCTTGGTTCCTTAGTCAGGAGACTAAATATTGTATGAAAATTGTGCAAGATAATTAATTAATTTTAATTCATTTCCATCAAAAGCCATATATGGTTGTTTTGGATTAACAAAATGATTACAAATTTAATCTGGAAAAAAGATAATTTAAAATATGCAAGGATACTTGGGAACAATAAATAGAAACGTAACAATGATTTATCTACTTTAACATAATAATGTTTAAATGTTATTACATTAGCATATGCATATGCAACATCTTAAAGACAGAAGATGCTTTAAATGCCTGGACATACATGAAATGATGAATGTAACAATTAAAGATGTCACTAGGCTGAAGAGGCTAATTACCTCTGGATTCTTCTCTATGCTGTCTCTATAAATTCTGAACTTTGATAATACACATGTATTATTCTTATAAGAACAAAAATTTGATATAACTTTAGAACTACTTACAGGATGCAGATAAAGGTACAAGGCAGTCCAACTGCACAAGGAGGCAAGAGTGGCACATAAATATTAGCTTTAGAATCTCTCATTTTCTCTGTATAAAGGGACCCAGCACCAGGCCAGAACACCTGTTTATGAGGGAAGGGAGATGGGTGAGAGAGAGAGAGAGAGAGAGAGAGAGAGAGAGAGAGAGA
>CAJQZJ010008773.1:10897489-10911680 GCA_907164525.1 Lophiomys imhausi
GAGAGAGAGAGAGAGAGAGAGAGAGAGAGAGAGAGAGAGAATTTTTGTGCTTGAGAGAAGACACAACTGTCACAAACTGAAGGACTAACTCCTGGGAACTGTTTGCCACAGCAACAGCTAACTTGAAAGTGGACTGCTGGATGGACTTGGGCTCTAGAGATGTCTACCAGTCAATTACGCAGAAATTCTCTATTCGAAAGGTCTTGAATTTTGTGGCAAGCTAGGTTGACCTTTTTTTTTTTACTGTGGTAAAAAGACGTTGTCTTTTTTTAATGTTTCTTTATTACTTCTATTTACATCTCCATCACAGTTCCCTCCCTCCACCCCTCCTGGACTCACCCTTTCACCCTCCCACCCTCTCCTACCTATCCTACTCCTCCTCTGGTGTGGGGTGCCCTACATATCAGCCCCCTCAGTTCAGCAGTCTTATGAGAGCTAAAAGCTTCCTCTTGCACTGGGGGCCTACATGGCAGCTCCACTAGGGCAAAGTGTCTCACCAACAAGTAACAAATTCTATGTTCCTGTTTCTTTCAGTCTGTTGGTTGTAGGATAATTATTCTGTACTAAATGGCTAAAATCCAGTTACAAGTGAATACATGCCATGTTCATCCTTCTGAGTCTGGGTTAGCTCACTCAGGATGAGCTTCTCTAGTTCCATCCATTTGGCTGCAAATTGCATAATTTCCTTGTTTCTGATGGCTTAGTAGTATTCATATGTGTAAATGTACCACAGTTCTTTAGGGACTGAGGATTCTGAGATCTACAGATTCATGCCAGTGTTTCAGTGTTATTCATTTAAGAAACCACAAAAGTAAAAACAAACAAGAGGAGTTTATTCTCTCCTCTAGTACAGATAGATGTTCACCTGCAACCCTGGCTACAAGATCATATGATCTAAGCTTGAATGGTAGGATTGAAAATCAACATTAAAAAGTTCATGCCCTATAAAATCATCAAAACAAATTTAATTAATAACAAATCTAATAAAAGATAGCAGACCTTCTGTGTAAACTTTAAAACCAATTCTTGGTCTTTTTTTCCATCCAGATAAGTACACTGAGCCTGCTTATATAGACACTCTAGATCTGATGACATATATTATTTTATTCTCTCAATCTCAAAAATATCTACAGATAATTAGCATGAATTTGTAACTAAATATGGCCATAAAGATAGCATATAATGTTTATATATAAATATCATAGACCCATAATTAGTATACTTAGCCAATGATATGATTTTAGTACTTTCCTAGTACTATATTTAGACTTATACATATGAAGTACTATTATAGCACTTTATTTCCAATTTTTACTATATGTCACTCCTAAAAAGTTATTTAAAGTTTTTCAGAAATTAGTTTTTTAAGATTTATTTTATTTTTAGTTATGTGTCTGTATATGTCTGTGTGTGGTTACATGCAAGTGAGTGCTAGTATCAATGGATCCCAGAGGCATCAGATGCCCTTGGAGCTAAAGGTACAGGTGGCTTGTAAGTCACCCAACATGGGCCCTGGAAACTGAACTTGGGTTCTATGTAGAGCCCTGCAGGCTCTGAACTGCTGAGCCTCCAGTGCCAGAAGCGGTTATGTTAATGGAACTGTTAGAAGGATTATGTTGTCAAAGTCAACAATTCAACTTTGACAGATGCAAACAGGATGCAAATCATTTGGTCAAATAGGCCTTTCAGGAATAAAAGCATGCATCCTGACATAAGATAATTTTAAAAATGTTAATGGTTTGAAGACTGAGACTGTCACTGGAGCCACTTCCCCTGACATTGTAGTGTGCTCTTGCTGAGAAGCCACACTGTTCTTTGCCAGTTACTGGATACAGACATATCATTTCTCTCTCTCTTGAGAAGGATTTTTTTTTTTTTAATCAAAAGCGGGCCAAGTTTTGCTGACTCCTCTTTTTGGAGACATCCTCGGCCAATCTGAACCAAGATTTTTCCACCCATGTTTTGATTGATTTTCCTCCAAGGTTTTTGGTGCTGTCTACTGGCAGGACTGACCTTTCGTCAGTTTGGCCTGGGCCATTTTGATGGGAAGAGATTATCAATAACAATTTGATGTCTCCTTTTGGAGTGCCACAGCTGGGCAAGCAATGTTCATATCAGCAGGTAGCCTGCCCCCTCTGCATTGAAGTGCCTCTTGACTTTAATTTCTTTTCCACTTTTACTTTTAGTCTTCTTGTCCTGATTTGTCTCACTACTCAAGACTCTTCTGGATAATTCTTCAGAACCTAGTTTATTCTCACTAAATAAACCTGTGCCACCTGGTTTCTAACCCCAATTACATCATATCTATTACTTGGATTTTTTTTTCAGTGAAGTGACCCCTCTGGAGAATTTGGGCTAGTTTAAAAACTCAATTCATGATAACAATTGAATGGCTTAAAGTTTCCAGATAAGGAGTGTGTATTTTGTTCTGTGAGTATAAATAAGTATGAACAAGACATGAAAATCTGAAATGACTTCCCTTAAGGATTCTTTGGTTAAGACCAGTAAAAAGTACAGAGTGTTATAGGGTCCAGGAGTACCTGTGATCCATCAACTAGGGAAGTTGAGGCAGGAGGATTGTAAGCTCAAGGCTACCAGAGCACCTTAGTAAGAACCTGTCTCAAACTGAAAAAGAAAGAACAATGAGGATTGAGAGACTATCTCAGTGTCAAAGGTCTCACTGAAGCCCAGGAAAGGAAGAAATAAAAGATACAGAGTCCACGAAATCTCAATGTACTTAGACTCTTCTTTTCCTTCTGGCCCGGGCCAAATCCAGGCCAGCCTTCCACCTGTCATTCTGATACCATAACTCTCCTCATTTTCTTGGCTCCTTTAAGTACTGTAGAATCTTTATCAGCCTCGCTCTCTTTATTTCATGTCATTCCCACTGGTAATATATACTCATAATATTTTCAAATATCAGTAGTGATAAAGAATCAGCTTTTTTTTTTTTCACTCTTGCAACCTTTAACATTGATTAAGATCAGACTTGTAAAGTGCAGTCAGGGGGATCTCCAAACTAAACTAAAATCCATTTAATGAAGAATTTAGAAATGCCCTATTTTCCTATAATCCTACATACTCTTAATTCTATTAACTGGCATACCACTATGGTTGACCTAAAGATGGTAAACCTTGGTGAGAAAGTACACAATGTGCTAATTGTAGAGGGATTGGCAGGCATCCTGAACCTGACTGGCTCAGTGCTACTTCTTAACAGAGTAGGAAATAATCAATCGCCAATTTCAGAAACTGTGTAAGGGTCACCTTACGGGACTACTACAGTCTTCATAAAAGCAAAGGCATCACCATTTCTCTGTCCACATTCTTGGTTCATGTTCTTAAAGTAGAGTTGACATATTTAATTAGAAAGCAGAAGGCAAGATAGCAAATCCTTCTCCTGTGAATTAACAGGGATTGCTGAACATTTTCACATCACACTGACTCAGGGAAAAGACAAATTATGGAAAAAAGTATTTACTGGTCACAACGAGCACTGACACAGAGCCAATAACAAGAGCACCTCCGTCTGATATAGACTAAGACATTAGTTGACACCGGGAGGAAAGGAAGTGTCGTAGAGCTATTGGCCTTCCTTAACTTGAAGGATAAATACCTCAGAACTGCGGTGTGGGGAGGTAGCTCAGTGGGTAAAGTGATTATAACACAAACATGTGTGTTAGTTCAGATCCTCAGCACTTGCATATCGGTGAAAGAGCCAGGTGTGTGGGATGGAAGCTCTGGAGCCCCATGCTGAGAGGGTAGAGACAAGTCGCTGAAATGAATGAGCTCCAGTTTCACTCAGAGGTCATGTCTCCAAAATGAGGTAGAGACAGACATGCTGATGGGCAGCAGGGAAAACTCACAAGGCCTCAACCCTACGCAAAGAAATGCAGAGAACTAAGGAATGCTGAGAGCAGGAGAAAGAGTCTTCCCCAGGGAAAAACACACCAATTGGCTATCCAATACCAAGTGGTCAACTCAGAAAACACACATACAAGTAACATTATACAGACTGAGCAGGCTGTATTTATGAATTTAGGGAATCTGTATCTATATATCATATATGTATGTTATAACAATCAATGAAAAAAGAGGCCATGAATTTGAAAGAGAGAAAGGAGGGGTACGAGGGGTTTGAAGAGAGAAAAGGCAAGAAGGAAATAATATAATTATAATCTCAAAAAATAATTTTACAAAATGAAAAACCGAGGTGTTGAGTGTCAGAGGAAGACACATCTGATGGTAACCTCTAGGCTCCACACACTTATCCAGAGATAAGTGTGCCCATACGTAAGTTTGTATACCTACAAATGCCATTTACTAAACCAACCAACCAAACACCTTGAAGCTGACAGAATGACAATCCTTTGATGAGGTAGACTGCGTACAGTTGCCCATAACTCAGGAGGCAATTTCTATTCAATTGTAAACACAGAAACTTCATTTATTATTGATTCTAGGCTACACTTTACTATATACAACTCCATTTTAACATTTAAAAAAATCTGAATAATAAAAATATTCCAATGGTTAGAATCTCAAGTACCCAGAAAACTACCCTTGTCTCAACCACTCTGTTCCTTTGCCCTCTTTTTCCAGTCAAGCAGCAGTACTGCTTAGTCATGGTACTCCAGTGAATCTACTGAAACAAGACCTACTTTCTAAATGGGATGCTGCTTTTAAATATGACTCAATGGCTCCTCTGCAGCATGATGAGTGCAGTGACAGCATACAACTTAAGCATTGCACATATCGGTTAGCTGCCACCACCCTTGCAGACTACTCACACCTACCCCTGAAAGCCTCCATGGAGATAGCCAGATGTGAGTGCAAAGTCTGAGCTCTTCAGCATGGCTTAAGTCAGTAGTGTCTTGCTAAGACTATCCCTATACCTGCTACGAAGGAGGCTCTTGGAGGACTATAGGCCATGACAATTTCAGGACTGCATAAATGCCTTATTATCCCATATATCTGCCTTGCCTTGCCTTGCCCCAGGCTGTTTCTCAGAAACAAAGATAGACGTGCATGTGGCTTTGTTTGAGATATGAATACATTATATAGATTGTGTATTTCGCTTTCCTGAAACCTCAAGTCTGAATACCATCACACTGCCCACCTGTCACCAGCTTGCTCTTCTGTGGTGAAGAGGTACTCTCCACCTTCAGTATACTCTTCCAGGCAGTCTTGGTATCTGCTTGAATTTACTTGTGGAAATAAACATTTGTTATAAGTAGTTTGTCCCACCAATTTTGAAAATTGTCTCTTACTTTTGAAAATTATTTAACATAGCCTTAAAGCATCAAAATCATCCAGTGCTCCATTTCTAAATAATATGTAGATGACTTACGTTGTCCAAATCAAGAATCTTGAAGAATTAATTCAACACATTTGATAATACCATTGCATATTAGAGGCACAAGTTCCCAAAGATTATCTTAGCTTCATCATATTCATTGCATTATCTAGTCCATGACATATGACATGAAGCAAATGGAAAGGCTCTTTCAAAGATTGGAAGTCATGTGCTACTTTCTCGGATAGTGACCAGGACACTACTTACAGATGCTTTAGTGTCATGTAATAAAAAGACATTTGATAAGTAATGTTTATGAACTGGCTTTTCCTCTACAGTATTCCTTGTAAGATGATAGGTGTGTAAGCCTTGCTGTCTTATTGGTAAACCCTTCTCCGAAACAAAGGTTTCTTGAAAACATGGTAACTCTGGATGGATTCTTAGCCATTCTGTAGCTACCAACTGCCACAACATTGTTTGTGTCTTTTTTTTTCCTTTATTTTTTTATTTCTTCAAGTTACATCTGAATCGCAGTCCCCTCCCTATTCCCCCTCCAGTCCCACCCTCCCACCCTCAACCCCCCATCCTCTTCCTTTTTTTTTCTTTTAAGTTTAAGGTATATCTTATTTCCCCCTACAGTTTCCCCTTTCAGTCCAACAAATGGCTCTTTCTCTTATAATAACAAATACAATACAGTACAACAGAGGTAATTAGGCCACAGTTATGAGGGTTATATGGCTTAATGTACATTCCCAATGACCAGTCCATATGTATTTGGTACCTGACTTTAACTTCTACTATCTAAACATCTCCATGAGTTTAAAGGTCTATATCTGACTCAACATTCATACTAACTTGCAACACAATTTTAAAAGTATCTTCTTAGATCTATAACACTCTCTTGACTCCTAAACAACTCAAAATTTAATTTTGAGACTCTAGCTATCTGTTCTTCAACCACTTCAGAGACCTGAGAGGGATAAATATATCTGATTGTATAGGAAGTACAGGGCTGCAGCTTCCCAAACTAAGAAATGACATACCAGTGGCTGCCTGGAGAGTTCCCATTTTCTCTCCATACATTACAGCATCGATCTTCAGTCGTTTGGCCCCGTTTCTCTGACAGACATTGATTGTAGAGCAGGGGTTATGAAGGACTTACTTACCCTGTCTTGGCAGAGCTAGGCTGTCGACTTACCTGCTTCCAGGTTTTGTCCTTTTTGGACAGTATTCTGTCTACAGTTGGAGCAAGGGGCTTTTCCTACCAAGAGATAGGCTTGCGACTAATTCAATCATCTCCCACTGGAGATTCTTCGATGCTCATCTTCTACTTGGAGGAGAATAGGGGGTGCTGTCAGGAGTTGATATGTCTTGATATAAAAAAATCTAAAGTTACGAAAACATCTTTGAATGCGATATTCTGCAGATCTCTTGAGGTTTTTGAAGAGGCCCTATCTATCTCTTATATTAGGGTAAGCAGATGTTGCTTGTCTCTTGCCGGTTTATTTCTGATTAGCTTAGAAAGTAACTATAATAGGCTGTCATAGTACCTAACTGAGTGACCGGCTTGCATAACCATTAGTTTGCATTTCTTAATTATCCTAAACAGTTTATGACAATTAGTAGTAAAAGGCTGAAACATCACATTTCATTTTTTTTCTTTACCTCCTAACCCTTCCATCCCATTTCTCTGGGGTGGGGTGTCCTTATATAACAGTCCCTCATCTCAGTTGAGAGGTTGTATGAGGGCCAAGAGCCTCTTCATTCATTGGGGATCTACGAAGCAGTACCATCAGTGAAAAGTGTCTCGTTGCCCGGGAGAGAGAACTACTAAACAAACAAACCAATAAGCATACAATATATACAAAAGACTAAAAAATAGAAAAAAAATATAACTAATATATAAAAAATAAATAAAGAATAAAAATTAAAAATAAGAAGTCTATGTCCAAGTTCCCTTTGGTGTGTTAGTTGTAGTATCGATACCTTCTACTATATAGCTAAAATCCTACTATAAGTGAATAGATGCCATATGTGTCCTTCTGAGTCTGGGTTAGTTCACTCAGGATGAGCTTTTCTAGTTCCATCCATTTGGCTGCAAATTGCATAATTTCATTGTTCCTGATAGCTGAATAATATTCCATTGTATAGATGTACCACAGTTTTTTGACCCATTCTTTGGTTGAGGGACATCTGGGTTGTTTCCAGTTTCTAGCTATTACAAATAAGGCTGCTATAAACATTGTTTGTGTCTTTTTGAATTTCAATTTCTTTTATTCCCCTTAATTTAACTTTATTTGTGACTGTTTTATTGAGATACAATTTACAAATCTTAAAAATCTGTCCACTGAACATATATAGCTCAGTCTTTTAGGGCATTTATAGCTTCTTGATCACCATCTCACTGTGATTTATAAGACATTTTCACTATTCTAGCAAGAGACCCTGTACACATGAGTAACTCTTTGTCCTAATATCTGATATAAGTTTCCCCTTTGCAGCCCTTTGAGCACACTAGACTGCTTTCTATCTACATTGACCTGTCTATTCTAAAACTTCTACATCAAGAAGTTTATATATGTTGTCTTTCATGATTGGCCTTGTTCATTTAACATGATGTTTTCAAGTTTGTCCACTATTAAAAAAAGGATCAATAGCTTTTACTATTAAGTAATACTCCATTACAAGAGTATTTGACTATTTGTTGCCTTCTAAAGAGAGAGAAGGAAAGGGAGTAGGGTTGGGTGAGTGCAGAGCTGGGAGGTATACAGAAAGAATTGGAGTAAGGGAAACCATGATCAGAATATATTGATTTTTTTCTATTACAATGTATAAAAATAACAGCATATTTTTTTAACCCATTCACCAAATTATGAAATTTTGAAGTTTGGATTAATGTGAATAATTTTATTATGAACACTTACATAATGTAGAAATTTAAGTGTGGACAATGATTTTCATTTCTCTAGAATAGAACTGTTAAGTCAACAAAGGCTTTCCAAAATGGCTATGTCATTTTAAATCCCACCCACAGGGTTCCATTTTCTCCACATTCTCACAGTCACTTATCTGTCTCTTTGATGTAACTATTCTAGAAGATGAAAATTGATAGTTCATTTTGTTTAGATTTCCATTGTCCTAATTATAACAATGTTCAGCAAATTTTCATCCCATTTCCTGAAGCATTTTGATATAGTTTTTGTTTAGTATTATGTGAGGAAAAGGCCCAGTATATGTATCTATTTCAGTATATGTATCTAAAAACAATTGAACACAAATATAGAAATACATTCATAGCCACAATCTATACGTCTGTTCATCAATGAGAATCCTAGTAATGGCTTTATAAAGAGTTTAAAAAGTGGGTCACATGAGCCTCCCAACTTTGTTCTTTTTAAAGGTTGTTTTGTCATTTTGGATCCCTATATTCCAATAAAAACTTTAGGTTCAGCTTGTCGATCTCTATTAAAAAAAAAAAAAAACTTCTAGAATCTTATCCAGATTGTGTTGAATTTGCAAATCCCTTTGTGGAGTACCATCATCTTAAAAGTCTTGCAATATGGATATTATCCATGAGCATAGGTTATCTTCCTACTTACATGGATTTTCTTCAGTTTATTTCAACAATGGTTTGGTTGTATAACATTTATGTTGTTGAATTTATTATTAAATATTTATTGATTTTTGTTCAACACAAATTGAATTGGTGGTTTAATTTAATGCTGTGATTTTCATTGTGAATGAATGCAAAACACTTAATTTCTGTTCATTGACTCACATTCTGTGAACTTGCTGAATTTGGCTATTAGTCATTCATTGTTTTATGTTTTTCTTGTAATTCCTATATATTAGTCCATGTCACCTACAAATAGAGGTAGCTCAACTTCTTTAATCCCAAAATGAATGATTAATTTGTCTTGACTAATTTCCTTGCCTAGAACCTTCAGTACACATGGAGGGATTGGAGCAGATGTGTGTGGAGTAGACATGTGTATGCCATTTATGAGCTCAGATAAAGTCAGTTTTTACCACTAGGTAGAATGCCACATATGGACTTTTCATAGATAAATGGATTTCTCCAACACCACACTGGATAGTGTGGTTTTTACTTTCCTCCTAGGCCAATGATTTATCGTCTAGGAAAGACTCACTTTTTTTTCTGTTCTAGCATGTAGTAATAGTTAAGAGTTTTTGTTATGACATTTCCATCTAAGTTTATGTTTTACTCTTAAGAGTCTGTGACTATAGAAGCAGGTTTTCCACTCTGCTTTTCCATGTTTCAAGAATTTAGGGGAGACCCTTGAAATGGGAAGAACCTGCAGTTGTTTATGATTGACACTGATTGGGCTTTCAATTTTAGACTCTTGAGTTTCAGAAAACCCATCTGTGCCTTATTACTGGGCATTCACTGTGCTTGCTTCATTTGAATGATGTTCTCTGACAGTCTGTTGTTGGCTAATATATTCCTACATGGGCAGGAAAAAAAGGATGCAATGTGGAATCCCTATCCCAGGTAAGGACGAGCAGAATGCTTTAAGCTCTAGTGAGATGCCATTTTCAGAGCATCAAAGGCATCTGCGTACTAACCAGGGAAGTGGTGCCACCAGTAGAACCAGTCCTCCATACAAGATTTAGCAGAACCAGTCCTCCATACAAGACTTAGTAGAACAGTCCTCCATACAAGATTTAGCAGAACCAGTCCTCCATACAAGACTTAGTAGAACCAGTCCTCCATATAAGACTTAGTAGAACCAGTCCTCCATACAAGACTTAGCAGAACCAGTCCTCCATACAAGACTTAGTATTCCCTCTGCTCATGTACTTTGAATGACATATAAATTTCTTCCATGTCTTAAAGAGAGAAAATTAATTTATCTAAATGAGCACAAAATTTAGGAGTAAAATGTGCTAATATTGGTGTGTACAGAAAAAAAAAAGGACTTGAAGGGAGATGGGTATTTTATATTGGATGGTGGGTGCAAGTTATCTAACATGAAGGGTTAGATTGTGTCTCTATAAATAACTAACACTGTATAGCTTTTCTTAGATAGTCAAAGATTTTCATAATCCATGGCCCACAGAGTTCTGTGACTCTGCTAGGTTTCTATATAGACAAGAGGACTGAAAAGAGTAGGTGGAATTGAGATAAAAGTTTCCAACAGTTGAAGAAGGTTGTCCCATAAAATAATTAGATTTATTTTGAAGCATTCAGAAGGCAGATCAGAAATACATGACCAAAATTAATAGACTGGAATGTGGTCCATGTAGAAAAGTATCAAGTATACAATGCTGCTCAAATTTTTTACAAATGAAATTTAAACAACATGACAGCAAGACCAACATCCCTGAAGTCACTAGATAGTCCCCTCTGGAGCACATTTCAGTGGGGAATTTTTCCATGCACTTCAAACCCAAATTCAAAGGTTCCTTCAAATTCTGACATTTTAAGATTCTAGGAAATACCATCTTGGTGACTCTATCAACTCTGTAAGCTGATGCCTTGAGTTGGAGGCTCAGTTCTACTAGCTTATGATGCTTCAAGTAAAGCATTTTGTTTATTGACTATAATACTCTCACCTGTAAAAAAGTGTCTCAAAGATATAATCATTGTTTAAGTTCTGGTTTACCTAAAGATCTGAGGTTGAAGTGAAGACTTGGGTAGACCAAGTACTTAGAAAGGCAGTGTGCAGTTGGCACAGATGAAGGCTTTCTAAAGTGCAGAACATTACTGTAGTCTAGACTCTGCTTATGTGGTTCAAGGGAGTCAATGGAGAGTGATACTCAAATTCAGTTGTTCGGTGAAGTCAGGATGGCATCTTGGGAACATTTAGGCTATGGACTGGAACAAAGACTTCACATCTGCAAGTTTTTGTTTCAGGAGTAGGTTGATTAGGCAAGCATAATTTTATTGGAATGAATCTCAGGACTCTGATGTAACTGGTGAAATGTTTGCTTCTCCTACCTCACAAAAGAAAAGCACATTGTTACCTTCCTAACTCCTACCAAGAAGTTCCGACTCTAATGTGGAGAAAGCTACAGGACTCTAAACGAATTTACATGTTTAAAACCCCAGTGTTGATCCCAAGCAAGTGGATGACCACTGACTCAGAAATCAATCCTTTTGTGAGACAGGTAGTTTTAGTGTGTATTCAACAGGATTGAAAGGCACCCAGTCCAAGCTATCAATAAACAAATCATTAATAATAATTTATATGATAAATCACTGATTTGACTTTCTGCATGTAGAATTTTGTGGTACTTTTGTAACAGATGTTGACTATGGTCTGTTTATTAGTTAACATTTAAAGGAAATAAACAGAAGTACAATGAGGTTAAGTTCTGAAGTTATATTCATTGAAATGTATAACTTAATGGGAGTAATATAAATATATTTATCATATATTTTTAATTTTTTAGTTACTTTAAATTGTATTTTAAATATATCTCTTGTTTTGACTAATATATAAGATAATGATTTAGTGATAATAACCAAAAAGCTAATGTTTAGAGATAATTCTCATAGATAGTGAAAAGTTATACTGTGGTAGAAGTTAGGCCTCTTTAGTAAATTAGTATGCAATTCAACTTAGCATCTGGCCGCAAGCACATAAGGAAAGTTTGGCATACTTGATTGAGATGGACAGAGCTCTGTGAGAAACACGAATTGCCCTGTTGAAGGGGCATGGCAAAGAAATCACTCAGGCCACAGATGACATCAGTTGCTGCGAGAAGCCATGGGAGTGCTGGGTATAGTGAGAAATCTTATGGACCCTCAAGGCCACCAAGGATCATGAGATGATGCAGTATTTAAACCAGAGAGCTACATGTGGCCTCTCTTCTTCTTATCCTCATGAGCTGAGAAGACCCACTGGAGAAGTGCACAGCAAGGAATGGCAAACTCAAGTCATTAGGCCGCAGTGGTCATAAACTGAAAGGTGGAGTCCAGGAGAGTAAGACCCTTTGCTATATTTCATCCTATTAAGGCTGGAAGCAAAGGAGGGCAGAGTTTGAAAGTCACTCAGAGAAGCTTCAGGCTGTGAAGCCTACATGGGCCAAGGAGACTACAGAAATGAGTCTTGGCTGATGGAGAAAGCTGACCTCAAGCTAGCGGTTGGAATGGACTGAACTTTATAAGCTGGTTACAATCTAGTGGCTGAAATAAACTGACCATTTGAACTGGAAAAGTTAGGCCCAACAGACACTAAGCTTGAAAGGGATTGCCTATTGGGACTACCATAAAACCAGGTTATCCTGCATGGACCTGTGCTAAGAATATTAATATCCTTTTAAGAAAGTTAAACTAGGGTTAGTTAGGTGTTCTTAGATAGGTATTAGGGTGTTCTCAGATAATTATTAGGTTTTAGGTATTAGGTTATAGGATATAGGTGTTTGATAGGTGTTTGTTAAGTACTAATAAATATAACAGAAAAATATTCTGTTACATTATACATATGACTTTGATGCAGGAATGGGTATTTGAGTACGTGTGTATTCACAATAAGGATGATAGCTATCAACTTCCTATATTAGTCTGGTTCTTCTATACATGTTTACATCCTGGTTATGTTTGTAATGTTACAGTTTCTCATACACTGGACAATTTAGTGAGTGAAATGGGGGGGGTGGATATGCTTACTTGCTCCCCTCAATACATTAAATTGAAGAACTGACAGTAGGAATCCATTACTTGCTCCAGAGGAGCCTCTCAATAAATCCTGGATTGATTGATCAATTTAGCTAAGGACCAGAGAGAGATGATGTCCTTAATTCAATGAACAATTGGAACACTCACTGACTGAAGCCAAAAAATTTATGTCAGGAAGCTAAGAAGGTCTTGTCTTCATTCTGTACTGAAGCATAACAGGAGAAGAGCCAAGAAATCTCTAAAACAGCAAGCTGGATGATGCAATGAAATAAAGCCTCAAGCCAAGCATTTGCCAGTGAACCCAAGAATAAGAGTGTTTAGGGGAAGCTGCAGATACTCAGACAGCTCATGTAGTTTTTGTTCAGGGCACTATAGATGAAACACATAGATCTTTCAAAGTGAATCGTATTGAACAGATGCTGGGTTTGAAATGTTGGAATGAGAAAATGTCCTTTGCTTTTTCTCTTTGTTCTCACTCTCTTCTCTAAAAGAAGATGAGACTGTAAACAATGGACACTGATTTCTTGGTTTAGTTTTCTCTTCCTTGCTTTTGAAGAAAGAATCCCATTTGCTCATTTCTGTCTATAATCTTTGGAATAGAGCCACAAGGTAAGATGACAGTTCTTGGGCAAGTGTGGCTTGTGATCCATCAGAAATTGATGCTAGAAGTCCAGTTATCATTAGCCTGTATAGATGCAAATTTAGACTCTATCCTCCAACTCAACGTTTTTTACAATACATGCCTATGCTACCTCTTAATCTCATGGTAAAAAGGTGGAGTGTCTCTAAACTTCCAAATGAAAAATAATACGTAGAATTAAATTAAGCAGTAAATATGGCTGGAGAGGCACCACACATACATGTGCACAAACACACACACACACACGAGATTACAATAGGAAGGCAGAAGAATGTTTTGAAATACCAGATGTGTTAGTTGGGGTTCTCTAGAGGAACCAAACTGATAGAATGAATATGTATAGAGAGGATTTATTACAGTGGCTTACAGGCTGTGATGAACTAGTCCAACAGTGGCTATCTATCAGTGGAAAGTTAAAGAATCCTGCAGTTGTTCAGGTCATGAAACTGGGTGTCTCAGCTATTCTTCAGTATACTCTGGAATGGTGAGAAAGTAGGTTCCAATGCTAGTGAAGAATAGACTTGCCAGTGACAGCAAGGACAAGCAGACAAAGAACAAAAGTGATAGATAGATAGATAGATAGATAGATAGATAGATAGATAGATAGATA
>CAJQZJ010008773.1:10911690-10946875 GCA_907164525.1 Lophiomys imhausi
TACATAGATAGATAGATGATAGAGAGATAAATGATACATAGATAGATAGATGATAGACAGATAAATGATACATAGATAGATAGGTAGATAGATAGACAGACAGATAGATAGAAAACAGACAGATAGATGACAGATAATGAGACATGGATATATGGATAGACCGACAGTTCCAACATGGTACACCACACACATGAAAAATCCAGTCAAATAGTAAATACTTGTTTAACTCACTGCCATGTGTTTACCAGATAAGAGAGCTTACACCTCCTACACCTCCGACTGGTAAGTGCTGCCTATGTGACCTCTTACAGTCACAATGCAAATGCTTAGTGGTTTTCTGGAGTGCATCCCTGTCATGGTTCTACAGCTGCCATAGCCCAGGCACACCCCCAGATGACACTCTTAAATTAACCCTGTGAGATTCCAACTGTTTTAGGGCCAAATTATGAAATGAAAAACATGATTCTTAGTGTGAAGGACCTGAAAGGCTACCTAGCCATCTAATCATTCATTCATTAATTCGTTCATTCACTCATTTAACCAGCGTTTAGTAATTGCCTACATTGTGCCAGTTACCAAACTGCACATTTAGTATAAAAGTATAAATTATTTGTATTTGCTTCCTGCTCTGCAGTTTCTTTGTAATGTTGCTTCAAAGCTTTTCCCATGAAAAACGTATTTTTCAATCCCTTTAATTTGGGCTTGATCACATGACCTAATTTTCCTAACCCGATTTGTTAATATTAGTAAGATTGGCCCAGTCAGGGGTCTTGAAAAGTGTTTGCTAACCTTCCTTGTTGCCCTTGGGTACCTTGTGTGTAAGCTATACCACCAGATGAAAAAATGACACATGAGCACACAATTACCCCATTACCTTTGCTGAAGTGGAAATGTGAGCAGAGCCAGTGTTAAGTAACTACAAATGCATGAGTTAACCCAGTTGATGCCGCACTGAGCAGAGATAATTATCCCAGCAGAGCCTCTCCAAATGTGCTGACCCATAGAACCCTAAGCAAATAAATAAGAGGCTTGTTGTTGTAAGCCACAAAGATTCAGTGGTTGTCTGAGCCGAGGAAGGTGCTAATTGACCCACTACTGAAGATTGCACAGCAAGCAATGCAAAACACACCCATGCTCTTGCTGAGTCAACGCGGTTCTTTTCTTCCCCCTATGTTCGGATAGTAACAATGATAAAAATTTAAAAAGTGCCAGCAATAGGATGAACACTGCAACAAGGTAAGGTTATACCAAGCACCTGAAGAACTATCTAAGGCGGGGAAATCAAGGGAACCAATCTAAAGGGAAGTGGGCTTATGTCTCTGATAGGCTTATCTATTAGTGACGCAAAGGTTTCAATCGATTGTTAATTCTCAAGAGCTTCTTTCCTTGGTGCTCAGGCTATTATTATTCGAAGCCTGTGACCATAGATTTCAGAGTAATATTTTAAAAGGAAGGAAAACTGTTCAGGGATAATGGAAGTACAGTTAAGGAGTATGAGATGGCCTATCAATTCTACACTTGAGGAGTGTGGGATGGTCTATCAATCAGATAATTTTACAGTTGAGGAGTGTGGGATAGCATATCAGATAGCTCTCCAGTTGAGGAGTATGTGATAATCTATCAGGTTAAATCTTGTATTCCTACAATTGAGGAATACAAGATGACCAATCATTTCTAAAGTTGAGGAGTGTGGAATAGCCTATCAGATACTTCACTGTTAAGAACAACAACAACAACAAAAAAAAAAGAAGTTTATTCTGAAGAACAAGAATAATGTTTCTTAGGGCTGGAGAGATGTTCAATGAGTGATGACACAGTTTGCGGCTATTCCAGAGAACTCAAGTTTATTTCCCGCATCCACCTCAGGTGGTTCACAACGCCTGTAACTCTTATCTCCAGAGGAGCTACTGCTTTCTTCTGACTTCTGTAAGCGAACACACATGCCATATGTTCACATAAATATACACATACATATTAATAAAAATACATCTTAAAAACAGTGTCAGATAACCACCTGATGAGCTCTTCCCTGGGGAAGACTATTTCTCCTACTCTCAGCAATCCTGAGTAAAAAAACCCTACATAAAGTAGTTCCTTATGTAAGATTGAGGTCTCATGAGCTTTCTCATCTACAGTGACATGTCTATTCATGCAATTAACATTACACAGATTGAGTAGGTTTTATTTATGTAGTTAGAAATGTACATAGACACATATACATATACATACATGCAATAACAATGAAAGCAAAAAGAAGCATGAATCTGAAAGAGAGCAAGTAGTGATGTATATGGGAGGGTTTGGAGGAAGGAAGGGAAAGGGGGGAAATTATGCAATTATATTACAATCTCAAAAAATAAAAATTGATAGTACCAAAAGGAAATATGTCAATGTAATAGAATACAAATTGTAGATTACTTTATACATCCAAGTTTTGTGTACCTTTAATAAAAGACAGAATCAAATTAAATAGTGATGGAAAACACACAAACACACACACACACAAAAACCCTAACATCAAATACATGTATAGATACACTATATGTAATGAAAACATTAGTAGAATCAACTATTGGGTTTTTAAGATTTTTGCTGAAGAATAGAACTAATTTTAAAAATTTGTCACTATAAAAAGGGAGGGAGGAAGATGGAGGGAGTCAGAGAGGGAAAGAAGAAGAGAAAAGAATTAAAAAGGTAAAAGAACACAGTAACTAAACAAAGATGAAAGTATTAAGTAAATACTAAAATTATATGGTGAACAAACAAACAAAAAAAAGAAAACCACCTTCAAGCAAACTCTAAAATGTGTTAGAGACCAACAACAGCACCTTTGGGCTGAAAGATCCATGGATGGGAACGCAGAGGGATGTTCTAGAGGGTTGGTTGCTTTTCAGTGCTGCTATCAACTTTGATTTTGATTCCTTTTAATTTCCAAATGTCCAGAAGGTTGTGTGGAGAAGAACACAGCACTATTCTTTTGCTATTTATTGTTAGATTCTTTCTCTTAATTTATTTATTTAATCAATGCTTAATCTCTTTATTTAGAGCCAAATTTACATTATTTTTATAGATTAATATTTCATGGGCCATTGTGGTACATTTGTATAGTCTTAGTCATTAGTTGCTAAGCCCTGCCAGATTCAATTTATTTTTTCAAAACAAGCCATTGCTGAGGTACATATTCTAATCTTACTGAGAAATTTTTAAAAATTGCCCTAGGGTTTTGGCTGAGATTTCCTGTCAGATGGAATCTGCACAAACAAGTAACCTGAGAAAAGGTAAAATGTGCTTCTTTCTGCAGTGAGATTTGAAGGATCTGAAGAAGGACTAGGGGACTCAGCAGAAAGGGGAGAAACTGCTGGAGGTTGGCAGCATCCCAGATGTCACTCGGGGTGAGAGTGAGAAATCATTCCAGGAGACCCTTATATGGTCCCCAGAAGGAGCTGCTCTCCAACCCAAGGTCTCAGGAAGAAAACCACCTAAGAAAATGCTCTGAGGATGAGCCAGTCTTCTCCAAGAGTTCTGTCACATGTCATCACGGGCTGCTTTTTCCTATCATGATACTGCCCCACGCTAGGACTAGGTCACATGGTGAGATTTTTCCTGCTGATGTATTATCCCACATTGGTCACTTGCTTGTCCAGGTCTCTTTAATGACTGTATTTGCTTTTAGTCATAAAACAATCATCACCATGACAACTTCCAAATGTGCTAACAAAGTCTTGTCCCTCCTTTCTACATCCACTAAGCTTCGGTTATCTGTTGTCCAAGATAAAGGTGATGGTTGACCTAGAAGGAGGATTAGCTATCAGAGAGTCCTAGGAAGAGGCTGCGTTAGAAGGTTCTGAAGGATTGAGAGGCCAACCCCTATACAAGTGGAAGATGGAGAAATGTACCAGCTATTTCCCTCAAAGAGAGCAATTAACTGCAAAATAGGACTGCTAATGACCCCCATCCATTGGGGTTTTGGTGATGTAAAGATTAGAGAAGTTGACAGATGGGCAGAAGTCTCAGCACTCAGTGGACAATGATTTCCAACTTATCAGTTTGTCACACTGAAGTTCAGAGAGATGGACTGGCTTTTGCAGGCTCATATGGCTAGTAAGAGGTTGTATCCAACTGGAATCAAGTTCTGTTGTTTGAGTTCATTGCCCTTTCTCCTAACCCTCATCCCCTCTCCAGCTGAAAACAGGAACAATCACACATCTTCAGTGTGCTTGTGACTGGATGTGGAAATGGGGTCATATGGAGTGCAAAGGTTCTCAAGGAGATGATCCTTCCAGATGTTCTCAAATGAGAGGAACTGACCCATGGTTGAGTGTAGTGGGGACAAGCACAAGTTCAAGGGTTTAACTGTGTGGGGTCAGTATCTAATAGTTAGCTATGAACTAAGATTGGCCGTCTCTATGACTGATGGTTAAAATTGTCTGTAAAGTAGGAATGAAAACAACGTGTATGCTTTATAGTTGTGAGGACGGGTCTGTGTGAGGCACTTCACAAAATGTTTGGTATGTAGCAACAGCTCAATTAATTACTATTTTCTTTTAATTGTTTAAGAACTTCATACATGCATATAATGCATTTTGATTAAATTCCCCCTTTTCTTTCCCTAAAGTTCCCTCCTAATCTTCTCCTGTCACTATTCCTCCAAACCTTATGTGTTCTTTGTTTAAATGAGCCAAGTTCACTCACTACGACCTGTATATCCATGTGTGTAGAACCATCTGCTAGAGCACAGGTAACCTCCAGGGCTCATATGCCCTGAAAACCTGACTGCCCATCCACAAGCAGCCATCAGGTGCCAATAGTTCCTCAGCTAGGGGTGGAAGCTCATGGGCCTCTCACCCTTCAATGGTGGGATTTGGGACAGGCTTGGCTTGTGCAAGCAGTCACAGCTGCTGTGGATTCATGCATATAATGGTGCTGTCATCTTTTCTGCATATATCCCCTTCCTCTAGCTCTTACAACCTTTCTGCCATTTCTTCTGTTATGATTCCTGAGCCTTGGGGAAAGGAGGGGTGATAGAGCTCTCCCATTTGCACTGGGAATCCCATAGTCTCTTATTTTCTGCACATTGACCAGTTGTGGGTCTGTGTAGCATGTACAGTAAAAAAGAAACATCTTTGATGAGGGTTGAGAGATGAAGCAGTGTATGTTTATAAAGTCAAGAACTTATTACAATGTCTATTTAGTAGAATAATAGTATCACACTCTCCCTTAGGATCTAGGACGTAACCACCAGTCATTTTCCAGTTAACAGTACCAGGTATGTGTTTTGACTTTTGGAGTAGGCTTTAAATTCAACCAAAAAGTGATTGGTCACTCATATGATATTTTTTCCACTATTAGCAGTGAATGGGTGGATTAATCTTGCCGTGATAGTCACTGTTATAGCTAACAGGGTTCACAGATGGGTAAGAATATTATTTTTCTTCTCAGTATCGTACACAGCACCTTTTAGCACCATGAAAGCTAGCCAGTAGGGGTGAAGCTTTCAGGTTGGTCCCAGCTTAATTTGCCATGTCTATGATTCAGCTATGTGGTATCTTTGGCAATGGGTTTTACCACCAGGTTCTAGAGAGTAACCAAAAGCAATAGCAATACTCAGTAGTGTTTGGGGTATCTTCTGAACAACTTGAAAAGAGGCAACCCATACTTGGCACTGGCCTTTATGTCTGACTGCCTATAATGTCAGGGGTAAACATTGTTCACCTGTTAGAATGTAGCCCCATTTAAGCTCATCTGTACAGGTGTATGCTTTAGGAAGCTCATGCATTAGGTTTCCATCCACATTTTCAGAGGTCTTTAGTGTTGGTTATCTGTGTGCATAGCTTCTCCTCTATCCTGCCCTTCCATCTCCATCTTATTTAACCCTTCCTACTCCATTATCCCTTGCTTCCCTCCTTATCGCCTGTGGTCTCTCCCCTAACACTTGAAATCTCTCCCATCCCTCTTTCCTAGTCTCCTGCCTTCCATGGGTACTCTAGTTTAGACAAACATGTCTAAAGATCCAAATCTAACACCCATATGTGAAAGAAAATGTGGAATTTGTCTTCCTGGATCTCAGTTAGATCACTCAGAATGCGATTCAATTTATAGGCACAGGAAAAGACTGTGCTAATACGGATGTTCTGACCACAGTTGATAAACGAGACCCTAGTGAACTAAAGGGGTTTGGTACAGCCAAGGATGCTGCTATTCAAGGTGAGGCCTACAGTATGGGGAAAAAAAATCTCTGCTGGTTATCCATCTGACAGAGGGTTAGTGACTGAAATATATAATCAACAATAAAAACAACAAAACCCTAAAACAAGAAAAAAAGCATTGTAATTAAAAATTGGGGCATGTAATTAAATCGAGTTCTCAAAAGAAGAAATACTAAGAATTTTAGGGTTAATACTTTAGCCATTGAGAAATGCTAATTAAACTACTTGGAGATTTCATCTTACCTTAGGCACAATGGCTAAAATCTACAAAACATTAAAACAGATGCTGGCCTGGATTTGGAGAAATGGGTACATTTAATTCATTGTTGGTCGGGTTGCAAACTGATACACTCACTGTAGAAGTTAGTATGGTAGTTCCTCACATGCTGGAAATAGCTCTGCCACTTGACCCAGGTACTCCATGCCTATGGGTGCACCCAAAAGACATCTCATCCGATGATGAGAAAAAAAACAAGGCTTGGGGCTTGGGCTCAACCTGTCTTTGCATGCCATTCCCCCACTTAATCCATAATTACGATTATTTTTTACTTAATAAAACCAATTTCCAATCCCAGAACCAACTCTACTCATTTTTTGTAACTAAAGGCTAAGGACAACACTCTTGTCTGGCAGGCCTGTTGGGGTTTCTACACATGTAGAGGGGAAGGTGGTAAAGAGAGAGTCTGAGAGAAGGGACATAGGTAGTAACCTGAAACTGTGGGAAGCATCAGAAAAGGAATAAGACTGTCATCACTACTGTGGTGGTTTGAATGAGAAAGGCTTCATAGGCGCATATGTTCAAATAGTTTGTTCTAGTTGGTGGAACTATTTGGGAATATTTGGGGTCTTTTGGAAGAAATATGCCACTAGAGGCAGCTATATTTATCCCTCTCAGGTCTCTGAGGTCATTGAAGAATAGATAGCTAGAGTCTCATAGTTAAATTTTGAGTTGTTTAGGAATCAAGAGGGTGTTCTGGATCTAAGAAGATATTTTTAAAATTGTGAGGCAAGTTAGTATGAAAGCTGAGTTAGATATAGAACTTTAAACTCATGGAGATGGTTAGATAGTAGAATGTTAAAGTCAGGCGCCAAATACATATGGACTGGACATTGGGAATGTATGCTAAGCCATATAACTCTCATAATTGTGGCCTATTTATTTCTGTTATTTTGTATTGTATTTATAGTTATAAGAGAAAGAACCATTTTTTGGACTGAAAGTGAGAGCTGTTGGGCAGAAAAAGAAATACCTTAAACTAAAAAAAAAAAAAAAAAAAGGAAGAGGATGGGGGGTTGAGGGGGAGGAGGGTGGAAGGGTGGGACTGGAGGGAGGAGTAGGGAGGGGATTGTGATTGAGATGTAACTTGAAGAAATAAAAAATAAATTATTTTAAAAGCAAAACAAAAATGCCATGCCATTCCCAGTTGACCCTCTATCTGCCTTGTGCTTGTAGATCAAAATATAAAATCTCATCTACTATTCCAGTGCCACGTTTGCCCACCTGACGCCATGCTTCTCACCATGATGGTCATGGAATTCAAACCTCTGGAACTGAAAGCCTAAATAAAGTCTTTCTTCCATGAGTTGCTTTGAAAGTTTTAGAAAATTAACTAAGACACACACACACACATATGCATATATACCTGTCTCTCCACATACACATGCATACATTCACACACACATTTAAACATGCACTGATACACTAACATGCACATACATAGACACTCTGGTGCATACACATACATAAACACATAGTCACACATATGCAAATATGCTTTATATACATTTGAACACTTTGCATATTCATGAGCACTCATACAAACACAAGCAATAATAAATATGCATATACATACACACAAGTTCACACGCATACATAAATATAATAATACACACATACTCACACTCTTACATATACTCACATTTATACAGATGTGCATACACACAAACACTGTCATATGCATACACATTCACTCGCATGAACATACACAATCACACACACACATTCACAAAATGTAGGCACACACAAAGTAGTAACACACATATACACACTCAGACATATGCACATACATACAAAGTCAAAAAATACACACATATACATATGTTTATACAAACATACACATATGCACACACACTTACACATTACCACACATACATAACCAGAAACACACATACACATAAACATATATATGCTACAAACAAATGAATGCACACACTAAACATACATAAATGTGTAAATACTCACATACATATATATATATTCTCACACATATACACATGCATACACACATGCTCAGCTATGCTTACAAATACACATGCACACACTAACATATATACATTCACACATTCAAAATGATTTACAAACCCAAATGTACAAATTCACACACAATTACACAAAAGTATACTCATACACTCAGATACACACATTCAATAATACACAAAATCATGTACACACACAAATACAAATAAACATACATGAATACATTTGAGCTACATAAGCACAGTAACTTACATGTAACACACATACATATACTGACATAGTCACAGATATACATAATTTCATACACATTCATATATATACTCTCAGACAAAACTATACACATATGCACATTATTTTTAGGACACATATGCACATGAACACTTGCACACATTAAGCACTTGTTCAGACAAATATATTGTAACACAGAAATATACACACACATACACACTTTTACATAAACACACACACATACTAGCACACACATTCACAAAACTGCACACACACAAATATATATGTACATCTCCACATGAACAAATTTACACATACAATTGCACTCCTATACACAATGCTTGCATGTACATCCATGTACACAAACATTCATACAGGCATAGCTCTATGTGCAGACACCCACAGTTACACAAATGCACACAGACTCACACATACATACACATGAGTTTATATACATATACATATATATACATGCATACATATACATGTACACACTCATGCCAGTTACACATACATGTATACATACACTGACATTAATGCATTCACACACTCACAAACATGCATACCCATATACACCCATGCACACATATACACACATACCTGAGAGGAGTATAGGCTGAGAAAGCAAAGAATTGTGGGAAGCAAGGTGAGAATTGGAATTTGACACAAACCAAGAGTAGAACATGCTCTCCATGTCCTCCAGCTCCCTTCCTAGCTCTACTTGTCTCCATCTGCTCCTCATGGTGAAAATGCTCAAAAATATTTATCATACTTGCTGAATTTATTTTGTCTCCTTGCAGATATCCATTCCACTCTGGCCTGGCACATGTCTCCGCTACTCCACAAAACAGATCCTCTGATGAGACATTGTATTTTTTTTAGCATCTATTTTATTTGATCATTTAACATTATCCTTCACAGTTAGCTTCTTTCTTCTCTCAGATTTTCTTCTTGTTTTCTGTAACATTGTGATCTCCTAAGTTTCTCATCCCTTTGTTGTCTCCTTTACAAATGTCCCCATCTTCAGGATTATTACATAATTATAATCTGTCCTTCAGGGTCAATTTCTTAAGAGTCAATCCTAATTTTTCTTCCCATTCTCACCCTAGTAATCTTGTTTATGGTCTTAATTATCATCTCTGTCCAAAGATCCTCAAAATTATGTTTGATTCATCTTTCTCTTCTAAACATACATAGACACACATACATACATACATACATACATACATACATATTAAACATTCTCATTTCAAACTCAAAAAGTGATGAAGGTTGAAAATGACTTTCATGACCAAGCATGCTACTCCTTGTGCCATCAAATGTTTTGGAATTGAGCCAACTATGCAAACAAAAACTGGAAACTGGTCTTTAGCCCTCTCCACCACCCCATCATCAACCACTATTGAACATATTTCCTAATATCCATCTCATCAGTTTATTTGTCTCCATCTCTGCTATCAATATCCCGCTGTCAGCACTATTGTCTGAACATCTCTAATAGCTGTTGCATCAATTTCTATGCCTTCTCTTGCTCTTACCTGCTCTTCACACATTGGGCTAAAATATTTTCCAGATTATAACCTGATTTCATGAGATCTGCAGACCTTCTCCCTTGACTCAACCATTGCCTGTGCTCAGAGGGCAAAACCATGTGGATCCTCTAGGAGACTCTGCATGGCAGTGCACAAGTTCATAACTTTTGTTTGTGATCCCTGCGTCTTGTTATCCACTTATCCCATGCTCTTCCTTTTGTCTGAAGAAGTCCATCATTCATCTATCTTCACTAAATCTCCGATCCACTTCTTTACATTTTACAAGAGCAACATTAAGGTGCAAAATGTCTTCCTAACATTAACACACACCCTTCTTCAGAGCAGTCACACATTCAGGGCTATATGTTTTCGTTAGTTATTGACTGTATCTCCTTCCTCCACGGAGCTGACAGTACATTTATCCTAACTGCTGTTTTATCCCTAGCCTGTGGCCCAGGATTCGGCATGAGATTGAATTAATGCTGTCGAGTGAAAGAAATAAAAGACAGAGTGACAAGAAGCCTTGTGGCTAGAGCTAAGCTAAGTGAGTCAGCTTGGTGTGCTGGTGGCACAGTCCCAGACACACCCAGGTTTAACTGGACAGGGTTAGAGAAGAATACAATCTTCTCTGACAGGAGGGTCAAAGCAATACTGCTTCCCTTGTTCCCGGAGAACAGACTATCCTTGCTGACATAGCAAGGAGTGACGACTGAGCATCTGATGGGGAAATAGGAAAAGCAGTTATAGGAATGCAAGCAGAAATGCAGACAGATGGATGTAGCAGTGGATGTGGCATCTGGGAATCTCTCTGCAGAAGGCTCTCCCACATGAATGTTCTTTCCCCGTAGGTAACAGATGCAACCCTCTACTCTTTCGTCTGACCTTGCTGTGCTGATTCCAGAATCCTAAGATTTAGCACCCTGCAGTATCTCTCTGTCCCTGTGTCTTTGTCTTACTTTGATTTTGTTTTGTTTTGTTTTCATACAAATGGAGCATTGCTCTTAAAAAAAAAAAAAAAAGGAAGATACTTGAAAATAGCCTAAGAGTTCTTGTGTCCTTTCCCTGCCTGAGGAAGCAGAGAACAAACAACACACTGTCTTGTGATGCATAAGTCACAGCTTTTGCTCCCTACACAGCAGCTGCTAGGGAGGGAAGCATAGTAACTCAGGCAGCAAATATCTGCTGAGAATGGGAAGGAACTCACAGAAAGGTGAAAGAGCTCATGCTCTGCCACACAGGGCCCACCCCAGCCCCACACCATCTCCTTATTTGCTGCATGACCTTGGGCAGCTGAGTTATCTCTTCTGTAGTTCCACATTGTCCTTTGAAAATGGAGTTGATGTTAATTTGTATAAGGCTGGAAGGAGGAAGAGAGATTACACATAAAACACAATAAATGTGAGCTCTTAATATCCTAAAGATAGTATATAGAATATGCATATTGAGGAAGATATTATTCTGTAATGGAACAGAAAGCAGTTTCAGAATCTCTGGGGATATTAAACATCAGGAGATATTGGATACATTCTACAGTGTTTTCATGGTTTCCAGGAATAGACTTGGAAAATCAGCACCAATCACTGTGATGACCAGGACCATGCTTCTTTAATCATGACTATGTATTTGAATGCTAAGAGAATGACTGGCAGTATAGCTGAGGCAGATGATGTCATGGAACAGACACTGACAGTCTTCCTGTAGTATCAATTATAGCTAATGGATTACAGTTTGAATATGCTTTTCTTTAAACAACATTAGCATACATAGATTGAAGAATAGAATGTGAAATTGCCATTTCTTCTTAGAACAAAGTCTTCAAAAAGTTCAACAGAACTGGAGAATTGATGGATGGTATCACAGCCCTCCACATATATCAATTTATTCTCTTTCCCTATTGAGGTGTTTGGTGCAAGCACATAGTGGTAGCGATCTAAAGAATATAAAAGGGATCATTAGAGAGGATAAATCCATCATCCAAGGAAAGAATGAAACATGTTTGATTGTTGTTAAATTACTGTTTTCTTGGTGTTTCTTCCAAAGGAATTGAAAAAGTACTAATCGATTACTTTAAGTAGTCCAAATACTAAGGTTTAATGATTCTGGGCAACTTCATAGTAAACATTCAAAAATGGTTTCCTGACTCCCAAATCAACATTAATGAGAACAGATAGTACAGAGAAGAAGCCTGGGAACTTTTCTCTTGCTTGGTAGCACTTAGATTCAAGTCATATTATTAGTCTACTTATAAAACAGTGAAGACAAAAGATTATCTACTGTGAGAAACCCTTAAGACAAAACATGCAGATGAAGGACACCATGGGTCAACCTAAAACTTTTAGGATGACTTAGAATGGCGGCATCCGTGACCACTGTTGGGCAATCCTTTCTCCTGACTTTGAGAGTGCCCATGCACCCTGACGCTTAGTTTACCCACATCATGTGCTTTGGCTATTAAAAAAGTAGTGAAGTTAATGCAAGCAGAAGTTTATGAAATATTTTCTGAATTTTGCTTGTTTATTTGTTATTTAATTGTTTTTCTCCCTTGTTTCTCTACATGTGGCATTAGTGCATACCTGAACCAGGTTGCTGGGGGAGAGTAAGAGTCACATAGGGAATGGATTTATCAATCACAGCCAACCTGCTAAAGCTATCATCTTTGAACCCAATCATAGATGAAGCCCAAGATTGGAATCTGAAGAAATATCTATTCAATCACAGGCCAAATTGCTGTGCAGCGGACCCACATTGTCATTTCACAGTTCACAAGTAACAGATAATTATTTTAGAGTCCACTGTGTAGCATTGTTATGTCAAATCATGAATATGGGGGTGTTTTCTTTTATTTGATGGATGAGAAATAAAACTGATTCTTTAATTAGTCCACATCTGATAAAAGATGTTCTGGGACATATCACCAGGTACCATTTGCAAAGTGCTACTCTCTGGATTTCTTCCTTGTGTCTACTCAGAGGCAAATTCTGAGCTCCTTTTGTATTTGTTCTGTCCTTGCCTCAAGGAAAGAAAGGCGCTCTGATAGGCAGCCACTGAGAAGTAGCTAATCATTGCTTGCTCATTATTTTGTTTCAAGGTATCCTGTAGCCACTTCCAAGTTGAGATGGTCAGTTGAAATATTTAAACCTTCAGGGTCTGCAAAAAGTGAGACCTGTGGTTCCTAGCATTAAACAAACAATAATAGCAATAGCTCCCCCAACAAATGGCATTTACCAGCACGACCCCGTCAACCCTACTAGAAATAAGGAGTGCCCAAGACAAAAATGGTAAATATCAGAGGAAATCTCTCAGTGACTAACATGCTCACTGCTCAAGCATGAGGACTTGAGTCTGGATCCCCAGCACCCATGTAAAAAGTCAGGCATAGGCATATGTGCCTGAGGAGACAGGCATAGGAGGATCCATGGAACCAGGTGGCCAGCTAGCCTTGCTGAATCAGGGAGCTCTAAATTCAGTGAGAGAGTCTGTCTCAAAATATCATGGAGAGAGACGGAGAAAGACAGTTGATGTTGACTTCTGGCACTCACACATATTGCTCACTTATATTATCATTATAACAATAATGATAATGAACAATCTCCTACGGAATGGCTAAGTTATTACCAAATGACTAAGACTGATTTCAGACATCGCTTTCTTGTTTCTTTCTTTTTATTTTCTTCCCATTTGTGAGACTTTATTAGTGCTAGGAGATAAGAAGGGGATCTTTATGGTGGTGTGGGCTCAAGGTGTCCATGGTAGTAAGAGAGAAAGTGTTAAGACCTGGCCACTGCTGGGCAAGGAACACAGAATTGCCACTGAATACACAGGGGATGGGTAGCTTCTGGTACTCCAAGGGCAGGTACTGCTCCACAAACACATGCAGCCAGACTTGATCACTCACTAGCCCCTGCCATCACATCAGCAGCCCCAAGTCTTCTGGGTTCACAGTCTTATGGCCAACATGAGCAACAAATACCTCCAGGTCATTGCAAAGGTGGTGGAAATACTTGTCTAGGCTGCCAAGAAGTTTGGGATAGAGCAGATTAAACAGTCTATTTATGAAATGGCACTTCTACCCACTCACATGCTAGACTCAATCACTTCTCCACCATCTCAAGAGCCTTCTCCACACACACCTTAGTTCTTCATCTTAGGAGATGAAGAACTTCATATAGTGTTTCAATCCTATCTTGTAGGGATCTAGGTGGTGCCTAGAATCTTCAGTTTGGGGCCTGGATGGAAGCCTGGCTGCCACAGATTCTAGGACCTCAGAAAATAAGACTGTGACTCCAGGTGGTAAGGATAGCTCAAGTAATTGATGTGGCTGCTTGGCCTGGAGTAAGTCACAAGTACTGGAGGATAATTCTCGACTTGTTGGCTGGCCAGAAATATCCTTATCCTTCTTGTTCCTTGGCCTCCACAGCCTCCTGGGATCACACTGCTTCCCTTAGTTCCTGAGGCTGAGACTGTGGCTCAAAAAAGGGTAAAGTAGTAACATTATAGCTAGTTCTGCTCATGTGGTTCTGCAGCCCCAATCCCAGTGTCTGGTGTCCTGTGACTCACAACTCTTTCAACACCTTCAATTCCAGTGCAAGAAGGGTTGGTTGGGCAGAGTGGTACACACTAAGGGGGCAGCCAATCAAAGGCTGTGAGAAAGGCTGGGCATCTTCCAACACTACATCTGTTGGCAGAGTAGTAACAGGAGTTCTACAGTTAACACCTGAAAGAACTGAGGTCAAGGAATTTCTTCAAGATCTTGCAAAGGAGCATGCACATCCACAGGTCCACATATGGGACATCTATGAGTCAGATCAGGTCTCCTTAGTGACTGTGGCTGAAGAGGTGTGACAAAGCTGAGGTTGAAGGATCTGGTCAAGGATGAAACATCAGCATTCTCAGGTTGTCTCTTGGGAGAGAGGAAATCCCTGGTTCTCTTCTTGTTGAAATATTGACAATTTCAGCCTTTGCTTCCTTTTGCCAGGGGCCATAGACGGGGTTGAGCAGGGCTGCAGTTCAGGAAGTTGCAGCTCCAGGCTCCCCAGACTGTGTCCCTGACTGGAGGACCCATACCCAAACACATCTGGTATTTGTACTAGCTTCACCACTGAGTCTGACATGGCAATGGAAGATTCTGGGGCAGTTAGTAGAATGTTCTTCAAGAGAGTTTGGGGTGTCTGTTCCTCCAGGTGCCCATGGGCTTGAACATGAGCCAATCTGCCAACTGGCGTAGCTCCATGGAAAGTCCTTCTGATAGTTGTCTTTGTTTGGCTAACCCATATCTTAGAGGAAGGCATTTGAAGCAGAGTCTTCTGTCCATTGTTCTGAGCACTCCAGGGTCCACCAATTCCCTGTATCCAGGTGCCACAAGAGTAGGCATGTTATCTGACACTGTTGGGATTGTAGAAGTCCGCCACGCTCAGGGCATTCTGTTGTTTCTTATCAATGCTTCCTACATGGAAAACTAATGGTGTCTCAGTGGAGAAGGATAGAATGGACCCCACAGCTCTCTGGTTAATGACTACTTCTGGGCTCATTTTTATCAGGGGATATTTCTAAGATTTATTTGCCTATGCTATTCACTGCAAAGCTGTGTGTTTCTTGGATCTGACAAACCAAAGCCATCTGTTCTTATAATCTCCATCCTCACCCCAGCATGAGACTTCCTGTCTCTCAGCTGCCTGTCTCCAATGACTTCATTGACTTCAGCAAGCTGTCTTTCATGTTGTGGGCAGATTGAGCCAAGGAGATATGCCTCTTCATTCTGAGACTCGGAATCCTCTGCAGGAGGAAATCCTGAGAGAAGTGAACTCCTTAGTCAGTCAGTAGTTAATGGTCTGAACCCTTTAGAAAGCTAGATGCAGTCATAGCATTGTTCTTCTTCTCCTGGTTTTGGACTTGGTCATCATGAAAGTCCTTAAACCAGGAACAAGGCTGGTCAGGCTGTACAGGTGCTGAACTTCTAGATTCATTCTAAATGTTCCTCATCAAGAACAAAGTGAATTCCACCACAAGGTAATCTGGACATGAAAGAACTCAGAAACAGGAGACTAGTTAGCTCAAACAAGCACTACACACAAACACAACCAAAACGCGTACTCATCGAACAGGACTGAGTTGGTCGAAAGTCCTGAGTACAGCACACTAGGAGAAGACATCAGAGTGGCTGATTAGGCACACAGCTTCCTGAGTTCAGTTCAGTCTCTTGGCATGGATCTTGGAGTTCTGGAATACACCCAGTCTCAACAGAAGTTAGGAAGCTGCCAGACTGTGGCTCTAGCTGAGCTCTCATTGATAATTAATTTCCCAGGTGGAAGAATTCTTTATTAATTGCTAAAGTAGAAGGACAAGGTATCTAAGTTTGCTTTCTCCCAAGATTCCCTTTTACTTTTTAACAAGTCATTCCAGGAGATATTTACCTCCATCCAGATGAACTCATATAAAGGAGAGAACAGCAGATATTGATGTCCTGAGAAGTATGGTGTTTAGGCCTTTATGTTGTCCTCTCTTAGAATGATTGTGTGCTCCCGGGGTTGACCTGATTCTTGGTACAACTTTCCTTGCTGACACCTTGGGAAGGGAGGTCACTGTTCTGGAGTCCTACTCAGGAGCCTGCTCTGTCTTAGTGTCCTGTGGTTGTTACTCTTTCCTAGTTTAGTTATTTCTGTAGAGGAGACACTGCATGGAACCGTACCCAATTAGCTGGCCAGTGGGCTCTTTCTATCAGACAGAATTCTCTCTAAGAGCTAGAAAAATCCAATGAGTTAAGCTTGCTTCTGAGTTTAAAATCTCTGACATCAGAAACCAAGAAAGAATACTGAGATGCAAGGAGTTCCTAAGAAACAAACCCAGCTTGTTTGACAAGCAAATATGGTGTTTTGTTTGGCAAACTTCTATAGCACAAAGCATGAAGTGGGAGATCAAAATGAAAACTATCTCAATCCTTTATGTTTGTGTATAACTGCCTATATCATCAAATATATAATACACACAAAATGTAAGTTCTCACATGATAACTTATTAGAAATACAAGACAAGCAGGACTTCAACCATTTACCCTAGAAAGGCAAGTTTTGTTCCAAAGCAGCTGTTCGTCCAAGAGCAGCGTTGGCAGCACTCCTTATTACGGTGATTTAGCATGATAAACACTGTTATCTGAGGGCAAGTATCAGGCAAAAAAGCCTTTCAAGACAGCTACAAAACTAATCTTTATTAGATTTGTCATAAACAAGGCGTTCAACATTCATACAAGGACTGAGGATCCACTCTCGGCAATCAACCACCATTTCCCCTCCCAACCTGTGAAGGAAATTCAATGCAATTAACCCAGTCAGCAAACAGGCCAAAGACTCTGAAATTGATTCATTCTACAGCATGGATGTGTTTATTATGCTTCTTGTGAGATAGCAGCTGGAGTCTCCTAAAGGGAAGGGAAGGTAAAGCTGTACAACAACAAACACTTACTTGATATTCTAAGTAAATGTGCTCATTTCTGCTTCTGTTTTCCATGGACTGGAATAAATTATCATGGATCAACAATTTTGCCCCCAGGAGAGCAGGCTTAGTATGCTGTGTGTTCTCCTCTCTGGCCTTAGGAATAACCACAAGTAGATATTCATGAGGCTTGACTAGAAGCCAAAGGTTTCTGAGTTCTATTTCAGAGGGGCCCTAGAAGTTGGAATCCATTTTGAAACATTGTGTTTTACAACTCTAGCTTCTTACAGGAACACCATCCTAGGGGTGAACCATCCAAGTTGTGAAAAGTGTCTTGGTCCATGTGACTAAGAGAAAAACTTCCTTTCTAACTTCAGTAAGCAAGCCCCACCCCAAGTCAATGCATGCATATTTCCTGGTTTTTGTCTCATCTTTTCTGTATGTTGTAACATTTTGTGGGCAAGAACAAGACAGATGGAGAACTTCTCTACCCAGTTTTCACCAAAATAAATAAACACACACATAAAATCACAATTTCATTTTCATATGTTATATTCCATTTTGTGAATACAGACAAGCATTTTTTTAACATCTATTTATTACTTCAAGTTACATCTCCATTACCACCTCATCCCTCCATCCCCTCCTTGTCCCACCCTGCCACCCTCTACCCCCTCTCCCACCCATGACAGCTCTCTAGTGTAGGGTGCCTCTGTGTATCAGCCCTCCTCAGTTCATTAGTCACATGACATCTAAGAGCTTCCTCCTGCACAGAAGGCATACATGGCAGTTCCACTAGGGTGGAGTGTCCTGCTAACAGGTAACTAAGTCCCTGTTCCTGCTCTTCTGGGTCTATTAATTGTAGGATGGTTATCCTGTACTATATGGCTAAAATCCAGTTATAAGTGAATAAATGTCATGTGTATCTTTCTTAGTCTGAGTTAGCTCACTCATGATGAGCTTTTCTAGTTCCATTCATTTGGTTGCAAATTATATGATTTCTTTGTTTCTGGTAGCTGAGTAGTATTCCATTGTGTAAACTTACCACATCTTTAAAATCCATTCTTCAGTTGAAGGACATCTGGGTTGTTTCCAGTTTCTAACTACTACAAATAAAGCTTCTATGAACATAGTTAAGGAGATGTCCTTATGGATTGGTGAGGAATCTTTTGGATATATGGCCAGAAGTGGTATGGCTGGGTCTTGAGGTAGAGCTATTCCAAGTTTTCTAAGATATTGCCACACTGATTTCCATAATGGTTGAACAAGTTGGCACCTCCACCAGCAATGGAAGAGTGTTCTCCTTTCTCCACAACCTTGCCAGCATGTCCTGTCTTTTGAGTTTTTGATCGTAGCCATTCTGACAGAAGGGAGATGGAATCTCAGAGTCATCTTGAGTTGCATTTCTCTGATGATTAAGGATGTTGAGCATTTCTTCAAGTGTCCCTCTGCCATTTAAGATTCCTCTTTTGTGAATTCTCGAATTCTCAGTTTAGCTTTTTTTTTTTTTTTTTTTTTTGGATTGGGTTATTTGGTTTCTTGGTGTTTAATTTCTTGAGTTGTCTATAATTTTTGGATATTAGCCCACTGTTAGATGTGGGGATGGTGAAGATCTTTTCCCAATCTGTAGGCTGTCATTTTGTTCTAATGACAGTGTCCTTTGCCTTACAGAAGATTTTCATTTTCATGAGGTCCCATTTATTGATTGTTGGTTTTAGAGCCTGAGCTATTGGTATTCTGTTCAGGAAGTTCTCAACTGTGCCAGTGAGTTCGAAGCTTTTCCCCCACTTTCTCTTCTATTAGATTTACTGTGTCTGGTTTTATTTAAGGTCTTTGATCCACTTGAACTTAAGTTTTGTGCAAGATGATAAACATGGCTCTACTTGCATTCTTTGGCATGTTGACATTTAGTTAAACCAGCACCATTTGTTGAAGATGCTTTCCTTTTTCCATTGTATGGTTTTGGCTTCTTTGCCAAAAATTAAGTGACCATAGGTGTGTAGGTTTATTTCTGGGTCTTTGATTCGATTCCATTGGTCACCTGGTCTGTTTCTATACCAGTACCACGGTGTTTTATTACTATTGCTCTGCAGTATAGAAACAGCCTGATTTCAAACAAGCATTTTGACCCAGTGAAGGTCTTATGGTTGAGGAGCCTCGTAAAGTCTATGACACTTGGCACTTTCCTATTGAAGATCAAACCATAAACTTCTATGTCTGTTGATTGATTCAACCACAAAGAACACATGAACATACATACACACACACACACACACACACACACACACACATGGACAAGCACACTTGGAAATCTTTTATTGAATTTAACTAGTGGTTTCAATAAACATACTTAAAAAAAAAAGAAAATTGAGATCCAAGATGGCGCTGACCATAGAGCACTGTATCTGAGTAGTAGGTGAATGAAATTATTCACTGTGGAGTGAATGTGAGGACCTGTAGCCAACTGTGAAACACAGACAGTATCTGAATTCCCACAATGAACACTGAGACTGGTTACCATGTAAAACAGCTCACACGGTTCAGGGAACAAGGGAACACCCCTTTGAGATCAGCCAGCTCTGTCACCCGTCTGGAGAGGAGCTCTGGCTAGAGCAGATCTAGCCCACGAGTGGATTCAGCCCACGGCCCCAGCCACAGATCAGTGGCCCCACCTGTCTGCCTGATATTCAGCCTGCACGCAGACCTATACACCCAACAGGGAAAAAAAAAACCAGAACACAAGAGCAAAGGTAAGTAAGATTTTTTTTCCCGGAGTTTCCAACATGGTAGCACAGTGTGCACTGTAGCTGAGAGGCAGAGACCTAACCCAGTCACAGCAAAGCAATTAGGAGCCAAGACTGACTGCAAACAGATCCAGTCTCAGTTTGGTTGAGGGAATTCAGACACCATCTGCATTTCACAGTCGGCTACGGGACATCACATTCACTCCACAGCACCCTAGCACCCAAACATTTAAGGCAGTCAACAACAGACACACTGAGGCTGGCACCCAGCTTGGATGGAGCTCCCTGCCTGCACGGTCAGCCTAGCTGCTGAACCAGAACTACTGTGTCAGTAAGGGGAAAAGACAGGCTCAATCACAACTCTATCTGCCTTTCTAAGGAGATTTGCCAGCTCGAAGATCCTCAGAGGATAGCCCCCTCCTGACTCCAATTTCCTGTATATTGGTCCAATTGGGTCACGACTAGTTGAGGAGAGCTGCAGTGACTCTCCTCTTCAAGAGCCAGTCTATTACAGGAACCTGCCAACCATCTGGGAGTGGACACCAGGATCCCAGGATCAGCCAACCCCCAGGGCAGGGAGTTTTCCTGAGCACCAAGGTCAACTGACAAAAAAAAAAAAAAAAACAGGCAACACCAGGGTCAATTAGATGACAAAAGGTCAGCACAAGAACATGGTAAACAACAACAACAAAAAACAAACCAATATGATGTCTCCAGAACCTAGTAATAATGCTACAGACAACTTTGGACATCCTAACATGTTTGAAACAAAGGAAAATGACCTTAATCCTACACTTATATTAATAATAGAAGGGCTAAGGGAGGAAATCAAAGATCTCAGACAGCAACAACAAAATACTGCAAAAGAGGTGATGGAAATGAATAAAGTGCGTAAAGGGATGGAAGACCTGAAAAGGGAATTTGAAGCAATGAAGAAAATCCAATCCGAGACATACAAAGAACTGGAAAACCTTAAGAAAAGAATAGGAACAACAGACTCTTGCATTACCAACAGAATACAAGAGATGGAAGAAAGAATTTCAAGCACAGAAGATAAAATTGAAAAAAATTGATACATCTGTCAAAGAAAATGTAAAATCTAAAAAAGTTCTAACACAAAACTTTCAGGAAATCAAGCACACAATGAAAAGATGAAATCTCAGAATAATAGGAATAGAAGAAAGAGAAGAGTCCCACCTCCATGGACCAGAAAATATCTTCAACAAAATCATTGAAAAGAATTTCCCAAATCTAAAAAAAGAGATGCCTATAACTGTACAAGAAGCTTACAGAACTCCAAATAGATTAGACCAGAAAAGAAAATCTTCCCACCACATAATAATCAAAACACTAAATGTACAGAACAAAGAAAGAATTTTAAAAACTGCTAGGGAAAAGGGTCAGATAACATATAATAGCAAACCTATCAGAATCACACCTGACTTTTCTTCAGAGACTCTAAAAGCCAGAAGGGCCTGGACAGACATCTTGCAGACCCTAAAAAACCACAAATGCCAGGCCAGACTACTATTCCCTGCAAAATTGTCAATCCACATAGATGGAGAAAACAAGATATTCCATGACAAAGCTAAAATATCTGTACACAAATCCAGCTCTACAGAAGATGTTGGAAGGAAAGCTCCAACGCAAAGAGGTTAACTACACACAAGAAAGCACAGGAAGAAAATAGCATGCCTGCAGCAAAACCAAAAGAAGAGAAGCTCACTCACACACTATTTCCACCAACATCAAGATGGCAGGAAGTAACAATCACTGGTCCTTAATATCTCTCAACATCAATGGACTCATTCCCCAATAAAAAGACATAGGCTAGCAGAATGGATGTGAAAATAGAATCCCACATTCTGCTGCTTACAAGAAACACACCTCAGCAAAAAAGATAGGCATTATTATCTCCAAGTAAAGGGCTGGAAAAAGATATGCCAAGCAAATGGACCCAAGAAACAAGCTGCAGTGGCAATTCCAGTATGCGATAAATTGGACTTCCAACCAATATTAATCAAAAGAGATGGGGAAGGACACTACACACTCATCAAAGGAAAAATCCACCAAGATGAAATCTCAATACTGAACATCTATGACCCAAATGTAAGACTACCCACATTTGTTAAAGAAACACTACTAAAACTCAAATCCCACATTGAACATCACACATAAATAGTGGGAGACTTCAACACACCACTCTCACCACTGGACAGATCAACGATGCAGAAAACAAACAGAGAAACAATGAACATCACAGATATCATGAATCAAATGGATCTAATTGATATCTACAGAACATTTCACCCACCCACCCCCTGCAAAAAAAAGAATACACTTTCTTCTCAGCACCTCACGAAACCTTCTCCAAAATCAACCATATAGTTGGTCACAAAACAAGCCTCAACAGATAGAGGAAAATTGAAATTACCCCTTGAAACTTATCAGACCATCATGGAATAAAATTAGACTTCAACAATAACAAAAACAACAGAGAGCCTGCAAAAACATGGAAACTGAACAACTCTCTCCTCAATGACCTCTGGGTCAGGGAAGAAATAAAAAAAGAAATTAAAGTCTTCTTAGAACTCAAAGAAAATGAAGGCACAACATACCCAAACTTATGGGACTCATTGAAAGCAGTGATAAGGGGAAATTTATAGCACTAAGTGCCTTCAAAAAGAAAATGAAGAGTTCTCATACTAGCCACCTAAAAGAACACCTGAAAGAGCTAGAACAAAAAGAAGCAAACACTCCCAAGAGGAGCAGATGAGAGGAAATTATCAAACTCAGGGCTGAAATCAACAACTTAGAAACAAAAAGAACAATACAAAGAATCAACAAAACCAAGAGTTGGTTATTTGAGAAAATCAACAAAATAGACAAGCCCTTAGCCAAACTAACTAAAAGGTAAAAGGAAAATACCCAAATCAACAAAATCAGAAATGAAAAGGGGGAAATAACAATAGACATTGAGGAAATCCAAAGAATTATTAGGTCCTACTTCAAAAACTTGTACTCCACAAAATTGGAAAATCTAAATGAAATGGACAATTTTCTTAATAGATTCCATGTACCAAGGTTAAATCAAGAACAGGTAAACAAATTAAACAGTCCTAAAACACTTAAGGAAATAGAAGAATTGATTACAAGTCTTCCAACCAAAAAAAAGGCCCAGGCCCAGATGGTTTCAGCACAGAATTCTACCAGACATTCAAAGAGCTAACACCAATATTCTTCAAACTATTCCACAACATAGAAACAGAAGGAATACCCCAAACATATTCTGTGAGGCCATAGTCACCCTGATACCTAAACCTCACAAAGACCCAATGGAAAAACAAAATTTCAGACCAATTTCCCTTATGAACTTGGATGAAAAATACTTAATAAAATACTTGCAAACCGGATCCAAGATCACATCAAAAGTATCATACACCATGATCAAGTAGGCTTCATCCCAGCGATGCAGGGGTGGTTCAACATTAGAAAATCCATCAATGTAATCCACCACATAAGCAAGCTGAAATAAAAGAACCACATGATCATCTCATTGGACACTGAAAAATCTTTTGACCAAATGCAGCACCCCTTCATGTTAAAAGTCTTGGAGAGATCAGGCATAAAAGGACCATACTTAAAACATAATAAAAGAAATTTACAACAAGCCAATAGCCAACATCAAACTAAATGGAGAGAAACTTAAAGGATTTCCTCTAAAATGAGGGACAAGGCAAGACTCACCACTCTCTCTGTATCTCTCCAACATAGTACTTGCAGTTTTAGCTAGAGCAATAAGACAACTAAAGGAGATCAAGGGGATACAAATTGGAAAGGAAGAAGTCAAAGTATCCCTATTTGCAGATGATATGATAGTATACATAAGTGACCCCAAAAATTCCACCAGAGAACTCCTACAGCTGATAAACTCCTTCAGCAAGGTGGCTGGATACAAAATCAATTCAAAAAAATCAGTAGCCCTTCTTTATACAAAAGATAAATGGGCTGAGAAAGAAATAAGGGAATCAACACCCTTCACAATAGCCACAAATAATATAAAATACCTGGGGGTAACTCTAACCAAGCAAGTGAAAGACCTGTATGATAAGAACTTCAAGTGCCTGAAGAAAGAAATTGAAGAAGATATCAGAAAATGGAAAGATCTCCCTTGTTCACGGATAGGTAGGATCAACATAATAAAAATGGCGATCTTACCAAAAGCAATATACATATTCAATGCAATTCCTATCGAAATACCAACTCAATTCCTTACAGATCTGGAAAAAACAATTCTCAACTTTGTATGGAATAACAAAAGACCAAGAATAGCTAAATCAATCATGTACAATAACAGAACATCTGGAGATATCATCATCTCGGATTTCAAGCTGTACTACAGGTCAATAGTAATAAAAACAGCATGGTACTGGCATAGGAACAGATCAGTTGACCAATGGAATCGAATTGAAGACCCAGAAATAAACCCATATACCTATGGTCACTTAATTTTTGACAAAGAAGCCAAAACCGTACAATGGAAAAAGGAAAGCATCTTCAATAAATGGTGGTGGTCTAACTGGATGTCAACATGTAGAAGAATACAAATAGATCCATACTTATCACCCTGTACAAAACTTAAGTCTAAGTGCATCAAAGACCTCAACATAAATCCGTACACACTAATATTAATAGAAGAGAAAGTGGGGAAAAGCCTGGAACTTGTTGGCACTGGTAGCAACTTCCTGAACAGAACACCAATAGCTCAGGCACTAAAACAAGCAATCAATAAATGGGACCTTATAAAATTGAAAAGCTTCTGTAAGGCAAAGGACACTGTCCTGAGAACAAAATGGCAGCCTACAGTCTTGGAAAGGATCTTCACCAACCCAACATCCAATAAAGGAGTAATATCCAAAATATATATAAAGTACTCAAGAAATTAAACACCAAAAAATCGAATAACCCCATCAATAAATGGGGTATAGAGCTAAACTGAGAATGCACAGAAGAGGAATCTCTAAAGGCTGAGAGGCATTTGAAGAAATGTTCAACATCTTTGGTTATCAGGGAAACAACTCTGAGACTCCATCTCACACCTGTCAGAATGGCTAAGTTCAAAAACTCAAATGATAGCACATGCTGGCGAAGATGTGGAGAAAGAGGAACACTCCCCCATTGCTGGTGGGCATGCATTTGTACAACCATTTTGGAAATCAATATGGAGGTATCTTAGAAAATTGGGAATACTTCTACCTCAAGACCCAGCCATACCCCTCTTGGGTATATATCCAAAAGATTCTTCTTCACCAAAACACAAGGACATTGCCTCAACAATGTTCATAGCAGCTTTATTTGTAGTAGCCAGAAATTGGAAGCAACCCAGATGTTCTTCAACTGAAGAATGGATTTAAAAAAAAAAATCTGTGGCACATTTACACGATGGAATACTACACAGCTATCAGAAATGAGGAAATCATGCAATTTGAAACCAAATGGATGGAGCTGACTCAGTCCCAGAAAGATAAACATGGTATGTACTCTCTTATAAATGGATATTAACCATACATCACAGGATAACTACCCTACAACCCACAGACCCAAATAGATAGGAACCTAGCATATCTATCCTAGGAAAATTTTCACCCACCAGTGAGTCATGGAATCTACTGCAGGTTATGGGAACACCTTACTCTACATGGCATGCCATATCAAGCCCCAGAATAAGTGGAAGCTCGTGGCCCTCACATGACTGAAAGTCTGAGGGAGTATGATATGTGAGAGCCCACCTCATCTGAGGAGAAGGAGACTACCAAGTAGAGGAATAATGAGGGAGAGAGGGATGGAGGGAGGGAAGAAGGGAGGGAGAGAGGGACTAGGACGGGAGGAGGGAGGAAACTATGTTCTATAAGTAACTTGAGAAAACAAAATAATACTTTTTAAAGAAAAGAGTTAATAAGCTTAAATAATATAATAAAAAGACAATACAAAAATTTCAAAGTATAATTTACCAAAGGTAAACTTGCCTTACTGGCATGAAAGGAAATGGCTTTAATTTCAGATTAGAATGTTAGACTGCAGGTGGCCACATAGCTTACACAAATTTAATAGCAGCTTAAGTTTTTTGTTTTGTTTTTTGTAGATATAAAGGATATTTTCATGGTTTGGCATTAAGAAGCAGGTATGAGGTTCAAAATACTGTAAATAAATTAAAGGTTACTGCAGTTTGACCTGGTTTTCCAAACCTCCAAGAGTTGAAAAAATTTGGAGCTAAGGTAAAATATATGAAATGTGAAATGCGTGGTGTTAGCCCATGACTTTAACTCCAACAGAGACAGGAAGATCACTATTAGTTGGTATCATATAAATTCTAGAGTTACATGGAACAGGGTGGTGATGGTACACACCCTTAATCCCATCATTTGATAAGGATACACCCTTAATCCCAACACAGAGACAGAAACCTGCAGATCTTAGAGTTCAAGGTCAGTCTGACACAAAGCAAGCTCTAAATACAGAAAAACTTGGATCCAGGGGTGGTGGACCACATCTTTAGTCCCATCTGTTGGGAACCACATGCCTTTGATCTCAATACTTAGAATTCAGAGACAGGTACATATGATTTGGAAGGATTTAAGTTTAAAAGCTACTCACAAAAGGCATGCTGAAATTCAAAGTGAATTGTCCTTTGAGATCTCAAAATATATACACTTAAAGGTTTTTTTAGTTCTAAGATATCAAAATAATTTATTTTTAAATCTCAATTGAAAGATAATACTTTTTATGTTTTCAAAAAAACCAAATTTTCCCCAGGAAAAAAATTTCCCTGCCCCCCCCCCCCCCGCCAAAAAAAAGATAGTGTCCCAGAGTTAGGATTAGGTCAGGGCTCTGTTCTTATTTTCCAGGAGATTTAAAGCATCCATCCAAGATCCAGGGACAACTGGACAACTGAAACCTCAGAAAAAAAACAGATCAGACACCAAGGAAGACAAGTGGCCCAGACAATCCAGCCTCACAGACTTCCTCAATAGCTGTTTCCTCAAAAGTCTACAACCATAACTCAAATTTGCTAAGATTGCTCAGCTCCACAGACTGTTCCAGCCAGAACTTCAGTAAAGCCCTGAAGTTCAGCTTCTGACTACAAACTTCTTAGGACATTTAAATAGCTGAGCACAAAAGGACTGAACATCAAATGATTCTATTAACATTTTAAACCATTTTGCCATTCTTATTTAGGCCCCAAACGGGTTTACTACATCCCAAATCAGCAGGAAGTCATTTTAAGAGAGCAACGTCCCATCTCCAGAAGGTGGGGTGGGTGTTTTCCCCCCTTTGGTCATTTGATGGGTTATAGATAATCTTATTATTTGGGGGGGGGGATTACAAGCTGTTAAATGGTCTTGTTAAATGGGTTTTGAAGGATAGACCCAGGGACTTCTCTCTTTTTCTTTTCTGTATCCTTCTTTCTCTCCTATGTAGGGGTGAAAAGACTTGAGAAAAAATGGGACATAGAGATAATATAGGAATAATCAAGAAAAAAGGACAGATTATTGAATGTGCCCTTATACCTTTGTATATTACTACAAAATTAATATGATATTTGGCTAAATTGGTATTGATCTTTGTATATTGATGCAGAATTAAGATTGTATTGGGTTACATCGATATTGATCTTTGTATATTGATAGAAAATTAAGGTTAACTCTTTTTAAGGTATTGTACCTAGTAATGCTTAAAAGTGAAATGTGAAGTTTTGGCCTTTTGCTACTAACTGTCATAAACTGTTTAGGATAATTAAGAAATGCAAACTAATCGTCATTCAAGCACGTCATTTTGTTAGGTACTAGGACAGTCTATAACAGTTATTTTCTAAGCTAATCAGAAATCTAGTTGCTAAGAGACAAGCAACATTTGCTCATCCAAATATATGGAGATAGATAGGTGGTCTTCAAAAACCTCAAGAGATATGCAGAATATGGCATTCAAAGATGTTTTCTTAACTTAAGATTTTTTTTTGATATTAAGACATGTCAGCTCCTGACAGCACCCCCTATTCTACTCCAAGTAGAAGAAGAGCATCAAAGAATCCAATTGGAGATGGTTGAATTAGGGGCAAGCCTATCTCTTGGCAAGAAAAATCCCTTGCTTCAACTGTAGACAAAATGCTGTCCAAACAGGACAAAACTTGGAAGTAGGTAAGTCGATGACCTAGCTATACCAAGACAGGGTAGGCAAGTCCTTCATAATTCCTGCTTTACAATGAATATCTGTCAGAGAAATGGGGCCAAATGGCTAAGGATTGATGTTATAATGTATGGAGAGAAAATGGGAACTGTCCAGGCAGCCATTGGTATGTCATTTCTTAGTTTTGGAAGCTGTTGGCCCTGCACTTTCTGTATAACCTGATATATTTATCCCTCTCAGGTCTCTGAGGTGGTTGAAGAATAGATAGCTAGAGTCTCATAGTTAAATTTTGAGTTGATTAGGAATTAAGAGGGTTTTCTAGATCTAAGAAGATGTTTTTAAAATTGTGATGCAAGTTAGGATGAAAGCTGAGTTGGATATAGAACTTTAAACTCATGGAGATGGTTATATAGTAGAATGTTAAAGTCAGGTGCCAAATATATATGGACTGGACATTGGGAATGCATGCTAAGCCATATAACTCTCATAATTGTTGCCTAATTATTTCTGTTGTTTTGTATTGTATTTATTGTTATAAGAGAAAGAACCATTTGTTGGACTGAAAGGGGGAGCTGTTGGGGGAAAATATACACCTTAAACTTAAAAAATAAAAAAGAAAGGGGATGGGTGGGTTGAGGGGGAAGAGGTTGGGAGGATGGGACTGGAGGGGGGAGTAGGGAGGGGATGCAATTGAGATGTAACTTGAAGAAATAAAAAATAAATTAAAAAAAGAAAATGACAGTTGTAGATCTTGGCACAAAAGTGCTCAAAACTTTGTCTGAAGCACAGAGCTGACATCACGCACAGTATAATATCAGCTCCAAGATGCTTCCTCAAAGAGGAAAGTCTTGTCAAGAGTAGTGTCACCCATGAAGCAACCATGTTTGTGGTCCAGATTTATGTGTCTGATCTATTCTGAGTACCATTTTGTACTCCCTCCAATCTTCATACCTCCATTCCAGTGAAAATCTGTTTCCTTCCACTCATGAAGCAACCATGTTTGTGGTCCAGATTTATGTGTCTGATCTATTCTGAGTACCATTTTGTACTCCCTCCAATCTTCATACCTCCATTCCAGTGAAAATCTGTTTCCTTCCACTCCCTTCTAACATGTTCACAAACCCCTTCTGAGGAAGAGTATCTCATCAGTAGCATTCTAGCCATCCTGCCCCAACATACCTCTGCACATCCTTCCCAACTACAGCTAGTGCAAAATGGCTTTTTAAATGCAAGGTACTCCATTGAAAATTATTTTCTGGAAACTGTACAATCTTACTGTATCTTTTGCTGTTTTGTATCAGCTATACTTGTACAAAGACAGTCAACATTTTTATAGTTAAACTGGACTTTCATTTTGAATAAGAAAACAAAGGCAGTATGTATCTCATAATGCATAATGATGATAATGTTTGTAAGGATATCTGTTCAACAATAAGAATATGGAGGAGGAGTACACGTGAAGATATATCCATGTTCGGTGGGGCTCTATACTGTTTCCTTTCTCGTTATAAAATAGCTCAAAATTTCAACCAGTGGTGTTGCTGTCCAACTGAGTCTTGAAACATCAGATAAAGGAAAAAGTGGGTCCTACTCCCATGGTAAGGAGCCAAAAAAGTCAGCCATCAGCAGAAACATGCTTCCCCTTATTGCAGGGCATGGTTGCCAAGTCCTTCTCTGGGCACAGAGCACAATTCATGTCCAGATCACAGCCATGGCTATTAAATTGAGTAAGCAAGTTTTCTGTCCTTCCAAAATCATGAACATAGAGCTGTTCTGCCCAGCCACCTGGGTATTTTTAAGCCAGAGTTATCATTCATGTTTGGCATCTTACAAACTGATGTTAATCCTTAATTTGGAATAAAGATCTCCTAGATAAAATTTGTAGTGGGAATTTTTACAAACACCAGTCTTTAAGAACAACAGAGCTTTCTAATATTTCTCTAAGGCACCAAGTGCTACCCCTACATTAGCTCTGACTCCATCTCTTTCCCAGTAAGAAGAATAATCCTTATCCTTTTTAAAAATTGTGTTTTTATCCCTACATTTGATTACTATAGCTTTACAGCAAGTCTTTAAAAAATTAGTGAGATTTTTCCTAACTTTATTCCTTCTTTTCAATGTAATTTAATCTCATTTGTCTTTAAATCTGAATTTTAAAATCATCTGTGCAAGGTGATAAATATGGACCTATTTGCATTCTTTTACATGTTGACATCCAGTAAGACCAGTACCATTTTTTGAAGATGCTTTCCTTTTTCCATTGTATGGTATTGGCTTCTTTGTCAAAAAGTAATTGACCATAGATGTGTGAGTTTATTTCTGGGTCTTTAATTCGATTCCATTGATCAACTGGTCTATTTCTAGAGCAGTACCACACTATTTTTATTACTATTGCTCTGTAGTATAGCTTGAAATCTGCAATGGTGATACCTCCAGATGTTTATTATTATTATTATTATTATTATTATTATTATTATTATTATTGTATAGGATTGATTTAGCTGTTCTGGGTTTTTTGTTTTTCCATATGAAGTTGAGAATTGTTCTTTCAAGGTCTGTAAATAATTGTGTTGGTATTTTGATAGGAATTGCATTGAATCTGTATATTACTTTTGATCTGTACATTCTATAAGGAACCATATTAACATTGTGTGATGTTGACTTTTGTCTCTCCTAGGGATGTTTGGATTTTGAACTTATTTATCTGTATTTTCTCATAAGTGAGATGAAAATACCTGGTTAAAAAAATACTTCCAAATAGCTCATTGTCAGTATACATTGTTAAACTCACATATAAGTGCTGGTTCTAAAACTGTTCTTAGTTTGTTGTTTGTTTTTGGGTTTGTTTGTTTTGTGTCTCCCACATGGATACACACAGCATGGCTGATTGGTGAAAGCTTTTTTTCTTCCAATCTAATTTCTATTCTTTACTTATTGCATTGGCAGGGATTTCTAGTGTGATGCTCATAGCAAAATGTCTTCTCTTTATAGGCTACTTCCATAGCCCATAAAATGGGGCACAATAGTTACAAATATGTCTCTCTGGCATCTTCCTACTCAAAATCATGTGAACTCCCAGTCCCATACAAGTTGTTTCAACAGCTTATATGTGATTTTATGATCGTGAACTGCTACTAGGTGAAGGCCTCTATTTTCTCTTCACACCCAAAGTCGTCTGTACCTGCTGGATGTTGGACCACAGATGTCAGCTGGACCAGGTCACTCTCTGAGGTCATTGTTCACATTTCTTTCCACACTGTGCCCAAAAGTCATTCTTGAGAGGGATAGTCTCCAAAGGAAAAGAAGTTGCTAGATCATTGCTGCTGCTGTTGTTGCTTTCTTTTTGAGGCAGAAAGTAGGATCCACGTTGTCAGCACCTCTTATCATATGAGCAAAACTAGCTCTTGTGACTCAGGAGGCTCCAGCCAACTCCTGGAAGCTTCTCTTCTAGTAGTCAGTGTTTGCTTCCTTGTCATTCTCTGACAGGAAAATAATTAGAAATGACACTATCCCTGAAGGATCGCTTGAGTCTTTCTAACTAATGAGGTGATAAGTCCTCTGCACCACAGTGAAAACACAGAGCAGAAACAAGTTCTCTGCAGTAAGGTGTGAAGACGAGTGGTGAATGTGAGAGTGGATTCTGCAGCAGCATGAGGCAATCACAAAATTCCAGGGGGCATAGTGACAGTGAAAGGAGGAGTGATGGAAGCCATGCCCTCTTACAACCATGACCCATGCCCTCTTATGGTCATGATGTGTAAATCTATTGGTGGAGAATGCCCTTCTTTAATTGGGGAAGTGTGAGTGCCTCACTTTTTGGACACTTCTGTGTCTGCGTTTGTTAGAACACAACTCAGCGAGGCACAGTTACATACTTTATTCCAGGCTATGGGACCAACTCTGCAGAAGGCATGGATGAAAAGGAAGAAGAGTCCCTTTTCTGGTTGTAGTGCTGGAGATAGAACCCAGGTCCTTGTATATGTTCAGTGATTCAGGAATTCAGTGAGCATTCTACCCCTGAGCTGTTGCCTTTAACTTTAAATATTTATTAATTTTAAGTTATATATAAATTTAAATTAATTTTTAACATTTATTTCTATTAAATTCATTATTATATAAAATCACACATACCTATAATGTATTCTGATTTCTCTCTGTGCCCACCCCTTTGCATCTCTCTCTCATTCATATCAACACATTCCCACCTTTCCAATCATTTTGTCAGATTCATGGCTTCAGGTTTTGTTTCATGATCCATGTTGCCAACCAGAGCCAAATGTGTGAGCATTAGAGTAGAACATCCTTGGGTGCCTGAGCAGGTATATGACTGAAAGCAATTGTTCCTGCTCTCCATAAGTTATCAGTAGGGATTGAAGAATCCTGAGCCCATTCTCCATCCATGCCAGACTGTGGAAGCCCATTCTCATGCAGAACCAGAATGGTAGTGGCTGTCAGTTCATTGTTCTCTAGACTGTATTCTGTGATTCCTTCCTTCAGCTGTTTCTCATTTCTCTTTTAAACCTTGAGACAAGGTCTCCATAGGTGACCCAGGCTGGCCTTGAACTAGACTTGTTGCTCTTTCCAACATTTAATTTACAATTATCTTGCCTCAACCTTCAGAGAAGCTGGGATCATAACACTACATCACCAGACCCAGCAAACAAGAGCTCTAAGCCTTAACTTAATATAGTACTATGAGTCAGGGGGCAGGAGTTAGCTGCCTGGTTCCAAGACCCTCTTCTTTTATGAAAATTGGTTCAACAGTTTTAAAAAGCTATGACCATTACTACTGGGGTACTCCCCAGGGAACTTAGTGTTTAAGAGTCTAGTTTTTCTAATAAGACTTGGAAGTCAAAGCCTGCCTCTCCCTTGCCAGCTCTGACCTTCCCAGGTTGCCTACTCACTCTTTCTCATGCTCTCTGCATAAACCAGAAAATATAATGATCACACCAATTCCTAAGTATTCTAAGGCAAGATACATTCCCAAGGCACTCTGAGAAATTCCTGATCCTGGGGCATACTTCTAAAACATGCTGTTACCTCCTGGTATAGAAGACCAAGCCAGGCAGATCTCCCATCTGTGGAAGTGGAAGTTCTCTTTCTACTTGAAATTGTAAGGCAGAATCCCAGCATTCTCGGATCTCAGTCACTTTCATGATAGTTTCTCCAGGAAGATTCTTGAACTTCTGTTCCTGAAAGAGGTAGTTTCTACTCTTCTCAATCTACTGACTCATTTGTTCATTCCTGGGAAATGACCCAGTATTCACCCAATAAACAGAGACAAAGCTGAAAGGATACAGGATGTCTCAATACCGGTGGCAGTTGACAACCCAGGAAGAGAGGCTGGTAAAAAAGCAGAAAAGAGGATGAACACTTAGAAAGCTGAAGAACTCTGTTTCTAGTCCTGTGTCCAACTGTCTTCCCGCCATGCTCCATAATTGAGTGTGCTCATCTTTCCTCTGTTCACCAACTCCCTCATTCCCATGCATCCTTAAACCTCAGCCAATGTCTGATTCTCTTAGGGGAGATGTCTCTGAAGAATTGTGCTAGATCAGTTCTGTCCTTGAATCCTCCACTGACTGCCAAAGTGCCCTGGATGTCTTACAGCTTATGATTATTTCTTTGCAAAATGCATAGTTAATATGTGTCTGTCCCACTAACCTTTCAGCTCCTGAAAAGAGAAACCATCTGACCTGTTCATTGTCATGTTCCCAGCACTAAGTAGAGTGCTTGAAGCTTAAAAGAGTTTCAAAGCGATTTGTTGAATGACAAAATGAGTAAACAAAGGAACATCTAATGCAAAGTGTTCTGCTTCATGAGAAAAATGAGTCACCCTTTTATCCATGCTCCCAGAATATTTTGCAGATAAATCCATTGCTCTCCCCATATTGTTTCCTTGTTAGCCTCCAAACCAAGTTATGAACTCCCTGTGGCTGCCCCCGTGTACTAATGTCTTAGCTACCCTTTCTTCCACTGTGCCTGGCACATAGCAAGAACTTAATTCAAATTGCTAAAATAAAAGAAAATTGAGTTCCCTTTCAGGTGAAAATGGTGATAAGATCAGTTCATAACCTGACCCATAAAAGAAGAATGGGCAGGAAAGTTAGTTGTTTCTTTGCCTTATCTATTCCGTTTTGTCCAGGTGATCAGTTCCTATAATCTAACAGTGGTCTCATGCCAGCTTCTTGACATTTCTAAGAACCTTGAGGATTTCTTTTCAGTGAGGTAGTCGTGTGGTGGTGTTGTTTATTTCACGGGGGGGGGGGGGGGGGATAACTGATTAACATAGCTAAGTTAGCCTAAAATCAACATTTCAGAAAGACCAAGTCAGGTGTTCAGACTCCTGAGCAGTAGAGGTCTACCACCAAGGATGACAAGAAAGGGGATTTCCACTCCCCGGGCATTCTTGCCAGTCTCAGAGAAAGGGGTACAAAGGTCTTTGGCCGTAACCTATGCCTCAAAAGTCACCCATGTGGTTAAAGCACTGACATGACATTTATTCATTCTTTCCCCAGTCAGCGTGGCAAAGGATATGTCTTATATAATAATGCATTATCACCCATGTGGTTAAAGCATTGACATCACATTTATTCATTCTTTCCCCAGTCA
>CAJQZJ010008773.1:10946885-11019472 GCA_907164525.1 Lophiomys imhausi
CAGTCAGTGTGGCAAAGGATATGTCTTATATAATAATGCATTATCACTGGAATATCAATAGGCCTCATGAGAGATAATGCATGCCTAGATTAAAGCAAACTTCAAAGAGATTTTGCAAATGAATTGCCACAAGAAGTTATGGAAATTATCTTTGATTTATGTGAAAACTTAAGATTATATGATTAAACAAAAAAGGCAAATTAGAGAAATCTACTTTTTGTTTTGTTAAAAATGCAGAGATCAGCACCTCACAGATACACGATAAAATTATAAATCACATGATTTATATGCTATACATGCATATTTAAATATATAAAATCACATAAAGTGATTTATGAAGGCATAAAGTGCATATAAATACTTAACTACGGTCATAAACATGCTGCTTTCATGGCTCAAGAAATGATGTAGAGTATTGTCACTGAATAGATGCCCATAACACTTCAGGGGGGCCTGGAAATCAGCCCAGCATCACCATGTGATATATACATGATCTCTCCTTCCACAGGGATCACACCTTCACAGCAGATATGACACATGATCTCACAAGAAGATGAGGCTTGTGCTGTCTAAAACAAATCATGTTTTTGAAATTCACTTTATATATTTCTAAGAAGTGAATATTCAGAATAAAACTAGAATACATATGATGTGTGCATATGTACAGGCATGCATGCACAGACATGTATATATGCACTCATATATGCACAAACACTAACACATCTTAAGTTTCTAAAACTCTTGTTGGGATCCAGCCTAGATCACCTCCTTGTGTGGTCATTTCCACCTGTAACACTCTGTTCTTATCTCTTGCAATGCATCTTGATGTACTGTTGATTGGCCACCAGATCCACCTTCCAGTGGAGAAGATGCCACAGAGAGTGGGCACAGTGGGAGCTCCAAGTTGGCTGCTCTGTCCTGAAACAGCCAGCAAGAGGCTATCCAGCTGTGGTCCCTGGGTCAGGAAGCAGAACACAGTTTTCTAAGTTTAGGCTTAGGAAGACTGGAGTGAAAGATGTGATTCTATGTGACTGGGACAAACTAGGTCCTTGGTGGAGACAAAAATAGAGTCACTACAGCCCAGCGGACCCTGAAGCTATAGAAAGGAGTGCTGAGGGCCTTGTTGCCAAATTAATGTAATTGTCCAAACTACAGCAATGGGGTAGCCCGGCCCGGAATTAATAACCCACCTTCTCCATAGTTGCCAGGAAAATATAGGACACATTTATTCTGAATTCCAGACACATAACATAATTCAACATACATGTACATTCTAAACACTCCATGCAACATATTGATATTTCCATTAGAAAATATTTTGTGATTCTTCTCAGTGTTAAAGTCTGAGAGTCTAACTGCTTATTTGGTAAATCTAGAAAAATGAACCTCTCCCCCCCCCCTTGTTTTACCCTTTAATCTCTAAAAATGCCTTCTAGCCTCCAGGTCTGTCTAGAGACAGGTCAAAGGTAACCTTTGTAACATGGTCTGTGGACGCAAGTGCTGTGTGTGTAGAGAAAGAAGCCAGGGTCTGGGTGATGGTGAGATGCAAGGAGAAGACTCAGGGAGAAACAAAGGGCAGCCATGCTGAACAGCCCAGGCAGCCTCCTTCACTGACTACGGCGGAATTCCAGTATATGGTGGATTTGGCACATATGTTAGAGAAGCCTTTCGGTGCTCTAATGCTAACTGGGTGGTACTTGTACTTGTAGATTATTTACCCAACAGGCTTCAGGGTCTACTTCCACATGGACTCTAAAGAACATCTTCTTGAGTGAAGGGCTGGGGGAGTCTCATTATAATTCTTAAGTTGTACGTAGAAAAACTATTGATGCTTTTTTATCTAAAAATAATTAATAACAAAATGCACTTCCCCTGGAAATTGGGGGTAGGCACAAATATCCAAGTTCCCTGCTTTGGCTCTCCACTCCATGTTAAGACTGTCACCCTAATTCTACAGTGCCCACAAGGCTCTCTAACTTGGGACCCATACTTGGTGACTTATAATTAAAACAATTGCAATTCTTTCTTTAAAGCTTAATTCCAAACACAATTTCTCATTTGCCTCACAAGGGCATAGCACGAGCAGTGGCCCATCTGTGGGGAAATTAAGGAGAAGCAGGCAGATACGTGCCATGCAGAGCTAATATTAAAATAATCACTCACACTTTCTGGCAACACTTTTTAATAAGTGTCAAATCTTTATGACTTTCCTTGGCATTTGCATTCACACCAATCACACAGAATTCTTATCATGTTTATTTCTGAAGGTAGTAAAAATCAATACGGAGGTTTCCCCAAGATAATCAATTAGTCCAAATTCACCCGTGGGCTTCTGACCTATGGGAGCTTTGTTGGCTCTGAAAGCTGTAAGAAAGCATACTGATAACTCTGTGATGGCTTTAGGGACAAGGGACAAGATACAGTTCCAGCCTCAGTCATGTGTCATATCATTTTATTACCACCTTGACCAAGAAGATTGAAGTCCCCTGAACCAAAACTGATGGCACAGGAGACACATATATTCCCAACTATCCATAGACACAGACTGGGGCTAAGTGAGCAGGTGAAATTATGCTGAGTTTCTTTTTAGGGTACAAGGAGAGGATCATCCTGGGATGCTTAGTTACCCACTGGTTCTTGTAAGGCCAGCTCTATATTATTTATTATTTAATTCACTTACTTAATTTTACGTGTATGAATGTTTTGCCTGCGTGTATGTATGTTCACCATGTATGCCTAAAGCCGGTGGAAGTCAGAAGAGGGAAATGGATCTTCTGGAACTGGAATTGGGGTGGTTGTAAGCCATCATGTAGATTCTGAGAATCAAACCTAAGCCCTCTGTAAGAGCAACAAGTGTTCCAAACCACTGAGCCATCTCATCAGCCCAGAGAGTATTTTTCATAAAACGGTTACTGGAAGGACAGAAGCCATTCAGGTGGCGGAACACATCATCCTATGAGTCTTGAATTACTGTCACAGCTCTCCCAGAGAGAACTACAGAGTTTCCATCTGTGGTTTTATTTCTAGGCCTTCCTGATGGACTCAACTAGGTAGTTTCTCAGACTGGCAAAACAGAAATAGACTTCACATTCAACGTCTGCATCTGCCTGGAACCATACAAGCTTTTTTACAGCCTCAACACATTGTGACCTATACAGTCCATATTGCCATCTGACTGTATAGTCCCTGAACCTTAATGCAGAATCCTTATAGAGGATTCAATGGGTCAGGGCCATTGGCTCTAGCCAGGTGTGCAAGGACATGTGCACTGGGGAAAGTAGCCTTTCCGGGAGCTTCATGAATTAATTTCTCTGTCAGGGTAATGGGCAAGCAGGTCAATGTCCCTTTGATAAGGAAAATAAAAATGATGCTAAATACTCTTTTTTTTTCCCAACATTTACTTATTGATTCAAGTTACATCCCGATCACAGCCCCTCCCTCCACCCCTTCCAGTCCAACCTTCCCATTCTCTTCCCCCCTCTCCCTCCTATCCTTCTCCTTGGGTAAGAGGGGCTCCCCCATATCCACCCCCTCAGTTCATCTGTCACATGAGGGATGAGAGCTTCCTCTTGCTCTTGGGCCCAACATGGCAGCCTAGCTAAGGTAAGGTATCTCACTCACAGGCAACAGAGTCCATGACTGAGACTGGACCACCCTCAAACTGCTAAGGGATCTGTATGAAGACCAAGTTGCCTTGCCTTTCCTTTATATTTGCATAGGGGGGTCTAGTCTAAGCATTTTTCTTGTTCTTTTTTCTTTTTTTTTTTTTTGTCAGTGTTTCAGTCTCTGTAAGCCTCTAGGGGCCTAGGTTGGTTGGTTCTGTTGATCTTCATGTGCTGATCTTGACCCCTCTGGGTCTGTCTATTCCTCCTCCCTCTCTTATATAGGGCTCCCAGAGCTCCACCTAATGTTTGACTGTGTGTCTCAGCATCTGTTTTGATCTACTGCTGGGTGGATTTTCTCATAGAATAGTTGTGCTAGGTTCTTGTTCCTTTGTGTCTGTGGGTTGTAGGATAATTATCCAGTACTATTATATGGCTAAATTCCAGCTATAAGTGAATAGATGCCCTGTGCATCTTTCTGGGTCTGGGTTAGCTCACTCAGTATGAGTTCTTCTGGTTCCATCCATTGACAATGCCTAGAAGTTTAAATTCTGCCTGGAAAAAGTTCTGAGCCCATCTGATGGTCCACCTTTCTTTACAAGGCAATGAGCCTTATATCATCAGTTTCCTGTGACCAATCTAGCTTATTCTTGGCAGTCAACATTCTCTTGCTGACCACGTGACAAAGAACTGGCTGGATAGTCACAATTCTATTCTATGCTCCTCTATGACCTAAACAAAGGCCCCTTTCAAAGGGGGTATTGATAGCACATAAAGGGACATATATGTTTTTCCACTACAGTCTTGCACCCAGAGTGCAGATACATGTCTGTCTTCATGTGGCCCGCAGTCCTCTCATCATTTCTAGCTCTTTAGTGTGACCTTCCTCAGGAGAAACTGAACTAAAGCTTTCCATTTGCAAAATAAAGAATGAAGAACAAAAGCTCTTCGAAGGTCTTAAGGGAAGGAAGAAAAGGCTTCCTCCCTTTACTGCTTTCTTCCTGTGACCTTCCTAGAGGAGAGAGCAGGCTTCTGTCCACAAGATCCTGCATTCTCTCTCCACTGCTGAGCTTTGGGAAAGAAAAACATCTTAGAAAGTAAATATGTAAGTGGAAGCTTGTTTATTTCTGAATATGCCAGATGGAAAGGAAGGGTTTACAAGAAAAATTTCCAAGCATTAGCTTTTCTGATTTTACTTTAATTCTGTTTACTGAGACCAATACAGCCTGCAGGACTCAGATATACCTATGCTGTTCTTTGGCTGCGAGTGTATGTCTGTGATGTGTGTTGTGTGTCTGTGTGTGTGCACATGTGTGTCCACATGTGTGTGTGTGTGTGTATATATACACACACACACACACACATACTCACATACTCAGGAGTACACTAGAAAAGTGCTTTAGTGACAGTTCATGGTCAAATGGAACATGTCTTCTGCACCAGACACCAGCACCAATCAATGAACACAGACACTCAGCCCCACTGAATGCAATCAATAAAAATATCACAAAGCAGTTGGTATCGTTTCTTTCCTGTGTTTACTTTCTCATCTCTACACATTCTGCTTTCTCACATTCAATAATCTTATCAAACTGAATATCACAGGTAGTTTGGAATTACAAGATTAAATCTATTTTTTTTTGCCTACCAAAAATATGTTTGAATTGTGCAATGAAACAAGTGTGTTTATGTCTAATATGTACTTGATTACATTTTTATACAAACACATGCATTGTCTATAATATTGCTAGGATAGCTAAATTACTAGCACCAGACCCATCAACTTCCATATCTTTTTGACAATGGGTAATACTCTATGGGTAGTTTAGAATGTAACTGTGGATTATGTTTTTAATGATATTTTTTTCTTCAAGTTACAATCTCAATCACAATCCCCTCCCTACTTCCTCCTTACCCACCCTCATCAACTTCCTTTTTCTTTGTTAAGTTTAAGGTATATCTTTTTCCCCCCAACAGCTCCTGGTTGCAGTCCAACAAAGGACGCTTTCTCTTATAACAACAAATACAATACAAAATGATAGAAATAATTAGGCCACAATTATGAAAATTATAAGGCTTAGCATATATTCCCAATGTCCAGTCCATACGTATTTGGCAACTGACTTTAACATTCTACTATGCATCCATCTCCATGAGTTTAAAGTTCTATATTCAACTCAGCTTCCATCCTAACTTGCATCACCATCTTAAAAACATCTTCTTAGATCCAAAACACTCTCTTAATTCCTAAACAACTCAAAATTTGACTATGAGACTCTAAGTATCCAATCTTCAACCACATCAGAGACCTGAGGATAAATATATCTGATTATACAGGAAATGCAGAGACAGCAGCTTCCAAAACTAAGAAATGACAGACAACTGGCTGCCTGTACAGTTCCCAATTTCTCTCCATACATTAGAGCATATATCTTCAGCCTTTTGGCCCCGTTTCTCTGACAGACATTAATTATAAAGCAGAAATTAAGAAGGACTTGCCTACCCTGGCTTGGCAGAGCTAGGCTGTCGACTTACCTGCTTCCAAGTTTTGTCCTTTTTGGACAGTGTGCTGTCTACAGTTGAAGCAAGGGATTTTTCTTGCCAAGTGACAGACTTGCCACTAATGCAACCATCTCCAATTGGAGATTCTTCAATTCTCATCATCTACTGGAGTAGTATAGGGGGTGCTATCAGGAGCTGACATGTCTCAATATAAAAAAAAAATCTTAAGTTAAGAAAACATCTTTGAATGCCATGTACTACAGATCTCTTGAGGTTTTTGAAGACCACCTATCTATCTCCATATATTTGGATAAGTAAATGTTGCTTGTCTCTTAGCAACTTGATTTCTGATTAACTTAGAAAATAACTCTTATAGACTGTCCTAGTACCTTAAAAAAAATGACATGCTTAAATGACTATTAGTTTTCATTTCTTAATTATCCTAAACAATTTATGACAGTTGCTAGAAAAAGGCCAAAACTGAACATTTCATTTTGCAGCATCACCTAGGTACAATGCCTTAAAAAAGAGTTAACTTTAATTCTGTATCAATATACAAAGATCAATACCAATGTAGCCAAATATAATCTTAATATAATATCAGTATACAAAGATCAATACCGATTTAGCCAAATATAATCTTAATTTTGTATCAATATACAAAGATATAAGAACATATTCAATAATCTGTCCCTTTTTCTTTATCATTTTTATATTATGTCTATATTCCATTTTTTTCTCAAGTCTTTTCACCCCTACATAGGAGAGAAAGAAGGATACAGAAAAGAAAAAGAGAGAAATCCCTGGGTCTAACCTCCAGAACTGATTTAACAATACCATTTAACAACTTGTAATCTCTCCCCCTAAATAACAACAAGTATCTATAACCCATCAAATGATCAAAGGGGGGGAAAAATCACCCACCCTGCCTTCTGGGGACAGGATGTCACTCCCTTAAAATGACTTCCTGCTCATTTGGGATGTAGTAAACCTGTTTGGGGCCAAAATAAGAATGGAAAATTGGTTAAGCAAGCTAATAGTAAAATTTGATGTTCAGTCCTTTTGTGCTCAGCTATTTAAATGTCCTAAGAAGTTTGTAGACAGAAACTGAACATCAGGGCTTTACTGAAGTTCTGGCTGGAACAGTCTGTGGGGCTGAACAATCTTAGTTAGCGATTTTGAGTTGCTGTGGTTGTAGATTTTTGAAGAAACAGCTATTGAGGAAGTCTGCGAGTCTGGATCATCTGGGCTACTTGTCTTCATTGGTGTCTGATCTGTTTTCTTCTGAGGTTTCAATTGTCCAGTTGTCCCTGGATTCCTTATATGAATGTTTTTGATCTCCTGGAAAGATAAGAACAGAGCTCTGCCCTAATCCTATCTCTGGGGCACTCCTTTTTTTGGGGGGGGGGCAGGTAGTATTTTTCCTGGCGCAAATTGGGTATTTTGATAATATAAAAAGTATTGTATTTCAATTGAGATTTAAAAAGAAATCATTTTTATATTTTGGAACTAAACGTACCTTTAAGTGTATATATTTTGAGATCATAAAGGACAATTCACTTTGAATTTCATCATGCCTTTTGTGAGTAGCTTTTAAACTTAAATCATTCCAAATCCTATGTGCCTGCTTCTGCATTCTAAATATTGGGATCAAAGACATGTGCCTCCTAACTGTTGGGATTAAAGATGTGCACCACCACCTCCGGATCTAAGTTTTTCTCTATTTGGAGCTTGCTTTGTGTTAGGGTGGCCTTGAACTCAGAGATCTGCACATTTCTGTCTCCAGTGTGTTGGGATTAAGGGTGTATACCTCTCAAGTGATGGGATTAAGGGTATGCACCATCACCACCCTGTTCACTGTAACTCTAGAATTTATAAAACAACTAACTCTATAGTGATCCTCCTGACTCTTCTGGGGTAAAGGCATGGGCTAACGTTGCCCTTCTCAAATATTTTACCATAGCACCAAATTACTTCAACTCTTAGAGGCTTATAAAACCAGGTTGAACTGTAGTAACCCTTAATTTATTTACAGCATTTTAGACCTCTTAACTGCCTTTTTAATGCCAAACAACAAAAATATCCTTTATATATATGGAAAAACTTTTTTTAAAAACACTTATTTATTACTTCGTTATATCTCCATTGCCATCCCCTCCCTCCATCCCCTCCTGGTCCCTCCCTCCCACCCTCTACCCACTCTCCCACCCCTCCCATGCCTCAGGTTTAGGGTGTCTCCATGTATCAGCCCTTCTCAGTTCGTTAGTCACATGAGGTCTAAGAGCTTCCTCTTGCACAGGAGGCATACATGGCAGTTCCCCTAGGGTGGGGTGTCCCACTGACAGGTAACCAAGTCCATTTTCCTGCTCTTTTGGGTCTATTGATTGTAGGATGGTTATCCTATATTAGCTGTTCTGAGCTGGGGGCAGTCTCTCAAACATCATCTTTTAGGGGTATTTTGTTAGAAAATGTATTTGTGTGTTTTATTGTGTTTGGTTTGGGGTTTATAGTTCTCTGGGACATGTGGAGCCATACCCTAATTTCTCTTGTAAATCTCACCTCTATACTTGCACTGATTGTGCTTTGAGTGGAGTTCTTTCTACTTATAGTTTTAGAGATAAGATAATGTTAAGTCAGGAAAATCTGGCATTGTTTACCATGGCCTAGTCAATTGGAGACATCCTTTGTGACCAACAGAGCCAATGAAATTTAAAATACTTTTCTTGATTTAATAAAGATTAAAATTCTAACCCACACTCAGAAAGATACACATGGCATGTATTCACTTATAACTGGATTTTAGCCATATAGTACAGGATAACTATCCTACAATCAACAGACCCCAAAGGAACAGAAACATGGACTTGGTTACCTGTTAGTGGGACACTCCTCCCTAGTGGAATTGCCATGTATGCCTCCTGTGCAAGAAGAAACTCTGAGACCTCATGTGTCTGATGAACTGAGATGGGCTGATGTGTGGAGGCATCCCATAGCGGAGGAGTGGGATGGATGGGAGAGGGGATAAAGGGTGGGAGGGTGGGACAAGGAGGGGTGGAGGGAGGGGGCTGTGATGGAGACGTAACTTGAATTAGTAAATAAACGTTTAAATTAAAAGAAGATTCAAATTTTTTCTGCTAAGATTATACCTGAAATGTTATGAAATATAGTTACTTCTGCCACTGTCTTGGTCACCATGAGAAAAAGTAAGTCTGTTTGGGAATATATTTGACAAAAAGGAAGCAAAGCCAAGAAGTGTAAACAGTGAGACACTGGATCCTAGATCAAAAAGTTATGAAGCCATTGTCAAAATAGATAAACAACTTAAGTTCAATTTGTGTGAGAGCACTCTAGTTTTTCTACAACCACACCAACATTTGATATTGTCTTTTTATTTTGGAGAATTTCAGACACATGTAGCATTTCCTTTATGCCCATCTTTATTGAGTGTCTTTTTATTTTCCTGGTTTTTAATCTTATCTCCTAGGATGACATAGCTGTTCAATTTTTTTGTCTATTTTTAATTAGATTTTTTTCTTATCATTGAGATTTAAGGATTCTTTATGCATGGGTATAAGTTATTTTAAAAATTGAAAAATTTACAACATTTTTCTCCATGACAACAGTGACTTTCAGAGAATAGAAGTTTCTAGTTCTAATAAATCCAAATTGATAATGTTTCTTTCTTACTAATCAGTCTATTGTTGATATATCTAGGACAACTTTGCCCAAACTCATGTTATAAGGGGTTGTTCCTACATGTCATTTTAGAAGTTTCAGGGCTTCATGTCTTAAATTAAGGTCTGTGATCTGTTTTGAGTTCACTTATAAAGTGTCTTATGCCTTGTTCTTCAATGTAGTTAATTTCTTGAAACAGTTAAATTCTCTTAATTCCTGGCTTTAAAATGCCTTAGTAGAATTAGAGCAGCATTTCTTCTAGGGCCTATGGTGTCTCCCTACTGAGCCTACTGAGGCACAACACTTTCAAGTCCCCTACCCAAGACTCTGTAGATTGTGAGGCTTCTACTCTGACTGATGAAAATAGCAACTATGTTTACCTTTGATTGACACTTGTCAGCAGTTCCCTCTGATGCATGTGAGGTGGTTCATTCTCCAGTCTAAAGTCATGTCCATAAGACACTCAGATGGATATTCAAGGGATGCACCCTCTGGGTCGAGAGTTCTATTTCCACAGGGTCTCTCTCTTTCTTCATGCTCTACCCCAAAACATTCTGATTTGGCCTCACCAAGTAGCTAGTCCTGGACACTCAAGCTAGAATACTGGACTCTACCAGGAGGCCTTCTCTACGCTGCAGTCTAACAGTTCTCCAGCTAGCAGTTAGAAACTCATAGAACCATGCTTTAGAAATGTGCATTTCTCATTGCCTGTTATCAGATACCTGCAAAGACAGTGGTTCATATATCTTGTCTCTATTGTTGTTTGGTCTGATTTCAGCCGTTTCATGTGAGGGAGTAAATATAATCTTTGCAATTTCATATTGGTCTTCTACAGTATGATTTTTGAGAAACTGAACAAAATAGTTTTTTTTCTATTTTAGGTAAAAAATAATACAAAATCTAAACCTGTCTATAGACAAATTCTATCCCATCTTGATGTACCTGCAAACACACAGAGGAGAGGGAATATTTATTTATATATCCATTTCATTCATGAAAGTGTGTCTCCAGTCATAACTGATGTAATGATTTTTGAGTAAGTATCATCAATGAGTTCACCAAACGTTTTAAAGCAGCTATAGGCACTTTAGGAAAAGTATAGGCGGGATAGATCTATGAATAAAATGTCAAAATCCTTAACCTCATAAAATAAAAAAAACTGCTAAAGATAACTCCTTACATGTATCAATTCCAATCATATAGCATCCCTGCTTGGTAGGGAAAGTAGGGCTCTCCATTTAAAGATGGGGTAATTGGGCAGGGGTGAAGCTCAGGTATAACACTTGCCAAGCATATTCCAAAGCTCTTAATTTGGGTCTAGCGCTAATTTTAAAAAAATAATGGGGAAAGAGAATTTCATTAACTTATTCAAGGTACACAATTATTTCATTTTAACTGAGAGAGGAAAAGCTAGGACTCAATAGTGGTGACTGGTTCTAGACTCTTTGTGGTCATGATGTGGGGCTGCTGAGAAAGAAGTCAAGAAAATGGTGTGCTGGAACACACCATGCCTCATACGCATCACAATAGTGGACTGCGTGTAATGAAGAGATATAATAGAATGTGTTCCTACAGAGTGATCCAGACACTGAGCTTTTAAAAGGTGTCATAAGAGGCATGGAACTAAACAGAACAGGGAGGGAGATACAGGCAAACTGGGCAGAATGTTTCAGTCAGAGAGAATAAAATGCAGACCATGAGGACAGAAATAATGTTCTTCAGGAATATCATGGAAGGTTATCAGACTGGAACAGTCTGAGGGGAATGATGGTAGTTGACAGGGGGAATTAATGTGACCTATGTAAAATGTCTCCCAGGACATTGGTCACACTAACTAAAGGTCCCTAAAGAAGTGGTTCTCAACCTGTGGATCGCGACCCCTTTGGAGGAGGTGTCACATATCAGATATTTACATTACCATTCTCAACAGTAGAAAAATTACATTTATAAAGTAGTGATGAAATAATTTTATGGTTAGGGGTCATCACAGCCGGAGGAACCATATTAAAGGGTCTCAGCATTAGGAAGGTTGAGAACCACTGCTAAAGGGCAGACAATGTTATCATCATTGCTATTAGCATATGATGTTCTGAGAGAAAACAACTTGAGAGGCTGGAAGTATTCCCCACGTGACCAGAGAAGCCTTCTTGGAACTAGAATGCAAGCTGAGCTTTAAGGAATAAGACTTTCTACACAGTAGGCACCTGGAGTTCTCTTAAGATACATCCTGGGAGTGAGGCTGGAGAAGCCTGTGACTCGAGATGACTCAAAATGAGCACTGAGACGTGATTATCTCACAGAAGAGAAAGTAAGACATTAACTTCCTATCTGGATGCAAGTGCACTTTCCAGATGAGCCTGTTCACCCATTGACCTCAGCTCTTTGTTCGTTCCCTAGCCTTGCTCCTCGTCGATATTGGGACTGTGAAAAGAAGATGCCACCAGAACTTAAGCCACTTACAGTAAGTTAAATCAAAGTCAGGGGACGTCTGTGTCCTTTATTCCGATCAATTTTTATCTGCACGATTTTATTGTGACCGAGATGACTTTTCTGACATTCCAAACAGCATCAAATGGGCAGTGATGGCAGAGTTAACCCTGACCCAGACATGTTTCTTGCCCTTAATCTCAGAGACACTGGCAGTTCATCACGGGAGACCAGCTGTTTGCCAAAGTAACTAGCTTGAAAAACAGGAAGAAGGCCACAAACAGAAGTCTTCTCAAATGCCAAGTAGGTTTTCCAAAACCAATGCCCACTGAGCATTCTCAGGTAGCATTTGGTGCCTATAACCTGACTCTAATGTTTCTGGATCTGAGATGGCTGAATTACCTGGGCACACCTTTCTTTCCATTCCATGAAGAGGAAGCACAGGAGAAAATTCTAAGCAAGTAGCCCATTCTGGTCTGCCTGCTTCCAGAGGTCTTAGGGAATTTCAATATAAAGAGCCTGGCTCCCTCCATCCCTGCCCACGTGAGCAGAATTCCAAGGACTCCTAACCAAGGCCATTGCAGACCAGTCCTTGAGAACTCCAGAACACTTCTTCTCTCAGATCTTCTGTTCACGCAGCTTCTGGGAGGTTCATCAAACTAGAGTGAAGCCATGGGCTCTCACACACTATAACACAAAATCAACAGGATAGCTTATAAACCTCAGGAGCCTCATCCCTGAGGCTCTACAGCCACCTCTCACAGTAGGCCCAGGCTTGCCTTTTTTTTTTTTTCTTAGATTCCTCTTTTCTCGTTTTTCTCCTCTTCTCCTCCTACTGCCTTTGCTGTCTCCTCTTCTGCCCATCCTTCTCAATCCTCTCCTCTTTCTTCAACTCTCCTGTCTTCTCTTATGCCCGTCCCTTCCTGTATCAACCTTTCCTCTGCCCTCAATTCTTTTCCTCTCCCCTCCCCTGTCCTCTTCTCCTTGCCCCTTCTCTCATCTTCTCCCCTTCCCTCACTTCCCTTCTTTTCTCCTCCCCTCCATTTCCTCTTCTTTTCTCCTCTCCTCTCCTTTCTCTGCCAACATCTTTCTTATGTGCAGCCATGTTTGGAACTTCCAGGTCTCATAGAAGCATCATGCTCAGTGATCATAGGGCCAGAAAGACAGTGAGAAACAACAAAGTACACTGCCTTGGTGGTGACTTAGACACTCAGGTCATTCCAAAAACAGTGGCCACTCCTTAGCTGTCAACTCCTGCCTAGTAGAAACAAAATATTTTCTTGCTCATCCCTCTTAGTTTTCAAGAGAAGATAGAATTATCACTTTTGTCTTTAACCATGAAATATCTTAGCTTTTAAAAGTCTCTAAGTAACACAAAATGTACACATCACTGTTTGCACAGAACAGAACATACCTCTGGAGGCTGCAACCCAGACACTGTCTGGTTGTTTTCTGTTTCCAACTCTAAGGACTGTAGATGGTGCTAGGAAGTCAATTGATGGCAACCTTTCTGTGGGTGCTCTCCTGAAACAGTTCATGGTGTTGTATACAGGCTCACCTATCTTCATGGCTTTCCATCACTTTTATGCTGGCTTGCCAGATTTCAGAGAAGCTGGCCTAATGATACCATAAGCATAGTTGGCACATTTTCCTCTGCAGAATCCTTCTGATATTTGTAAGAACTGTTTTGATAAATAACAGTGAAGAGTGGTTTTTGTCCTTAACAAATTCATTGTCACCAAGTCTTCTTCCATCCAACCCATCTACAATTGTAATATCAGTTGTTTTCAAATTTTAGCATGTGTAAGAACCAACAGAGGCATCTTTTAAAATTTAGTCTATTGGAGCACATGTCCCGTTGTTCATTATTCAGACCATAACACAGGAGGAGGGAGATGGCTCAGTGGGTAAAGTGCACCTGGATCCCCAGCACACAGCTAGAAAATCCAGGTATGGCAGCACATGCCCATAATCCTAAGAATTCAGAGACAGGTAGACCCTGGGGTGTCAGTGGCCAGTGACCTGGAACTGTAATATCCAGAGAGACCCTGGAACAGAAACCAAAGTAGGGAAACCATTTAGGAATACAGCCCAAAGTCAGACTCTGGGTTCCACATACACCTGTACAAGCAAGCATACTAACTAACCCACAAAGGTACACATGCATATGTATTATACTACACACACACACACACACAGCCATACTATTTTTGAAAATGAAAGTGACTCAGAGTTGATGAATATAAGTTGGTCCATGCAGCCATTTCAGTTTATCAGGGCATCTCCACCACAAACTAATTCAGTGGCATATGCTGGAGCAGAAGAGCCCTGCTTTCAATAAGGCATCCCCAATTAAACCAGACAGAAGTGATCTGTGGGCTACACTTCTGACTTAGTAAAAACAGAAGACAGTAGAAAACTCCCCATTTGGAAGGTAGAAGTAATGAGCCTAGGGAGTGGTCTTCATGAGACGTGGCTAGCTGCATTTTGATACTTTCTGCATTAAGAAATGAACGGCCAGACAGCAGGGAAAGTGGGAAACACATTCTAATTGCTAATCTCACACATTGCTTTTTCCAGACTTCACACAAAAGTAATTTGTTGGCTCTACTTGATTACATCGTACTTGACTGTCTTCAAGTAAATGCCTGAAGGCAACTGGTAATTAATGAGGTGCATATAAGTATTGTGATAAGCAATAAATATATGCTGAAAATATGCATTTTATAAAAATATGCTAATAAGCCTTAGCACCCCAAACTAAAAGCACAAGCACCTCCTGAGGGTTTCCTTTTTGTTTACAATTTTAGAGTCGGTGGTAGATAATGAGTTCAGTCAGGGCTGGCTTTCCATGGTATGAGCCCCAGGGTCTCCCTGATATACCTATTTCAATAGCTGCTTGAGACCCCATCGAGGCTGTTTCCAGGAGCAGAATTAGCTGGTGGGATTCACATTGTATCTCTGTAAGTCACAATCACATCCTGGCCATGTATGTCTTTACACAATACAGTCTGTTCAAGACATAGATTTCTTGTTTGATTTTTGTCTATATTTGACCAACTTCCCTCTGATCAGTCCAAGGCAGAGATCCCAGAGTATAAGTGGCCCTGGGGAGCCTGCAAATGTCCCCACATATGTACTGTGCCTTTTCCTTCAAAGTAGCAGACTTCAGTGTATACAGCCTGCACAGTGAAGCCTGGTGCCTAGCTCTGAATCCTAGCTCTACTACTTATCTCTGTGTCCTAGAGCTTTACATCTGTGTGCCTCAGTTTCCTCCTTTATAAAACAGGGGTGATAACCACATTTATGTCACAAAGTTTTATAGCTAAGAGGCTGATACTCATGGCATGCTTAGGAGAGTGCCTGCTATGTAGTAAGAAGAAATAATATGTACCTGTGGTTCATAAATCCTGACCTAGGAGAAAAACCTCCACATAGAAAGTTGAGTTAGAGGATCCTGTGGTTGACTTTGGTCCTCCGTTCTCCTCTGTGAAATACTTGCTATGTTTCTGTTGTGCTACTCGAACTGCATGTCTGCTTATTCATTGACATACAACATATGACTGTACACACACACCCACCACAGAGTGAGTGACAGAGAGAGAGATGCTATAGTAGAGCATTAACTCTTAACTTTTGGCACAGCCTGCGCCTTGACACTCTCTGTCAGTTGATGTTTGATTGGAAACAACGGCAACAGCTAAAAAGAAAATGGCTTTACCCAGGGAGTTTCAGAGCCCCAATATGGAATGGATCAGAACCATGAGCCTGCCAGTTCCTGTTGACATTTACCACAAGAGCTGAGTATGTTGCTGGCAACTATGTCCTGGCTCTTCAGAGGCTATGTATGAGTGAGCTGTCCTTCCCAGAGTGAAGTTTGAGCTTTTACCCTCTTCCTACTCATTCACCTTTGTTTTCAGGAAAGATGAAAACTGCAAGATCTTTGCTTCTCCCTTCTAGATAAGCTGTTCTGAGATGCACAGGCACTTTTATTTTCAGCTCCCAGCAGCTGCTCCAGGCAGAAAATGCCTGCCAAATGTTCCAGATTGCACCAGGCAGTTTGAGCTCATGCATTGCTAAACTAAAGTCTGGGCGTACATTCTAGAAAGGAGTTAATACTTTGGGGCAGCAGTGTGGCTGCTTCCATGTGGAAAGGATATTCCCACCAGAGATTAGAACCTTTGTTGTAATTACAGTCTCTTCTACTTGGCATAACATTACAGTTTCTAAGTTCTTCCACATCCATGATTTCATTTGCATCTTTCAGCAACCTTGAGAGGCAGTTATGACAAGGATTAGAGTGAGATTTTACAGATAAGAGAGAGGCAAGTCTGAGATTCAGGACAGAATTTGGTCTCTTGCTTCTTAGACTTGTAAGCTTTCCACAAATAATGCACTACATTCACACATTGCTTTGATGCACAATTTAGAAAATAGTAACATAAGCAGAATGCCATCTTTATTCCCATGAAAGTCTCATGACTTAAATGGGGAAGTGTTTCATTTGGCACCACGTCAGTGACAAACAGTAACAAACATGCCCTGGATGGTCAGGAGTTTAGTGACTTTTGCTTTCTTATTTTCTTAACCCCAGTCACCTTATCCTCTGTGACAGTTTTTCTTCCACACAGTAACTTGGTAACTCAATTCTCTTCCATGCCATAATTCTGTTCCACATTATAATTCTTTTGATTTAAAAATATGGTTTTGGCCCTAGTAGCCAAGGAGCTAATTAGCAATTGGTGACTGCTGGGGAGAGAGGATCAGCTCTGGATGCAGCCCTGAGAGGCCCCCATGCTTCAGTAGAAGATGACCCTGAAGCCTGTGGGCAACTGACACATAAAACAGACTCTGTGGTGTCAATGTCCTGACCTGGGAACAGAACACATCACTTCTCCTCTCATCAAACTGGTCAGAACCCAAGCATGACCTCAAACTGAATTAAATGAAATGTACCTAGGAAGAATAAACAGAAAGGATCTCGATGCTTCAGCATTCTTTCCACAGCCTTAAATTCCATCAGCACTTGGTCCCATTGGCCTGTGGAAAGTGGAGAATTTGATGTCCAAAGCATATTGGCATTGTGTCACTTCCCTGGTATCAACATCATGTCTGCAGGAAAAAAAAAGTCATCCAGACAAAGCTCACAACAAGATAGATGAGATTGTTGTAAATGGTAATGGGTGAACAGACCTCAGGGGATGCAGGCAGGAGGGCAGGGTCCCATGGACATCACAGAGACTCAAGGGAAACACCACTTCCTCAATTTTTGTAGTTACATCTATATCCATAAATGATCTGGGTAGACTTCTAATACAGAGGTATACTCAAAATAAATCAGTAAGAACAGTACCATATACTCACACAAAGGTAGATAAATTGAGCCAAGAATTGGCCATGCCAGATACTGAGGATGAATTAATGATTACAATTGTGCTAGGTGCACAGTGAGCTCTAAAATAGAAAAAAAAATACTAGGGAAGGAACACGTTGATCTCCTTCTTGTACTCAGTTATGTGAACTGACCTGGCATATGGAGCCAATAGGTTGTTGTATGCAAGAACTTTATAGTCATTTTCAGGCCTTGATCATAAATTATTGATTAGTAGTGCCCATATATTAGATATTTTCCATAGGCCCAGGCAGGAACAGACTCTAAATAGCAATATATTACATATATCACTATTTAACAAAACTAGTCTACCCATTTATGATGAGAAAAGTGGAAGTGTGAGCTGAAATGTCCCAAGGATCATCAGCGGCCAAGGCTAGCTCCAACTCAGCTCTGTCTGACTCTCAAATTTGTGCTTTTTAATAAAATGATAGTTCCTTTTGTCACATAAAAGGAAACATGCAACTAAGTAGACATAAAAAATAGACGGCTATACTCTGTTTTATTAAAATTAAAAAGTCAATGTCTAAATGAACTTCAAAGTCACCAAGCCGCCCACAACATTTTTTTGCTAATTCAAACTACTTGGGAGTTAACACTAAGTTCACCTCCGGGGATGCCAGGAAACTTGCACCATGCCCTTGACAGGGAAAGGGGTTTTAAAGACAGTGGCAGAAAAGAATGCAGGTGAACAAACCAAGACTGGGTGGGAGGCTTGCAGAGTAAGGAGGTAGCAGATAAGAGCTTCAGGGTGGCCTGTACTGAAAGTAAAGACTAAATCCGTGAAAGGGAGTTAGTTTTCATTTATAAAAGCAGGAGAAAACCATGAAGAGAGGACATTTGTTCCCCTCACCCTCACGGCTCGTCATACAGATCATCATCGGCTCCTATTACTTGTACTAATGACACTACTGCTTCTCTGTGTCGCTGTGTCAAACTGCATCCCATCAATTAACAGCTGCTTCTAGTCTGTCCCACTGCATAGACTCAAGGCTGATGGTACAGCCTTTCCTAAAGCTAGTGACAGGAATACTGGCCAGGGATTGGGATTTGATGAACTCTGGTCCACGCCTTCTTCACAGATACCTGGAAATACCACAGATGCCTAGAGCAGATAGAAGAAATATAAAGCAAGCATTCTTCACTAGGTCAATTTGTGACCTGCACAGGTCTCAGCTACTCTAACATGAAGGCTTTAACAACATGATTTTGTTTGTAGTTAACTGTGAATAACTGAATGAAGTATAAACTTTTCTGCTAGGGATTCAGTCTAGAAAGTATGACTTAAATAAAATGCACCTTCCAACAAGAGAACAACCCAGTAGCTTCTTGTAAATCTTCTTCCATATCTGTTACTCAACTTCTGTACAACTGGAGTTGTGCAAAACACACTGGAGTATTACCACCATACTTTGCAATAATAAGCCCACAAGTACTTTGTAAAAATGCATAATCAAAAGAGGAAGTTGTGAAGAGTAAAAACACAGCAAAGGAACAAAGTCAGGAAAATAGTACAAGTGAAACTTTGTAAAGAGAAGGCAAGAGCTGACCATGGGAGTGGCCATTTAGTTGCTAGGTAACAGACTCATCATGCGGAGAGGGACACAGTGAAGATCCACTTTGGACATACACAGGGAAAAGCTTGTGATGAAAGGAGGACATTGTCCTGGGGGAATGGCACTTTAAAAACTTTCACAGTAAAAGAACTCTGAAGATTATTTCTCAACGTTGGAAATTCAAAGAACAAAATGTCAGAACTAATCCAAACTCAGAGGAATAGGGTGGTAAATCAAAGGAAATCAGAGGTGCTTACTCAGAATGTATACAGCAGCAAGGAGGCAGGCACTGCTCACACTGACCGTCACAGCTTTTATAAGGAAGAATACCCTTTAATTTTCAGTATTTTGAACAGTTATATCAACATCGTACTAAATAATTTTCCTATTTTTACATCTCCACATATGTTTATTAATGACAATAAAAACATTTAATATTTTGGCAGAAAAATTTTAAACTAAAAAGAACAACTGGAAATTTCTCCCACTAATATAAATTTTGTGGTTTCCATTTGTCTGGAAACTTCTGAATGTATCTGATACCATGCATACCAAATGTTTCCTGTATATCCTGGCCCATTTGAGGAGAAGGTCTACTCACATAAGATCTTCTAACAGGTGCCCACAACATACACCAGAGAATGGAACTCATTAAAATGACTCTTAGTTAAGCTCCAAGAGCCTAGATATAGATCCAAGAATGGAGGTGCAGACAAGAAACGGAGGCACTCTTTCTATGAAAGAACCTCTGTGATGTAGTTCAAGGAATGCTACAAGGAAGATCCATGTCCCTAAATAAAAGTTTCTCATTTGATTCTCAAAACAAGTTTGTATTAAACAAACATAAGAGATATGTATACTCTACTGATTGCAGACAAAGTGCATTAACTATTACTATCATAATTTCTTGAGAACATAAAGTTCTAAAGAGGGAAGATTTATTGTGGCTCCAAGTTCAAATTTTAGAGGCCTCAGCATTTTGGGCTGGTGGAGAGGTAGGAGATAAGAGGAAAGAAAGGTTGGGCAGACTTTTACATCTCAAGGGCATGTACCCATTGACTACCCACTGGGAACCCCATCAACATCAAGTCAATGATAAAGACACATGAGCCTCTGAGAATCTGCAGCTGGGAGTCTAACAGAGAATACAGTAGAGCAGATACTATGTAGCCCATCAAAGTTTTCTTTAGAGGAGAATCTAAAACTAACAAGGAAGGAAGACAAGCCAAACAAGGCACCAAGACAAAGCAGTTTTTTTTATAATGTCTTTTAGTGAAATAAATCAGACTTTTGTTTAACTTCACATTCTATGTGGTTGTTTCCACAGTAAGCTCTCCTCCCAGGCATCAAACCTGCATATTTTAGTGCAATGAAGGCATTCTACGTGTCCTGAAAAACTTAGAAAATTGTCTGGGGTGCAAGTCTGGTCACTGAGAAGGGAATACTCAACTCTAGTCAAATTCAAACATAGATGAAGTGTTATCAATATTGGGAAAATTGAGTGATTTTAAATTTTGTGGAGTGTCCCTCACTGCTGAAAAGAATTACTAGCAAGAAAGTGTCCATGTCTGCTAGCCATTTTTCATACTGAGAAAGCAGCCTAGGATACTCAAGACTCTGAAAGCTACCTTACAAGAGTATCAGTATAAAGACCAACCTGGCAGAGCAGGACAAAAGAGGTAATAACCTAAACTACTGAATTAATCAACCTGCAACTCACCAATGTGGAGATAGATCTCTTGTCATGTAGGACAAACATCCTTATATGAAGCTGTCCTTTGGAGCTGATATGTTAGCATATGTCTAACAAGAAACTGAGAAATGGCAGACAGTAGGGAGCAAGTGAAGGAGACTAGAAATCAGGGAGGAGGGAAGAAAACTGTGAAAATGCAAAGAGAGACAGGATGGAGATCCCTGACTAGTGAAAGTTTCTGGCCCTCTTACAAGTGTAAAGCCCCCTTCTAAGGCTCCTCCACCTTGGTGAGAATTAAGACTCCTGGCAAAGAAAAAAAAATCACAGGCATTGCCTTCCTCAGAGGAAATTCCATATTTCTTTATGTCTCTTTAAAAGTCTTGCTGTGTCCTTCAAAGCATTCAAGCTGGTGCCCCCACAAACAAAGATGAGCACCTTGGTGGGTGGTAGAAGATGAACAAGCACAGACAACAAGCAAAGGCAGAAATAAGTGACCTGCTGCTTCAGTAATACTGAGATTATCTGCAGCTCAGGAGGGGGTGACTATTAACAAAGAGTCACCAATAAAGGACTTAATGGAGCTGTTGAAAACGAGCCTGATCTTGTGCATTCCTTTCAAATCAAACAGGAGAAGGCATCTGTTTTTGAACAGAAGTATCTGTGGGGATATGTTGTAAGGCATTGGGCTGTAATGGCAGACTCCCTTGCACCACCCTTGCAGTCCTAGGAACCAAAAGTGAGGTCTTTCCACAATGGATGCTTTATAATTAGCATGGATCGTCCCTGAAATCAGGTAGTGTTAGGCAAGTCTAAGTCTAGAGGTTTGCTCGCAGATTACTAAAAATTATTTCAGGAGAAAGGTATAGGTAGCTGAGGGAGGAGGATCATAACCAACCCATGGGAGGAGAGACAATCCCTCATGTTCACTGGTTAGTGATCCTAGCGGGTCACAAAGATTCTGGGCTTCACAGCCATTATAATATCAGGTTAATATAAATATTTTAAATGAGATTTTAATATAATAACCTAAGTAAAAATGACAGAAATAAGTAATATTCATTAGATGTCTATTATGTAGCAGACATTTTGAGAGACATGCCAGAAAGAGATGACACTTGAGTGTACCAGCAATGTCACCATCATGATGAGAAACTCTCGCTTGCAATTGAAACTGTAGGGAATATGGATTTTCTCTCACATTGAGATGAGTTAGTAGTTTTAATAAGCAAGACTTAAGAATTTCTTAAATAAATGAAGAACTATCAGTATGGAACAAGATGAGTGATTGACAAGATCTGTGCCTTCATCTTGTTCCTTCCTTCATGTTTGAATCCCTACCATGAGTCCTGTTAGGCCTTCCTCCCTCCCAGCTGTTTCAGCACCATGCATTCACTTTGTTCACTGACCCTGTTTCTCCCTTCCTTAATTTCTAACAGCTCCTTGCCTCCTTTGGAGGTCCTCATAGTCCCCATCACTCCACAGTCCTGGCAAATGTTCCCATCACAGTTCCCTCATTTCCTGGTTGCATGCATAGCATGGGACAGGAGCTGGATGAGAGTTAGATGAACCTCCCCTAGCTGATCATTGAAACTGATGGCCATGGTCTCAAGATTTGTATTTGGAGGAAGTTCATGTTGAAACTAAGCATGAGGACATAGATTCACTCCTCCTCTCTGGTGTGGACAGACCTTTCAGAGGCGATAAAGACTCATGAGTTAAATTATTGCATAGAAGAACCCCTGGAGACTGTGTGACAACGTGGACAGGAGGTGTCACCTATGATGAGCAGGGCCCTCCTGGAATGGACTCTGCACTGTCCCTGATGTTAGAGCTTCTAGTTTCCAGAATGGTGACCATTAAACTACTGTTGTTTATAAGATGTCTGTTCTCAAGCATTTCACTATAGCACCCCAGATGGACTAAGACATCCTCCATTTCAATCTATGATAAGCAGGTGACACCAGCATTTTGCAACTGGATTCTCAGAATTAGAAGTTCCCTGGTGTTATGGTTAACAGTTTTTCTCAGAACTGTGGCAAAACATCTGACTTAAGGGGAGAAAGATTTATTTTGGCTCTAGTTTAAAGGGTATATGAGCCATAATGGAGGGAAACCATGGTGGCAGGTAGCTCCACAGTGGAAAACTGTGCCTCTGGTATTCCTCACTTCTTTTCTTGGTGGACTAGAAAGCACACAGATAATAGGAGGTACAACTAAGCCATCGAACCTTGAGACCCGTTCCCAGTCCCACTTCCTCCAATGAGGCTCCACCTCCTAACGGTTCCACAACTTTCCAAATTAACACCACCAGTTGGGGACCAAATGTTCAAACATCAAAGTCTATGGGGACAAGTCACATTCAAAATACTGTATCTGTTTTGGCTAATCTTGGTTGTCAACTTGACACTCTTGGAAAGAGAGAACCTCAGCTGAAGAGTTTTCCCCATAAGATTGGCCTATGAGTAATTTTGTAGGGCATTTTCATGAAGAACCACCCAACTGTCAGGGTCCTATCCTTAGTAAGTGGGTCTGGCCTGTATAAGAAAGGCAGCTGAAGATGGACCAGAGGACAATATAGTAAGCCGCACTCCTCCATGGTCTTTGGTCCAGGTTCCTGCTTTGACTTCCCAGGGCCTTCCCTAAATGATGGCTAGTGAGCCGAGAGTTATAAGAAGAAACAAATGCTTTTCTCTCCAAGTTGCTTTTGGTAATGGCAACAGAAACCAAACTAGAGGATTTCAACATGCATGGAAGTGACCTACCTCCAGGTTATGACTGCTTCAAGGAAAGATGTCTACAGGAAACAAAAACAAGATTTATTGATAAGAAGAAACAGAAGGGACATCACAGAGCTGAGGGACAGGAGACCCAAGAAAACTGTTTAGTCAGAGATTCAGACACACTCCAAGCCACCATTTTCTCTGTCCCTTGCAGCTATAGAAACACATTTTTCTTTTTTGTTTACATTACTTTTGTTTGTGTTCTATTGCTTTTAATCAAAAGAGTCCCAATTATTATAGAACTAAGCTCAAACAAGTACATAATCATTTAACTAAAAGAAAACTACAGAAGTATTAGAGGTGAGGAGACAGGTCAGTCAGTCTGTTGTTTGCTGCACAAGCAGGTAGGCCTTAGTTTGGTCTCTCAGAGTTCACAGATAATAAAAATCTGGGTGTGGTAGCATGCACCTGTAATCCCAGCACTGTAGAGGTCAAGTTTGGATGTTTGGGAACTGATGATGAGCTAAATCATGGCCAGCTCCATGTTCAATGAAAGATTCTGCCTTTAAAAAAAGAGTGTAGAGAACTGAGAAAGATACCTTACTTCAACCTCTGACCTCTCTGTGCACACATGAGCACCTGAACACCAACCTACACATATACACACAAATTTTATTTTTAGTAGAGAAATATCATAGCATAATAAACTTGTTTATAAGTTGCCAGCACACAGCATACTTCTATCTCCATATACCTTTCTGAAACTTCCTTAAGATTACCTGGACACATTGTCTGGAGTGTCCCCAGCCCAGTGATTTGTGACTTCCTGAGAAGAATGCTCTCTTTACTGCAGTTCACCTGACCGGAAAACCATTTGTTAGGATTTGGTACCTACAGCCTTTCCACACTACCAGAGCACTTGGAGATGCCAGACTGCTAAAAGAGATTTAATATGTAAGGGTCTCCAACAGACAGGCCTCTAGAGAGCTTACAAAACAATCATCCATGCTGAAGAAAGGCAGGCCAGGAGACAGTTACATCAGAAATAATATATTAGGAAGAGTCCTGAGCCTGCTGGTGCCAAGAAAGCTGGTCCCAAGGTGAAATCTGCCTTAGGCTGGTTTCCATGCATTTATTAAGCAAAGTGTTTGATGGCCCTGGAGATTCAAAAGCAAATGATCTCTGATCCTGAAAAGCCAGAAACATGGCATGTGTGTGGAATGAATTTCTTCTGTCCCCTGGAGCACTGGCAGCTTAATAAACTGATTTGGCCATGGAACCCTGAGATTCCTGAATATATGTAGCTATTGTTTCAGGCAACAGTGTCAGCGCCTTGTAGAAAAGCAACCTTTTCTTTAGACTAATAGTGAGTCCTTTAGTGAGTGCCAGGAACAATCCTAAACACTTTTCTGTCAAATCCCAATGCATTCTAGCCACGGCCTTATGGGAATCACTCTCCCTGTGCAGGCGATGAGGAAACTAAGCCCCTGAAGGTTACATAGCTGTTTGGCCTGGGTGACTACAACTCACAATGCTATTCCACGATCTCTGCTACAAGCTAAGGAATAAGAAGTTCCACTAACATATCAACCAACACACTACTTTCTTCACTAAGAAAGTCTTGTCCCTTAAACAAAATTCAGCAAAACTAATAATCTGATTGGTGATGTCACAGATGGACATGCTGGTACAAGCTCCTTAGCTTGCTACATGGTAGCCATAGTGTGTGGACTGGGAGTCATCTGCGAACTAGGCTTTGATACAGCCCTGATCCAGATCTTAGGAGGAAAACTAGGATTCAAACTCAAACATGCCTGGTTTCAAAGTCACCTCTCTTAAAACCACCGTCATCTACTGTACCATGGCATTCATTTCTGTTTGTTGCGTGTCTGGACTATGAAACTTGGGCTTCCCAAGGCCGTGGAAAGTAATCCAAATGTGGATGTTAGAAAGACTTCGAGACATATCAGCGCCTGACAGCACCCCCTATTCTACTCCAAGTAGAAGATAAGCATCGAAGAACCTCCACTGTAAGATGGTTGAACTAGTGGCAAGCCTTTCTCTTGGCATGAAAAAACCCCTTGCACCAACTGCAGACAGACTGCTGTCCAAAAAGGACAAAACTTGGTAGCAGGGAAGTCGACAGCCTAACTCTGCCAAGACAGGGTAGGTAAGTCCTTCATAATCCCTGCTCTACAACAAATGTCTGTCAGAGAAACAGGACCCAAAGCCTGAAGATTGATGCTGGAATGTATGGAGAGAAAATGGGAACTGTCCAGGCAGTTATTGGTATGTTCTTTCTTAGTTTTGGAAGCTGCAGGCTCTGCACTTCCTATATAAGCAAATATATTTATCCCTCTCAGGTCTCTGAGGTGGTTGAAGAATAGACAGATAGAATCTTATAGTTAAATTTTGAACTGTTTAGGAATCAAGAGGGTGTTATAGATCTAAGAAGATACTCTTAAAAGTGTGTTGCAAGACAGTAAGAATGTTGAGTCACACATAGACCTTTAAACTCATGGAGTTGGGTAGATAGTAGAATGTTAAAGTCAGGGGCCAAATAGGTATAAACTGAACATTGGGAAGGTATACTGGGCCAATTTACTCTCATAAATGTGGCATATTTATATCTATTGTTTTGTATAATACTTACTGTTATAAGAGAAGGAACCAGCTGTTGGACTGAAAGGGGAAACCTCTGGAGGGAAGAGGGGGGAAGGGCGGGTTAGGAAGGGGGAATAGGGAGGGGTTTGTTACTGAGATGTAACTTGAAGAAAAAAAAATAAAGTATTTAAAAAAAAAAAAAAGAAAGACTTAAAGGATGTCAGTCAATAGACATACAACAGGGGCTCTTCCAGGGGGCTAAGCTCATCTCGATTCCAGCTAATTTTCTTCCTCTGTCCAGGTCAATTTTTGGGAAAGTTTCAGTGGGGTAAGATGAGGAGTTTCCCACAATGGTGACATGAGGAGAAGCAGAAGGAAGGTGGGACCGCCAGGCCCTTGGGGAGCAGGAGCCACAACAGCAGTGAGATCAGCCATTCGGTGTTGGGTCTTCCCCACACCACTTGGCTGTCAACTTCATAGCATCTCTTTTGTGTCAGCAGGTCTTGTAACTTCTTTAAATATATAGACTCGTTTGTACCTCACAGCAGCCTTGGAAAGGAAATTCTATTAGGTGAGGCCACCAAGGCAGGAAAAACAAAACAAAACAAGAAAATGTCCAAGCCATTTCACTTTATAGATGAGGGAACTGTGGCAGGGGGAGGTTAAGTTACTTGCCTGGGATCACAATTATTAAATTGGAGAGCCAGTATTTGAGTCCAGAAATTTAGTTCTAGACTATGTGCTCTTAACCAGAGCATGTTCATGATAGTCATAAGATGATGGCTCGCAATTCCTACATACATCCTCTTGGTGGCCTGCTATTGCACGGGCTTACTCTCATGTACTGCTGAGAACCACTCTGAGATGGGATCATTGTGATCCCACCCATTCTGTGCAATGTGAAACCAACTCTTCAACATCTTTACCTGGCATTACTTGTGCTCTGGCTGAGTTAAGACAAATGTCAGATCATCCTTACAGATACATGGTTGTGAAAAACACAGTAGGCAGGAGAGATAAGTTTGAGGCAGCTCTTGTGAGACTAATTGAGATGTCAGTGCAAGTCTCTTGAGTGAGGGAATGCAATGAGACCAGGCATGTGGGAATCAGCATCATTCACTGAGGATTGGGGTCTTGAGGAAGATGCCATCATCTGGTTCTGAGGGTGAGGTATCTGCAGGGGTTCTTGAGAACTGGGGCTCATTCACTCATTCAGTAAATTTGTATTCATCTTCTCTATGGCACAGACCCTGCTTCAGAAATTTGAAGTTTGTTATAAATTTAAAAGGCAGAGGGTGTGCACATTTGTTTAAAGAGCAACTTCCTGTTGGTAATGTCCAGGTGAAAGGTCCCTACCATTGTATGTGCTCAATCAAGGACCAAGACACCTGACTAATGTGTGCTATGTGGAATCTTTCCATCTTTATGCTCTTAGTCCTTATTTTTTTCCTTCTATAACTGGCAAGTTGTCCTACTTTAGGGGAGAAATAAGGGAAGATAACAATAGAATATCACAAAGAAAGTGCCCTGTGTCCACGAGCGACACAGCCTACTATCTAGTTTCCTAAAAATTTTCATTTAATTGCCAATAACATGGTACTTGAGAGAGTGGGTGAGGATATGCTGTCTTATTCTTCATTCCTGCTCCCGACTCGACTCCTGCTCTCCAGAGGGGCTTGGCAGCAGATTAACAAGTCATCTGATAAATATGCAACATGATTCTGGCTTAATAAATCCCACAGCTGTTGGGAAATTGACGAGGAAAACAAAGCCGTAGAAATATGTGATACTGGAAAAGCACAAGCTGTCTTCACAGGCAGTCCTCTCTGCATCCCACTCATCTGGAGTCTCCCAGACACTGGTGGACTTGGGCTATTCCTGAGACAGAGGACTGCTCATCAAGGGGAACACTGCACCAAACAGAGGTTTCATAAAACCTCTCCACACTGATTCAAACAGAAGTTTCAACAACAAAACCTTTCATATTGAATAATCTTAATAATCAAGAAAATTAAGTATGAATTGATGAGGATGCAGCCTCTCCATCTGACAATTGAGAGCAATAAAGAAAAAAATAGAGCCGGTGGTGGTACACACCTTTAATCCCAGCACTCAGGAGGCAGAGGTAGCCAGATCTCTGTGAGTTCAAGGCCAGCCTGGTCTACAGAGCAAGTTCCATGGCAGCTAGGGATACCCAGAGAAACCTTGTTTTGAAAAACAAAAACAAAAAAGAAACAAAGAAGAAAGAAAGAGCAAGCAGTTCTGAGGACATCTGAGCCCCTATGTCCAGCATTCCCTAAAGCCTTAGGATAGTCAGCTGCCCGAAGCACATGTGATGTTTAAGACACGTTGACTTACAAATTCAGCAGATTTAGACACATGTAAATTAAAGAGTCCTGTATTTATAACTTATGCACTATTCAAATTTTAATAATAACAAAACTTAGTTTTATATTAGCATCTTCTCAACATTCCTTCTCAGGAATTATCATCCTTGCCACTTACATAATGACAATTCTATGCAACTCATTTACTTTTCTGCCAGTGATTGTGGACCAAATGTTAAAAGCAGCAGGTTTGCACCACCTCCTACACAGTGTCTGTGATTTGACATAGTGTTGCTTATTCAATGATGTTAATGGATGCATTTTGCTCTAACAAGGCTATGTGGGTTTTGGTGTCTAGAGATACATATATTATGATTCATAGCATTTGTAGACTCTTAGGTTTGGTGTCTGTCATCAGGATTTTTGTTTTAAAATATGGAGATTTCTCAGGATCATTAAGGTCTTGTTTACATACAACTACAGTTTAAAATTTGTAAATCAAAGTTCCGTGGAACTCTTTGAAGTGAATGTGTTGGAGGGTAAGTGCAGCCATTCTCTTCCCTTTATGGTCTCTGTCCTGCAGCCAAGCTTCATCTTTTCAATGCTACAGTGAAGCGCTATTTCTGCTCCACATATCTTATTACCAATTTAATTTATTTCCAGTTCATTCAAGCCAATAGAAAATGTCCCCTGTCCAAGCGAAATCTCCATACCTGAAGGTTCAGCAGGTAAGTGTTCTGTCTGTAAGCCATGCTTGAGAACATCTAGAGTCCTGAACCCTGTTCAGCATGTCTTGTCCTTTGTGCCCTCAATGGATTCTCCTCTCCGTGGCTCCCTAGTCACAGCTTCCCCTCCCTCCTTGTGATGGTAGTGCTCTGAGCCCTTTTTGTTCTTTCACTTATGCAGTTGACTTGTACGTGTCAATGTTTATTGTTTCTTTTATAACTATAAACATTTTTAAGGAAAGCAAGCATGAATACAGAGAAGAAAATTTAGATCACTGAAGCTCTCATTTTTATAGAAAGAATGACTATGTGTGTCTGTGTGTGTATGATGTGTGTGTTCTGTGATGTGTGTGTGTGTGTGTGTGATGTGTGTGTATGTCTGTGTGTGTGTGTGTATGTGTGTGTGTGTGTGTGATGTGTGCGTATGTCTGTGTGTGATGTGTGTGTATGTCTGTGTGTGCATGTGTGTGTGTGTGTGTGTGTGTGTGTGTGTGTGTGTGTGTGTGTGTATACCCGTTCCACAAAATTCCATTCTTTATGTGTTTGAATTCTTAGGATTGGTTTTGTTCTTCCGTTAAGAGTACATTGTGTGTGAATGTTCTTAACTGTCATATTTAAAAAAAAGAGTGTTTTCTTTTTTTAAATACAAAGTTTATTTTTACTTTTTCTGATTTTGGATAGCTATTTAACATTTTTTTTCATTAATGTGTTCATTCACTTTATATCCCAATAGGAGCCCTACTCCCCCCTCTTCTCTCAGTTCCACTTTCCCACTCTCTACCCTCACCTCCCCAATTCTCCTCAGAGAAGGGGAGTCCTGCTCTGGTACCAACCCAGTCTGGCACATCCAGTCAGATGAGGACTAAGCACATCCTCTCCCACAGAGGCCATACAAGGCAGCCTAGCTAGGGAGAAAGGATCCAAAGTCAGGCAACAGAGTACAAGTCAGAAATAACCCCTGTTCCAGTTGTTAGAGGAACCCACATGAAGACCCAGCAGCCCATTAGCTATATATGTATAGGGGGCCTAGGCCCAGTTCATGCATGCTCTTTGGGTTGTGGTCCAGTCTCTGTGAGCCCCCATGGGCCAGGTTAGTTGGCTCTTCTTGTGGTATCCTTGACCACTCCAGCTCCCTCAGTCCTTTCCCCAACTCTTTCACAAGATTCTTTGAACTCTGTCTAATGTTTGGCTATGAGTATCTGTATCTGTTTCCATCAACTGCTGGATGAAGCCTCTCAGAGGACAGTTAGGCTAGGGTCCTGTCTGTGAGTATAGCAGAGTATCATTAATAATGTCAGGGATTGGATCTCTCCCATGGGGTGGGTCTCAAGTTAGGCCAGTCATTGATTGGCCATTCCCTCAATCTCTGCTTCATCTTTAAACCTGCACATTTTGTAGGCAGGGCAAATTTTGGGTTCAAGGTTTTGTGGGTGGGTAAGCATCCTCCTCCCTCCACTGGAAGTCGTGCCTGGCTAAAGGAGGTGTCCACTTCAGTCTCCATATCCCTGCTGCTAGGGGTCTCGGCTAGAGTAATCCTAATATCCTTCCAGGAGGGTCAGCCTTGTCTTGTCCCTCATTTAAAGTTTGTACTTCATCTTGAGTGAGGTAACCCACACCCAGAATTATATACTATCTTATAAGTGGATATTAGCCATCTAGTATAGGACAACCATGTTTCAATCCACAGAACCAAATAAATTAAGTAGCAAGGAGGGCCCAGGAGAGGAAATAAAATAGACATTGGAAGTGGATGGAGAGAGGGAGCTGGATGGGAGAGGGGGTGTAGGTGAGGACTGGGACAAGGAGGGAAAATTGATGGGGGAGCATCTCTGAGACAAGCTGTCACTTCAGGTTTTGATCTTAGCCATTCTGACAGGTGTAGGATGGAATCTCAGGGCCATTTTTCTTTGCATTTCCCTGATGACTGAGGACACTGAGTGCTTCTTTAAGTGCTTCTCAGTCATTAGAGATTCCTCTGTAGAGAATTCTCGGTTTAGCTCTGTATTCCATCTTTTAATTGGATTATTTGGTTTGTTTTGCTTAACTTCTTGAGTTCATTATATATTTTGGATATTAGCCCTCTGTCAGATGTAGAGTTGGTGAAGAACTTTTCCCAATCTGTACGGTGTCATTTTGTCTATTGACAGCATCCTTTGCCTTACAGAAACTTCTCAGTTTCATGAGGTCCCATTTACTAATTGTTGATCGTAGTTCCTGAGCTGTTGGTGTTCTGTTCAGGAGTTGTCACCTGTACCAATGCATTCAAGGCTATCCTCACTTTCTTTTCTATTAGATGTACTGTATCTGGTTTTATGTTGATGTCTTTGATCCACTTGGACTTAAGTTTTATGCAGAGTAATGAATATGGATCTTCTTCTACATTCTTCTACATATAGATATCCAGTTAGACCAGCACCATTTGTTGAAGATGCTTTCTTTTTTCCATTGTATGGTTTGGCTTCTTTGCCAAAAATCAAGTGTCCATAGGTGTATGGGTTTATTTCTCAGTCTTCACTCTGATTCCATTGATCAACCTACCTGTTTTTATGTCAATACCATGCAGTTTTTATTACTATTGTTTTGTAGTACAACTTGAAATCAGAAATGGTGATACCTCCAGAAGTTCTTTTATTGTAAAGGATTGTTTTCACTATCCTGGGTTATTAATTATTCCATATGAAGCTGAGAATTGCTCTTTCCAGAGCTGTAAAGAAGTGTGTTGGAATTTTGATGGGAATTGCATTGAATCTTCAGATTGCTTTTGGTATGGCCATTTTTACTATGTTAATCCTACTGATCCATGAGCATGGGAGATGTGTCTTCTGATGTCTTTTTCAATTTCTTTCTTCAGAGACTTGAAGTTTTTGTCATACAGGTCTTTCACTTGCTTGGTTAGAATTACACCAATATATTTTATATATTATTTCTGGCTATTGTGAAGGAAGTTGTTTCCCGAATTTCTTTCTCAGCCTGTTTATTGTTTGCATAAAGGAGGGCTTTTGATTTTTTTTTTTTTAGTTAAATTTTTATTCAGTCATTTTACTGAAGATGTTTATCAGTTGTAAAAGTTCTCTGGTAGAATTTTGGGGTTCACTTATGTATACTATCATGGAACCTGTGACTAGAGATACTTTGACTTCTTCCTTTCCAATTCGTATCCCTTGATCTCCTTTCGTTTTGTTACTGCTCTAGTTGGAACTTCAAGTACTATGTTAAATAGATTTGGAGAGAGTGGATACCCTTGTCTTGTCCCTGATTTTAGTGGAATTGCTTTCAGTTCCTCTCTATTTAATTTGATGTTGGCTTATTGTATATTGCCTTCATGGGTCTTGTATCCCTGCTCTCTCTAAGGCTTTTATCAAGAAGGCGTGTTGGATTTTGTCAAAAGCTTTTTCAGCATCTAATGAGATGATCATGTGATTTTTTTTCTTTTCAGTTTGTTTATATGGTGGATTACATTGATAGGTTTTCTTATGTTGAACCATCCCTGAATCCCTGGGACAAGCCTAATTGATCAAGGTTGGTGATGATTTGATGTGTTCTTGGATTCAGTTTGCAAGTATCTTACTGAGTGTTTTCGCATGAATGTTCATGAGAGAAATTGATCTGAAATTCTCTTTATTTGTTGATTCTTTGTGTGATTTAGGTATCAATGTGACTGTGGCTTCATAAAAGGAGTTTGGCAGTGTTCCTCCTGTTTCTATTTTGTGAAATAGTTTGAAGAGTATTGGTATTAGCACTTTGAAAGACTGTCAGAATTCTGTGCTAAAACTATCTGGCCCTAGGTTTCTTTTGATTGGGAGACTTTTAATTAATATATATATTTCCTTAGGAATTACAGAACTGATTAAATTGTTTACTTGATCTTGATTTAACTTTGGGAAGTAGAATATATCAAGAAAATTGTCCATTTCATTTAGATTTTTCAATTTTGTGGAGTATAGTCTTTTGAAGTAAGACCTAATGATTCTTTGGATTTCTTCAGTGTCTGTGTATCCCCCTTTTCATTTCTGATTTTGTTAATTTGGATACTATCTCTCTGCCTTTTAGTTAGTTTGGCTAAGGGTTTGTGTATCTTGTTGATTTTTTTCAAAACAAAACAAAACAAAACAAAACAGTTCTTGGTTTCATTAACTCTTTCTGTTGTTCTCCTTGTTTCTAACTTACTGATTTCAGCCCTGAGTGTGATCATTTCCTGCTATCTACTCCTCTTGGGTGTGTTTACTTGTTTTTCTTCTAGAGCTTTTATGTGTGCTTTTAAATTGCTGGTACAAAAACTCTCCAAGTTCTTTATGAAGGTATTTATTGCTATGAACTTTTCTCTCAGCACAGCTTTCATTGTGTCCCATAAGTTTGGGTATGTTGTGCCTTCATTTTCATTGAATTCTAGGAGGTCTTTAATTTCTTTCTTTATTTCTTCCTCAACCCAGTGTTCATTCAGTAGAGAGTTGTCCAGTTTCCATGAGTTTGTATGATTTCTATTATTTCTGTTGTTGAAGTTCAGCTTTAATCAATAGTGGTATGGTGAGATACAATGGGTTATTTCAATTTTCTTGTATCTGTTAAGGTTTGCTTTTTGACCCAGTATATGGTCAATTTTGGAGAAGGTTCTATGAGGTGCTGAAAAAAAAAAAAGTATAGTCTTTTGTATTTGGATTAAATGTCCTGTAGCTATCTGTTAGGTCCATTAGATACATAATATTTATTATTGTCATTATTTCTGTTTAGTTTCTGTCTGATGATCTGCCCATTGGTGAGAGTAGGGTGTTGCAGTCTCTCACTATTAATGTGTTGGGGGTCGATATGCAATTTAAGCTTCAGTAACGTTTCTTTTACAAATGTAGATGCCCTTGCATTTGGGGCATAGATGTTCAGAACTGAGACATCCTCTTGGTGGATTTTTCCTTTAATTAGTATGAAGTGTCCTTTCCCATATCTTTTGATTAATTTTGATTGAAAGTTTATTTTATTAGATACTAGAAAGGCTACTTCAGCTTGCTGTTTGGGTCCATTTGCTTGGAAAGACTTTCTCAAGCCCTTTACTTTGAGGTAATATCTATCTTTGTTGCTGAAATGTGTTGCCTGTATGCAGCAGAATGATGGATCCTGCTTTAAAATCCATTCTGCTACCCTGTATCTTTTTATTGGGGAATTGAGTCTACTGATGTTGAGAGATATTAATGACCCATGATTGTTAGTTCCTGTTATCTTGATGTTGGTGGTTGTTTTGTGTGTGTGTGTGTGTGTGTGTGTGTGTGTGTGTGTGTGTGTGTTTCCCTTCTTTTGGTTTTGCTGGTGGTTGGGTTATCGATTTTCTGGGTTTTCTTGGGTATAGTTAGCCTCCTTGGGTTGGAGTTTTTCTTCTAGTATCTTTAATAGGTGTGAATTAATGGATAAATTGCTATTTAAATTTGGTTTTGTCATGGAATATCTTGTTTTCTACATCTATGATGATTAAAAGTTTTGCTGGGTAGTCTATGTGGACATCCATGGCCTCTTAGGGTCTGCAAGATATCTTACCAGTCCCTTCTGGGTTTTAGAGTCTCTGTTAGAAAATTGGGTGTAATTCTGATAGGTTTGCCTTTATATGTTACTTGGCCTTTTTCCCATGCAGTTTTTAATACTCTTTTTTTTTTGTTCTGTACATTTAATATTATGATTATTATGTGGCAGGAGGATTTTCTTTTCTGGTCCAATCTATTTGGTGTTCTGTAAGTTTATAGGCATCTCTTTCTCTGGATTGAGGAACTTTTCTTCTATGATTTTGTTGAAAATATTTTCTGGGCCTTAGAACTTGGAGTCTTCTTCTTCTACTCCTTTTATTCTTACATTTGGTCTTTACATAGCATCCCAGATTTCTTGGATGCTTTGTGACAGGAACTTTTTAGATTTAACATTTTCTTTTACATATTTATCAATTTCTTCAATAGTATCTTCTACACTTCAGATTCTCTCTTCCTTCTCCTGTATTCTGTTGGTGATGCTCGTGTCTGTAGTTCCTGTTCTCCTTCCTAGGTTTTCCATCTCCAGGATTCCTTCAGTTTGTGTTTTCTTTCTTGCTTCTATTTCCATGTTAAGGTCCTTCACAATTTTATTCATTTCCTTCACCTGTTTTTATTATATTTTCCTGTATTTCTTTAAGGGATTAATTTATTTCCTCTTTAAAGGCCTCTATAATCTTTGTAATATTGGCTTTAAGGTCATGTTCTTATGCTTTGGCTGTTTAGGTGATCCAGAGCTTGATGTAGCAGGATAGTTGGACTCCAGTGATGCCATATTCCCTGGCTTTGGTTGATTATGTTCTTATGCTATGCTTTAGCCATCTGGCTCTCCATGATGGTGGCTGGATGTCCGTGATGCTGACAGGACTTCTCAGAGAGGCAGGCAGAGCTTTGGGCCTGCGCATTCCTGGAGACCCACAGGACTAGATGTTCCTGGGGCCTGACATGCCTCCTCAGGATGAAAGACTATGGAGCTGGGGGATAGGGACAGCATGCCTCTGCTGGCTGTGCCCTGGGATTTTTCTGAGTTTTTAAAGCTAAAAAATACCTTATGATCTGAAATATCTTTAATCGGCACAATAAATATCATATTGTTGGACACTAAGCAGTTTCCTATATTTCCTGGTTATAAATCAGAATGTCTTCACAATAAAATTCTTAGAATGAAATTACTTGGTCAAAAGACTATGCATTTTTTAATATCTTTGACATGTTAACAAATTGCCTTGTGGAAATGGCAGCTCCTTTCCCCCTAGCCACCCATTCCAGCTTGCCAGCACTACTCTATGTAAAAAAAAAAGAAAAGAAAACAAAAACTCTTGCAATGTTATTTCCTGATTGGATTGGATTGGCCTTGCTTTCTATGGTGGGACAGAAGTTTAGTTTAAGGAATAAATTGATTACTTCTTTGCTATCCATATGTATTGCAACATTTTCCTCTACATATATGGAATTTAGATTCATATAGAATAAATTAATCTTTTATTAAATTTTAATAACCATTTAAACACATTTCTTACTTGGGCATCAGTTACTGCTTTTAAAAAATTTAATTTGAAAAGTAAGTTTTGAGTTAAATGTATAAAACATGGAATTATTACAAATGCATGCATTTTCAAATGGTCAACCAGCTATCTGAACATCCATTTTGAGACCTGACTTTAATAGTCAATAATTTGTAGTACTCCAGTATCATGATCAAAAACCTTTTTATCCTTGGGTCTCTCTGACTATGGTTACTTGATAAATCATTTTTTCAGTATCTTGTAGGGCAAGGCATACTCTACCTTATAATGATCCTTCCTTTCCCTTCCATCTCCTTCCTTTCCTTTTCTTTAGACCCCCCCCCCCAGCCTGACATGGTGGCACATATCCTCTATCCCATCACTAGAGAGTTAGTAACAAAAGGATCTCTGGAAGATCAAGGCCAGTCTGGTTGCACAGAGCAGCCAGGGCTTCACTTTGAGATCTCTTTTCAATATTGACAAATCCCAATGGAATTGGTTTTGATACTCATTAAATATAAATTAACAGTGGTCTTCAAACATTGAAATGTTTCATCTAAGTATTATTTTCATTTTAAAATATTTCTATGACTTTTCAACTTTAAACTTTTTTCTTTCATTTAAAGTGTGTTTGTGTGTGTGTGTGTGTGTGTGTGTGTTTGATTAAGATACTTATAGATGCTTGTAATTTTAATGACCATGATACATGAATTCTTTAATATGTTGATTTTATTTTTACCAAGTTAAAATTTTTGCATGATTTTCTCCTCTTTACTGGCACATGGTAAAGTGATTTGTATGTAATTATTTTATAACAAAACAACATTTGGACCCACATGCTTTCTAAGAACACTTTGTTTCATTTTTTTACAAAGACAATTGGGAATCCTCTTCATGATATGTTGACTTCTGAATTCTTCTTTCTACAGTAGCAGAATTCTATGTATCAGTTTTGATTGTGTTTGTTAGTTAAGAGGGGACTTTATTTTGGATTACAGCTCCAGATTCATAGCAAAACTGAATGGAAAGTAAAGAGAATGTCTACACACTTCAATTCCCCTCTCTCAAATCTCCCCTTCTTGTATCGGCATGACCCATTTGGAAAAATCAGTGAGCCAACACCAGCTTAGCTGTAGCAACAAAGGTCTATGTTTTCAAAAGAGTTCACTGCTTTTCAATTCTGTGAGTATTAAGAAATACATGCTAGGCGACAACAATTGAGACACCACGCAATACAGTCTTCTTGTCCTCTGTCCTCCAGTATCATGATCAAAAACCTACCTACCTCCTCTTGAACCCTAGATGTTCATCCTACACTCTGCAGTTATGCCTTTTCAGAGTACTAGATAACTGGAGGCATCCAGTGCAGAGGAGCTCCTGTCCCTGAAGTTTGCATTAAGGATCCTGCATGTCTTTTCCTGGCTTGTTAGCTCATTTCTTTTGACTGTCAAGTAATATAAAATGAATAAATCAAAGTTCATTTAGTCACCAGTTACCAATTGAAAGATGTCTGCATTGATTCCAAGCTTGAGTGATGATAAATAAAGCCACTCTAATCATTTGCATATAATGTTTTCTAGGAATAAGTTTTTTTTCCAGTAATGTAATTTTTTTTAATACTTTATTTTTTTTTCTTCAAGTTACATCTCAGTTACAAACCCTTCCCTATTCCCCACTCCTATCCCGCCGTTCCACCCTCTTGCCCCCAGCAGCTTCCCCTTTCAGTCCAACAGATGGTTCCTTCTCTTATAACAGTAAATACTATACAAAACAACAGATATAAATATGCCACATTTATGACAGTTAAATGGCCCAGTATACCTTCCCAATGTCCAGTTTATACATATTTGGCCCCTGACTTTAACATTCTACTATCTAACCATCTCCATGAGTTTAAAGGTCTATATCTGACTCAACAACATTCATACTAACTTGCAACACAATTTTAAAAGTATTTTCTTAGATCTATAACACCCTCTTGATTCCTAAACAACTCAAAATTTAACTATGAGACTCTAGCTGTCTATTCTTCAACCACCTCAGAGACCTGAGAGGGATAAATATATCTGATTATATAGGAAGTGCAGGGCCTGCAGCTTCCAAAACTAAGAAATGACATACCAGTGACTGCCTGGACAGTTCCCATTTTCTCTCCATACATTCCTGCATCAGTCTTCAGCCTTTGGGTCCTGTTTCTCTGACAGACTTTTGTTGTAGAGCAGGGATTATGAAGGACTTACCTACTCTGTCTTGGCAGAGCTAGGCTGTCGACTTCCCTGCTACCAAGTTTTGTCCTTTTTGGACAGCAGTCTGTCTGCAGTTGGAGCAAGGAGTTTTTTCATGCCAAGAGATAGGCTTGCCACTAATTCAACCATCTCACACTGGATATTCTTCGATGCTTATCTTCTACTTGGAGTAGAATAGGGGGTGCTGTCAGGAGCTGATATGTTTCGATATAAAAAAAAAGAAAATCTTAATTTAAGATAACATCTTTGAATGCCATATTCTGCAGATCTCTTGGGGTTTTTGAAGATGCCCTATCCATCTCTTGTATTTAGATAAGCAAATGTTGCTTGTCTCTTAACAACTTGATTACTGAGTAGTTTAGAGAATATCTGTGATAGACTGTCATAGTAGCTAACAAAGTGACATGTTTGCATGACTAGGAGTTTGTTTTACTTAACTATCCTAAACAGTTTTAGACGGTTGGTATCAAGAGGCCAGAGCTTCACATTTTATTTTTAAGTATCTCTAGGTATGATACCATTAGGAAGCGTTACCTTTAATTTTGTATCAATATACAAAGATCTATTCAATTGTGGTTAAATATACTCTGGATCTAGAGAAGCTCATCCTGTGTGAGCTAACCCAGTCTCAGAAGGATGCACATGGCATCTATTCACTTATAGTAGGATTTTAGCTATATCGTACAGGATATCTGTACTACAACCAACACGCCAAAAGGAACATGGACATAAACTTTTCTCTTTTTTTTATATTTTTCTTTTTCCTTCTCCTTTTTTTCTTTTTCTTTTTCCTTTTCCCTTCTCTTTTTCCTCTCTTTTTTTTTGTTGATATTCTTTGTTTTTGTGGGTTTGTGTGTTTGTTCGTCTTTTTTTAGTATTCCCCCAGTAACAAGGAGACATCTTTCACTGGCAGTACTGCCTCGTAGGCCCCCGGTGAATGAAGAGGCTCTTGGCCCTCATATGACTCCTGATCTGTGGTGAGAGACTGTTAGGCAGGGACACTCCACCCCAGAGGAACAAGACGGAAGGGTCAGGGGGTAGAGCATGGGAGGGTGGGGCTGGGAAGCGGGAAAAGAGGACAATATGATAAGGATGTAACCTGAAGCAACAAACAAATACATTTATTAACTAAAAAAAAAAAAAAAAAAAAAAAAAGGGCAGGTGGCAGGGCTGAAACACTGTGCATGGAATAGAGGATACAGTCGTTCGGCCTGGTTTTGCAGACCTCCAGGTGTCGAGAAGACCTGGAGCTAAGGTAAAATACAAGAGAATTTTGGTGTTGGCCCATGCCGTTGACTTCAGCAGAGACGGGGGGGGGGGGGGGGGAGCACCATAGAATTGGTGGTCTTATGTATTCAGGAATAAGTTTTTAAGTCATTTCAGTAACTGTTGGGGATGTGAATTGGTGGATTATATAGCAAAATTATGGGTTTTTAAAAAATAAGACACTGTTAAAATGTCTTCCAAAGTGAGTGTACTATTTTAGATTCAAGAGAAAAATGAGTGGCAATTTCTGACTCCCCACATCCTCACCAGCATTAGTTATTGTTGGTGCTTTAGATCTTAGCCATTCTAATAGGTATGGAGCAGTATTAATTTCCACTTCTCTAATGATGCACAATGGTGAATATCTTTTCCTATACTCATCTAAAAGCTATAGAACTTCTCTAAGAAGGTGTTTGTTCAGATACTTTGCCCATTTTTAATTGTGCAATTCATTTTCTTGTTGCCTTTTTTTTTTTTTTTTTTTTTGGTTTTTCGAGACAGGGTTTCTCTGAATATCTCTGGCTGTCCTGGACTCGCTTTGTAGACCAGGCTGGCCTCAAACTCACAAAGATCCGCCTGCCTCTGCCTCGTCTTTTATCAATTATTCCCCCAAATATTTTCCTCCTTCACCCTTTAAAATAGATGTGACTTCAAAGGGCCCTTTCCTGCCTTTCCAACACAGTGAGAGCTACAGGCTCTATATGTATAGCTTTATGAGTGTGAGGACAAATGGCTTCTAGTTCCCCAATTATTCATCACATTCAAGGGAGATATATTTTCAACTACATGTTTTATTAAATCATTTTTCTCCTTGGATCTATTAATGTGTACATTTAGCCATGGTTTCCCCAAGAGGACATTAGAGAGCTGTATGAGGGACTTACGATGAAATCTGGTGGTGTCTTCCAATGTGAATCTAGGGACACAAGAGCCCTCAGGTCAGAGCTAGCGAGGCCCACTGTGTATGCAGTCCAAAGTAGAAAGGCTGAGAGTCTGAGATCAGCGGGTGGACATCTTGGCATTTGAAGGGCAACAGACCTGGAACTTTGATATCTAAGAGCATGAAAGGAAGGATGTCTCTCCAGGAAAGAACAAAGCTGCTTTTCTGTGGTTCTTTATTCTACAGAACTCTCAGAGTAGGTGACACTCTTCCACATCAGTGAAGACAGATTTCTTTTATCCTATGTACTTAATGCCAGTCTCTTCTGGAAATACCTTATGGTCACACCAAGACATTATTTTTTATCAGTTTTCTGAGTACATTTTAGCCTAGTCAAATTGACACATAAAATTAATCATCATCTATGGCTGACTTGGTCACTCAGATCTCACTATTAAAATGTTTCTGCTCTTCTAGAACAAAGCACAGTAGTGTGTGCTTCATGGACAGTGAAATACAAATCACCAATAAATGGCCCAGCAATGTCCTATTGCCTGTGGTTTCCATAACAGTTTAAAGTACATAAGTTAAATGGAGGAAATGTTTTTATATTCTTCTGTAACAGTTCTTATAGTGTGAACTCAGCACTTCCTATGCCACCTAAAAAAAATCTGATTTGTAAAATATTTATTTTCTGTTCATTTATGTTAAGTTCCATTTCATGTTTCATATTGCTTACTGTTTTCCTTATATAATCTTTTTCCTTAAAGTTAACTTATTGCTTCTTTTTTCTGTTTTAAAGATATCTCAGCAATGAAGGGCACTTGCTGCTCTACCAGTGGACACAAGTTTGGTGTCCAGCGCTAGAAGATCCAAGACCCTCTTCTGACTGACTACCACAGATACCCACTCTCATGTGTACATACCCACACACATAAATGCCCACACATATAATTAAAACAAATTTTATTTAAAAATAATTTGAAAATGAGGATAAGAATTCACCTCAGAGTTTACTTTAAGGAATATTTTTGTATATTTCCTATTTTTACCATCAACTATTAAAATCTTTATTACTTATTTTTGCTTTGTTTCTGATTTTAAAAAAATAGGAGAGTTAAACTTTTCTAAATAATTATATTTATGAAGTACATGCTTGTTATGAATTTTTCATGTAATTACATTTTGGGCAGAAATTTATTGTCTTTTTAAATATTTATTTATTACTTCAGGTTGCATCTCCATCACAGTGTTCTCTTTCCATCCCTCCCTCCCAGTCCCACCCTCCAGCCTCTACTCCCTATCCCTTCCATCACACTCCTCTGGAGTTGGTGTCCCTACTTAACTGTCCCCTGTCCCAGTTCAGCAGTCATATGAGGGCCAAGAGCCTCCTCATATACTGGGGGCCTACAAGGCAGCACCACTAGGGCAAAGTGTCTCATTGACAGGAAAAAAATGTCTATGTTCATGTTCCCTTTGGTGCATTGGTTGTAGTATATGGCTAAAATCTGATTATAAGTGAATAGATGTCATGTGCATCCTTCTGAGTCTGGGTTAGCTCACTCAGGATGAGCTTCTCTAGTTTCATCCATTTTTCTGTAAATTGCATAATTTTATTGTTTCTGATAGCTGAGTAGTATTCCATTGTTTAGACGTACCACAGTTTTTTAATCCATTCTTTGATTGAAGGACATATGGGTTGTTTCCAGGTTCTAGCTATTACAAATAAGGCTGTTATGAACATAGATGAGGCAACTTCCTTTTGATTCGGTGAGGAGTCATTTGGATGTATATCCAGAAGTGGTATGGCTGGGTCCGGAGGCAGAGCTATTTCAAGTTTTCGAAGATATCACCAGACTGACCTCGATAGTGGATGCACAAGCCTGCACTCCCACCAGCAATGAAGGAGGGTTCCCTTTCTCCACACCCTCACCAGCATGTGCTGTCATTTGAGCTTTTGGTCTTAACCATTCTGACAGGTGTGAGATGTAATCTCAGAGTTGTCTTGAGTTGCATTTATCTGATGGTTAAGGATGCTGAGCATTTCTTCAAGTGTCTCTCAACTTTTAGGAATTCCTCCTTTGTGAATTCTCTGTTTAGCTCTTTTCCCCATTTTTTGATTGGATTATTTGATTTCTTGGCATTTAATTTCTTGAGTTCTTTGTAAATTTTGGATATTAGTGGGGTTGGTGAAGATTTTTTTTCCCTATCTGTAGGCTGACAATTTGTTTGAATGACAGTGTCTTTTGCCTTACAGAAGCTTTTCATTTTCATGAGGTCCCATTTATTGATTGTTGGTCTTAGATCCTGAGCTGTTGGTGTTCTGTTTAGAAAGTTGTCACCTGTGCTGATGAGTTCGAGGGTTTTACCCACTTTCTCTTCTAATAGATTTAGTGTGTCAGGCCTTTTGTTAAGGTCTTTGATCCACTTGGACTTAAGTTTTGTACAAGGTGATAAGTATGGGTCTAATTTCATTCTTTTACATGTCGACATCCAGTTGGACCAGCACCATTTGTTGAAGATGCTATCCTTTTTTATGGTACGGTTTTGGCTTCTTTGTCAAAAATTAAGTGACCATAGGTGTGTGGGTTCATTTCTGGGTCTTCAATTTGATTCCAATGATCCACTGGTCTGTTTCTATACCAGTACCATGCTGTTTTTATTGCTGGGGAGTACAGCTTGAAATCTGGGATGGTGATACCTCCAGATTTTTTTTTTTATTGTACAGGATTGATTTAACCATTCTGGGTTATTTTTTATTCCTTATGATGTTGAGAATTGCTTTTCCCAGGTCTATAAAGAATTGTGGTAGTATTTTGATAGGAATTGCATTGAATCTGTATATTGCTTTTGGTAGGATGGCCATTTTTATTATGTTGATCCTACCTATCCATAAGCATGGGAGACCTTTCCATCTTCTAAAAGCCTCTTCAATTTCTTTCTTCAAGGACTTGAACTTCTTGTTGTACAGGTCTTTCACTTGCTTGGTTAGAGTTACCCCCAGGTATTTTATATTGTTTGTGGCTATTGTGAAGGGTGTTGTTTCCCTAATTTCTTTCTCAGGCCATTTATTTGTTGTATAAAGAAGGGCTTCTGATTTTTTAAAAATTAATTTTGTATCCAGACACCTTGCTAAAGGTGTTTATCAGCTGTAAGAGTTCTCTGGTGGAATTTTTGGGGTCGCTTATGTATACTGCAAATCATATCATCTGCAAATAGGGATACTTTGACTTCTTCTTTTCCAATTTGTATCTCCTTGATCTCCTTTAGCTGTCTTATTGCTCTAGCAAGAACTTCAAGTACTATGTTGAAGAGATATGGCGAAAGTGGGCATCCTTGTCTTGTCCCTGAGTTTAGAGGAAATGCTTCAAGTTTCCCTCCATTTAATTTGATGTTGGCTACGGGCTTGCTGTATATCGCCTTTATTATTTCTAGGTATGGTCCTTGTATGCCCATCTTTCCAGGACTTTTAGCATGAAGGGGTGTTGGATTTTGTCAAATGCTTTTTCAATATCTAGCGAGATGATAATGTGTTTTTTTTTCTTTCAGCTTTTTTATGTGGTGAATTACATTGATGGATTTTCATATGTTGAACCATCCCTGCATTCCTGGGATGAAGCCTGCTTGATCATGGTGTATGATACTTTTGATGTGTTCATGGATTTGGTTTGCCAGTATTTTATTAAGTATTTTTTCATCTATGTTCATGAGGGAGATTGGTCTGAAGTTCTCTTTCTTTGTTGGGTCTTTGTGTGGTTTAGGAATCAATGTGACTGTGGCCTCATAGAATGAGTTTGGCAGTGTTCCTTCTGATTCTATGTTGTGGAAGAGTTTGAAGAATATTGGTATTAGCTCTTCTTTGAAGGTCTGGTAGAATTCTGTGCTGAAACCATCTGGCCCTGGGCTTTTTTGGTTGGGAGATTTTTACTGACTATTTCTATTTCCTTAGGGGTTATAGGGCTGTTTAATCTGTTAATCTGATTTTGATTCAACTTCAGAAGGTGGAATCTATCAAGAAAATTGTCCATTTAGCTTAGGTTTTCAAATTTGGTGGAGTATAGATTTTTAAATAGGACCTAAAGATTTCCTCAATGTGTTGTTATTTTTCCTTTTTCATTTCTGATTTTGTTGATTTGGGATTTTCCCTCTGCCTTTTAGTTAATTTGGCTAAGCGTTTGTCTTTTTTGTTGATTTTCTCAAAGAACCAACTCTTGGTTTCATTGATTCTTTGTATCTTTCTTTTTGTTTCTAAGTTGGTTTCAGCCCTAAGTTTGATGATTTCCTGCCTTCTACTCCTCTTGCTTCTTTTTTTTTTCAGTTCTTCTAGTTTAGCTGTTAATTTGCTAATATGAGCTGTCACACTTTTCTTTTTGAAGGCACTTAGTGCTATGAACTTTCCTCGTAGCACAGCTTTCATTGTGTTCCATAGGTTTGGGTATGTTGTCCCTTCATTTTCTTGGATTTTAAGAAGTCTTTGATTTCCTCCTTTATTTCTTCCCTAACCAATTAGTCATCCAGGGAAGAGTTGTTCAGTTTCCTTAAGTGTGTATGATTTCTGTTGTTGTTGAATTCCAGCATTATTCCATGGTGAACTGATAAGATTTAAGGGTTATTTCAGTTTTCTTGTATCTGTTGAGGCTTGCTTTGTGTCGTACTATATGGTCGATGTTGGAGAAGGTTCTGTGTGGTGCTGAGAAGAAGGTGTATTCTTCTGTGTTTAGGTGAAAGTTTCTGTAGATATCTGTTAGGTCCATTTGGTTCATGACCTCTGTTAAATTCATTATTTCTCTTTTTGATTTCTGTCTTGATGACCTGTCCATTGATATGAGTTGGGTGTTGAAGTCACCCACTACTAATGTGTGGGCATCGATGTGTGATTTAAGCTTTAGAAGAGTTGGTTTTTTGGTTTTTTGTTTTTGTTTTTTACAAATGTAGGTGCCCTTGTATTTGGAGCATAGATATTCAATATTGAGATGTCCTCTTGATGAATATTTCCTTTGACGAGTATGTTATGCCCTTCTCTATCTTTTTTGATTAACTTCAGTTGAAAGTTTATTTTATTTGATATTAAGATGGCTACTCCAGCTTGCTTCCTGGGTCCATTTGCTTGGAAAACATTTTTCTAGCCTTTACTCTGAAGTAGCATCTATCTTTGTTAGTGAGATGTGTTTCTTGTATGCAGCAAAATGATGGGTCTTGTTTATGGATCCATTTTGTAAGCCTTTGTCTTTTTATTGGGAATTCAGTCCATTGATGTTGATGGATATTAATGACCAAAGGTCATTATTTCATATTATTTTGGTGTAGGTGGTGGTTGTTTGGTTTTTTGTTTTTTTGGGTTTTTTTTTTTTTTTTGGTTTAGCTGCAGTGGAGTTTTTGTTTCCTCTGTTTTCTTGGGTGTAGTTATCTTCTCTGGGTTGGAATTTTTCTTCTAAAATCTTCTGTAGGGCTGGATTTGTGGGTAGATACTGTTTAAATTTGATTTTGTCATAGAATATCTTGTTTTCTCCATATGTGTTGATAGAGAGTTTTGCTGGGTATAGTAGTCTGGCTGGGCACCTCTGTTCTCTCAGGGTTGTAGGACGTCTGCCCAGGCCCTTCTGGCTTTTAACGTTTCTGAGGAGAAGTCAGGTGTAATTCTGATGGTTCTTCCATTATATGTTACTTGACCTTTTTCTCTTACAGTTTTTAATATTCTATCTTTGTTCTGTACATTTGGAGTTTCAATTATTGTATGGCAAGAGGAGTTTCTTTTCTGATCTAATCTGTTTGGTGTTCTGTATGCCTCCTGGAATTTTATTGGCATCTCTTTCTTTAGGTTGGGAAGTTTCTTCTATGATTTTGTTGAAGGTGTGTCCTGGACCTTGGAGTTGGGAGTCTTCTCTTTCCTCTATGCCTATAATTCTTAGGTTCCATCTTTTCATTAAGTCCTTGATTTCTTAGATGTTGTGGGTAAGGAATTTTTTTAGATTTCTCATTTTCTTTGGTTGTTGTACTGATTTCTTCAATTGAATCTTCCATGCCTGAGATTCTGTCTTCCATCTCTTGTATCCTGTTTTTGATAGTCATGTCTGTAGTTACTGTTCTCTTCCCTTGATTTCCCACCTCACAGATTATTTCTGCATGTGTTTTCTTTATTGTTTCCACTTCCAATTTCAATTCTTGAACAATTTTATTTGTTTTTGACACTTCCTTCTCCAATTTGCTTGTTGTCTTTTCTCTTTCCTGTTCAAGTTGAGCCACTTTGGCTTAGAGATCTCTAATGGTATTCTCCATTGCTTTCACTTGTAAAACTGTGGAATCTTTGAATTTCTTCAGAGATTTAAATTCTTCTTGAAAGGATTCTATCACTTTCCAGAGTATAGATTTGTCATCATTTTCATGTGATTCAGCTGTGGTGGAGTGGTCAGAGCTTGCTGTACTGGCATAGCTGCATTTTGTTGGAGTCATATTTCCCTGACTTTGTCATATCTGGTCTTTTGCTGAACTTTAGCCATCTGGTTATTCTTAGCTGTTTTTTTCCAGGTGTCTTCTGGGCTTGGTGCCAAGAAGGGCACTTTGGTGTAGAGGTCATATAGCTTGGTGATCTGTAGCTCACCACAGGCTGGATGGGCCTTATGTGGACGTTTGTTCTCAGTGTGTCTCCCAGAGCTCACCCCTTCCTGTTGTGTCCCAATTGGGGACTCAGGGCAGGGGTTGTGGTGGGATGTGTTCATGTAGGCTGCTGAGATCCAACTGGTCTTCATATCGATGATGGTACAGGTTGGTAAACCACAGACTGTTGGCTGGGGCTGTAGCTCCCCTGCAGCTTATGTGTCAGACCATGTTCATGTGTAATCTGGGAGCTCAGGAGAATGGTGAGTAACCCTATCTGGCATTTGGAGCTGCTCACTAGGTATTTGAGTGGCTTGTACCGGGGTCTCTCTCCTGGTGACAATTCTTGTGCTTTCCAGAGTAGGCGGCTTCTGCTGTTTCTGCTGGTCTGTTTTTCTGAGTGTCTGAGAGAGGAGAGTCTTGCCCAGGGACTTTTATTAGTCCCTGGGTTGCTGGGTGAAACCCAGTGGGTTTGAGCCACTCAGATTATTGCTCAGCATCTTAGAAATCTGTGGTGTTATAGCTGTTTTCCCCATGTTCAAAATGTGTCTCTCCAGGCTGCCACCGTCTTGGATTCCCTTGAAATTTTTTGTCTTAAAGGTAAGGAATGTGAGCTACTCAATTTATGACTTGGTGAAATAAGTTAGAACATACTTTGTGACCTAAAATAAATGTTAGTTTTATAAATGCTTAATTAAAACTTAAAGTTTAAAAATATTCTTTTTGTAAAGTTCCATATATACCAAATTCATCATAAATTTCATTTTTCAAATAATTCCATCTTCATTTAAATTGGCTAGAACTTGTTTTATATTTAATTTTTAATGTTCTTTATGTTTGTGTGTATGTGTAAGTATGTGCCATGTGGGTGTACATGCTCTCAGATACAGCAAAGAGTGTCATGTCCCCTGCAGCTGGAGCTTCAGACAGTTGCGAACTGCCCAACCGAGGTGCTAGAAACTGAACTCAGGTTATATCTGCTTGGTGGTGAGGTAGAAGTGTACACGTGCAAGTTCATTGCTGCTTTTTTCTCCCTATCATTTCCTCCTTGTAATTTAATTGTCTTTTGCTTTATTTAATCTCAAGTGTGGATTCAAATTTTGCCACTGCAATTATACTTTCAATTTTAATTTATTTAAATTCATTCCATTTCCTTTGAATTCTAATATTCTGTCTAAATGAGAAAATACATGTCAAATGTTTTGAATAGTGCCTGCCAGATAGGTACTCGACAAATGCTGACTATTATTGTTGTTAATATCATTTTATGCTTATAGAGAACACTTTAAGGCTCATTCAAGCACTCTGGCTCAGAAATGGCCTTATTTTCTATGTGGTTCAAGAGTGTTTCCTAAACTCTTTGTGATTGTCAGAGGTCCCACAAAGCTCTATAGATCTGTCTTGACACCATCCATGGTTTTTGTCCTCACAGAAGTCGAGTGCTTTTCCTTTGGTTTTACTCGCCTGAGCACTATTTGCCCTAGAATCCTCCATTATTATCTTAACTTGGAGGGCCTCATCACCAGCTCTGCAATCCAGCAACTCTGAGTGGGAATAACCAGGAAGAGGTGGGATCCATATGGTGACCATTATGGAGGAAATTATAAGTCATTTTTGCATCCAGACACTCTCTCTTAGCCATCTCTCTCTTGCACTGGCCTCTTGGCCAATGATGAGCTGTGTTGTTATAAATAGTCTCTCTCATTGATTATTTTAGTGTTCTCTTTCACCCTCAAGAAGTATCCTGGTTTGGGACTTAAATTATGTAATTTGCATGTGGATGATCTTTATAGAGCTGCCTACATAGCAGGTGGACATGTAATGAAACAGCTGACTCCTTAAGAAGAGGACATAGACCTGAAGTCATAAAGAAATGAACTTTCCAATCAGCAGAGAAAAGTCCAGTGAGTCCCTGTGTAAGATTGTGCCAACACTACATTCGTATTCATATGAGGATTTCCATTTCCTCCATTTGTTTGAACCCGTTTCTCAGAATCAACATACCCTGTATCTACTTAGGAAACTAGGTCAGACTGCACTTAGTAAACCACACAGCCAGCTTCATAACCAGGGGTTGTGCCTCTGGTCAGCCATCCCCATCTTTTGATCACTACTGTTTGCTTTAGATCTAGGAGACCATCACTGACACACATCTTACAATAATGAAGAAATGCTGGTGCAACCATAGTAAGTTGTCAGTCTATTCAACCCTCAACAGTGGGGGTAACATCAACAACTACTTCCTGCAATGCTAACCTGAAGGCAATGAGGTTCCTCATCCCCTGCTTCTTACCAGGCAGCTGGGGCTATTATAGTTCTGCTTGAGCATCCCCTTTGCTGTCAGGCCAACCAATCAGATATGGCAGTCATCGTGGTTCCTAAATGGTGACTGGGCACAGGTGGCAACAGAGTAAGTCTGCTGGTCTTCAGACAGATCCTCTGTTTCAATGAATCACCCAAACATCACTGTGTACTACCCCCCCAATATTGGCAGGCATCACCAGGAAGCCCAAGTGGCAAATAAAAGGATGCCCAGGCATCTTATGCCCCTCTGTGTTAGAGAAAGAAGTAGGGGCATAAAACATTCTGCTTGCTCTTTTGCTTCACTGATCTTTAAATTCATCTGTGGGGCAGTGGGATCAGCAACTATGGTATCCACTTTGCTTGCTGCCAACCAGTAGAGGAGAGAGGACAGGTACTGACTGATGTAAAATGAATGCTGTCCTATCAGGACACAGTGCTCTCACTAGTCCTTGTGAGAACAGTGCTCAAGAAGGTGGCTTGTGTATCCAGACAGCCCTAGGTTCACCTCTTTTCTCTGCCCTTCATCTCTGTGAAAACATGCTTGTTTTCTCTATATCTGAGATCTTCCCTCTCTAAAAGGAGGGTGATATTTCCTTCTTCAAAGTATTATCACAAGGCATTAGTGAATTAACATTTATATGTCTAGCATGGGCTTGCTACTTAACGGGGTTAATGAATATTATTAGCCTTTATCAGGATTAATGCTAGTTAAAGGAATGAATGGAGATTATTTTTGAGGGTAGAGTAAATTAATAATAAATAGGTGTATACCCTGTCTGGGACCAGCATTATGTTAGTGATGGCAGGAAAATGTTGATAGCATTTAGATGCCATTCTTTCTGCCAAGACTATGCACAGCAGTGTGAAGCAAAAGTCTAAAAGAATACCAACAACTGTGCTCTAAAGTATCACCAGGAGGACAAGAGTCAAAAGATCCTAGTCTCAGGAAGACACCTCTGAAGATGTGCAACAGCACATCAGAAGGCAAACGGCACATTCGGAAGCCTGGTAAGGAAAGAAATGAAATGGCATGAAAGCAACAAAGAAGAGCAGTGCTGTGCTGTTGAGGTTCTCAGTAGCTCATGGAACTGGAGGTCAGAAGGCAGTAGTACCTGTATCTGTGGCCGTTTCTGCACTATGTGCATAGGTATGTGAAAAAGCTGAAGTGGGTGACATTTTGGGTTCAAAACAAGAGAATCTATTATGTCAATCAGCATATTTCATTTCTTTTTTCTGTATAACTAATGGCCCATAATACAGTTGCTTAAACAATCATGTCACTTTGTTCATGACTTTATGGGCTGGGAGCTTTCAGGCCTCACTAGAGGTCTCCTGTGTAATTGCAGTCAGATGTCAGGTGCCTTTTGAAGAATGAACATTCAAGATGGTCACTGACTATATCTTGAAGCTCAACTGAGAATGCATACACAGAGGTTCTCCACATGGAGACCTAAGGGAATTGAAGTGAAATGTTGGCTCATTTTCCATAGAGAAAGCATCCCCCCAAATACACAGCCTAAGAATTTCCATAGTAGTACCTCTGCTGCCCATTGTTGGGGGAACATTGAGATTCTAAAGAAAGACATATGAACCCAGTCTCTTCATCAGGAGTGTGAATAAAAGTTGAGGTTGTGTTTTAAAATCACTACACAAGAGAGAAGGAACAAGGCCCATTCTCACTACAACAAACATATGGAGAAAGACACAATATGATGCAACATATGGATATTACCATTGACCTTAGCAAGAATAGTTTTTGTAGGATGAGAAGGTTGACAGTAGCCTAGGGCACTGTTCAAGAAATAAGGCTGAAGTGAGAAGGAAGAGAAGGAATACATGGTACAGTACAGGAAGATGAGGAGACAGCTTTCTTCATTCCCCACATCCATATTTTCTTCTTTAAGTTACTGGTGGAGTAGCTTAAAGTGTGTGCAAGCATGGATGGGCAAAATAGTTTCAAGGAAATATAAACCTTGGAGAGATAGAGAGCATCACTAAGAATGTAAGGTGCTTAAGAAAGCAGTAGTAGAGATATCAAATAATCAGTCTTAGAAGGGAGTCCCACAGTCGCCCCTATTCACGGTGTTTTCCTTTGTGTGATTCACTTTCTGCTCTGAAATTCCCCAGAACCCACAGTCAATCCCCTTCAGCACACAAAATAGTTATATTGGTATTATATAACCAATGTTATATTGGTCCTTGTTCTTCATGTGTGTATGAAGAACACCTCAGCTAATTCTAAGTACTTGGATCCTGCTATAATCCTCATGGTGCTGAGTACAGAGAAAGAGAGCTCAAGTAAATCCTTAGTCACTATGCTCCTTAGCAAAATATCTACCTAGTAGCTCCTCAGCAACATGGGTGCTCTACAGCTATGGAACAAACCAAATGGAGAGAGAAAGAAGCTACAATTCTTACAATTCTAAGCTTGATGAGAGAGTGGACCAACAATGATCCCACCAAGTTCTCTTATGTTCTCTTATATTGAGGACTTTTCAGTTATATCTGCTAAATGTTGAAACAAACCCCTCCCTGGACAATAGTGGATTCCTCCAGGGACTGTGATGATATCTAGGTTTTGTTCAGTGTTTATTGAGGATCTATTACAATATGCCAGACACTTTGGCTTGGAGACCACCCATGCCTCAGACTCAACAGTCTCCCTAGGCAGTAGCTGTTGGTTTTATATTATGCATCCTAAATGCCAAGTTTCCAGGTAGGGCAGGCTGCTTTACTTAGACAGCAAGTAAAACTTTTGGTTAGAGGTTTTGAAAATAATGCAATCTATTTTTCCTTCCTCCTAGCTATTTTCCATTCTTACATAAGATTTTCTCTACAAAGCTCTAGCCAGAAATGAGAAAGCAGCAGGCAGCATAAATCTAAGATACTCAGAAGCAAGAGGCCAAATCTCCATGCCAGGTAGCTCTGGACTTGTCAGTTTACTTTAGACTTGCTTCATGCTTTATCCCAAGAACTTTGTAGCAAAACCAGGAACTCAGGTGAATTCAGAACCCACTGTACCCATGAACAGTTTAGGCAGAGGCCTGAGCCAAGGAGTGAGATGGGTATTTGAGGAAGGGATGCTATTTGTTCATGCCTCTTAGAGGAGAGGATGTTTGTGTCAAGGAGAGCTGATGTAAGTTGACACCTTTCACTTAGGTCTTCCTTTCTGAGTCCCTTCTTTGGTGTGCCATTTTCTTCTTGAAGCAAATAACAGGTGGCTTTTAGCTGAGCACACGATAGATGTCATTTGGAGGTTCACTCACTAGTTCAGGAATATGTTCAATCCCTGTAAGGCTGCTTCTCTGACCAGAGCGGTTTGCCCTGCAGGGAACTGTATCAGTTTCTATTCTCATTGCTATGCTGAAACAACTGACAACAAGCCACTTATGTAGTAAGGACTTACTTAGGTTTATAGTTTACAGAGGAGTACCATCCTTCCTGGCTGGGAAGCAGGACCACAAAAGGTGATGCACTGGTCACATTGTATCCACAGTCCAGAAAGAGAGCAGACAGGGTGTGAGGCCAGGCTGCTAAAGAACAAGACCAGGCCTGTATAGTAAGGATTTTTTTTCTATGCATGCCCTACCTCCCAAATAATGATGTGGAGACTTTTATATTTATTAAAAGCTTCAGGCACTATATCTGAGCAAATGTTCAGCTATTCTAACCTAACAATTCTGGCTTGGCTCACTTTCAGGCCACATGGCTCATTACCTGTCATTGTCTCATGCTGGCACCTCCTTCTTCATCCATGTCTTAATGGGGATTTCCTCTCCCTCTTCTCCCTACTTGTGACCCTCTCTCTCACTGGGATTGAAGGTCCTGCCTTAACTCTCCAGCCCAGCTATTGACCATTCAGATCTTTATTTGACCAGTCAGATGGTGATGGAGAACAATGTTTACAACATACCAAGAGAGGAGATGCTTCATAATAATCTCAATGCCAAAGTCCAGACTGCAATCAGTTCTCTGGGTACAGAAATCAGCATTTGAATACACAGTGCACAAAACCATCACCCACAAAGATCCAGTTGCCTTATTCCTCCATCAAGACTCTACCCCTTAAAGGTTCTACAACCTTCTAAAATGATGCCACCAACTGGGGATCAAGTGCTCAAACTCATTCTTGGAGGGCAGTTCACATTCAGACCACAATAGATACAGCATCAGAACAAGCCTGAATTTTTTTCAACCCTTCCTGACAGCTTATCTCCTGTATGACCCTTGCCCAACTTCACATAAACAGAATGCTACAGTGAGATTTAGTGTATATATTTGAACTGCTAATACTTTTGCCTATATGCCCAACTTCTGGAGACAGAAGCAGATTTCTATGTTTAATTGAGTAATATATTTTAATAATTGTTCTTTTCTGAGCCTTGAAACACCCAGTGCAATAGTTTTTAATTCAATATAAAGTGTCTCTTGATACTTTTATGAATCTTTCAATACAAATGAGACTACAATTAGCATAAATAGCTGGAGAATACACAGTAGGCTTAATCCTTCACATAGTACCAACTTGAATATTAATCACTTCAACTGAAATAACAATGGAAAAATGGCAGTCTTCGATACTGAAGTGTGTTTTCAAATGGAAGTAATTTTTTTCTTCCATTTGTTGGTGAGGAACTAAAAAAACCTTACCTAAAATTATGTGCTAAGGAGAAAAAAAATGAACACTCTCAAATCTGGGCCTCCCCCAAAGTACTCAGTCTTTAATAGGAACTACCTATAACTTAATATTTGAAAGGAGAGATGATCCTCCTTAGTATCATCTGTTTAGCTGGTACCAAATAAGCAGCTGGGAGGGGGGTGAGTAACCTGTTTAAAAACAACCAAGGGTGGGGCTGAAGACTTGGCTCAGCTGTTAAGAGCTTATACTGCTCTTGTATATTACCTGAGTTCAGTTCCCAGCACCCACACTGGATGGCTCACAACTGTCTAAAACTTTGGCTCTAGGAGATCCAGCACTGTCTTCTGCAGTGCACAGGTACCTGCACTCATGTGCACATATACTCACACACACATTGATATATATATCTCAAAACAAAAATTAATAACCAAAGGTATTACAATCACTGGCTACTCTTGCTCTGTGCTGCCTCTCCCATGAGATGGACATATTGGTAGGTACTGACAGCTGAGCCCCTTGTTTCCTAGAAGGCTCCAGTATATCTATGGTGGCACCATAGAAAATATGACGAGAAACGGGCCACATACCCTACTGTGGCTGTTAGCCTGTCTTATTTCTTCACTGTTCATCAGTGTACAGAGCATCATCGTTGCTCTATAAACCACCTGCTTCCTTCCTGTCTAATCCATATCAGTAACCAGATCCCCATCAGGATCTTGGTACTTCCTTTCTCACTGCCATGGTTTCTTCCCAGCCATCATTCTACTGTGTCTACATTTCATTTTACCTTTCTCCATTTGGGACTGGCCTAAAAGGAAAGAAGATTGTTTGAATGACACAGCCACAGATTTGAATCTGAAGAACTCATCAAGCTGCTTGAACTCAGGCAAGTCTTCCCATGTCTTAGAGCTCTTTTCTACTCACTCACAGTATAATAATAACAATACTTACCTTGGGAAGTTACTGTAAGACTTGAACAGAATAGTATACATAAAACTCAAACTAAACACTTTTATAATTAGCTGCTCATGAATGCCAATACAGTTTGGAAGAATGTCCCAAACTGTCAGCACTTGAGGTTCCAATTTTGTCTTTAAAATATTTTGAAGTTTGTATAAAAAAAACCCCAGAAAGTTAAGTTTCGGTAGCCTCTGTGGCCAGTGATGGATGCTCCCTGGTGCTTCTGAAGAGCAACAACCTTCTTAAGCCACTCTTTAATCTTCTTCTTTCTTCCCATGATTCTTCTTTTGGTTTCCATGCTTCTGACACTTCTTCCCTCTGCTTCCCTCTTTCAGCATAAAGGACTCCATGAGTTCATTGCATCTACTAAAACTCAGCCGGTGGGCAGCCTGGGTCTCCTCTGCAGTTTCAGTGTCTCTTCTCCATATTTTCTAACATATTCCCAGGTTGCAAAGATTGGGGCATGGATATTTTTGAGGCTCATATTCTGCTATCAAAGTTTCCATTTTCTTCTCTTCTATTTTAAGTAGTATTGTCAAATGTCCTTTTCTGTCAACCTTACCTCAAGAAACTTCACATCCAATAAAAGAAATTAATCTCGGAAGCCCTAGGAAAAGGTAGAGGCAAAATGTCCTTCTATGTATCAGTAGGATATAACATATATGACTTAAAACATCCATCTATTTATCAATAGAATATAATAGGTACAATATATTTCACCCCAGAAATTTTCACATGACCCAGACATATAGAACATAAAACAGATATATAAATCAAACATTTAAGTGAAATTAAATCATAAAGAAATTGACATTTAAAAGAATTCTCTATTCAAATTATCTTACCAATTTTGAACGATGAAGAGATTTATGCATACTAATGAAATGGATATGCTTTAGTTTTACATAAAGAATTAAATACTGGCTGAATATTTGATAGCATATGATGCAAGACATCTTCAACATCTTTCAGAGTTGATCAATGTTTTGATTTTATGATGATCAGTGTTGAGAACACTGCTTCACGTAAATATGTAGTACAAAATGGCAGGAGTATGGTTGGGCCATTTCAAAAATGATTGAAAATTCTTCTCTAATATCAAGCCAAAATCCACATAGTGGTTTGTTTTGTTATGACACTCAAATCAGCAACTTCAGCAGCAATTTTTAAATCAAGCATTCCAGCACAATACTATCTAGCACATATACTAATGTGATACACATTGAAGAATGATGGTAGGAAAGAATTAGAAGTCCCTACTAGCTTCTGTAAGACTACAAACGTTGTACATACAGTAAAACCATTACAGTTCCTTACACACAGTGGTCTAGGATCTGAGCCAGGCTGTTTCTGGTAGCATTCATTGGCTCTGTGTGGCATGATGGCATACAAGAATACACCACTCAAAGTGAACATTCTGTGTGCTCAGACCCAAGGCTTGACGATATCTCCTGATACAGAGTGAATAGGTGCTGCCAGATATTCCCTCATACTCATCAAGCATTTGGTTTCTAATTAACTTCCATCATTCCATGTTCAGAGACATTTTACTGTTGCACATTATTTTTGTAGCCCCCACATTCAGTAATGCACACTCATATTAAGGTCATGATTCGAAGCTTAAGAAGCCATACTACCTACAAAGACTAAGTCAATGTCAATCTTCTCTTGTATGAATGGAAAAAGAGTGTCCTATTTACTGCTAGATATGAGCTAACTGCCCTCTTAGCATTTAGGGCAACTCTGGTATAGTTCAGTCTGCCCTTTATTGTGGGATAACCCTTGTCTCCAAATGTCATTTAAGCCAATGTAATTATTTGAGAACACCTCCTCCAGACCAGACATGGTCCAAATGCAGATTAAGTGTATTTGGTTCAACTTCTGCAAAAGTGCTACAGTCCTGGTGTTGCCAGTGGTAGTTTCTCAAGGCATTTCCTTCTCTCCAATTTTTTGCGAAGGTTGCCTGCCAGCAACCACCCCTGCTCAGCCTAACGGAAATGCTTCCCCTCTGAGAATACAGTGAATGAATTGTTTCATACTCATCATTTGGTGCAGGGTTTAAACAGCCTTGGGATAGTTCCTGAGTCATTGCATGATTAAGTCATTTTCCCCAACTAAAATGTAGGTTCCTTCAGGACAGGATCTATGTCTTCCTCCCAGTACCCCACAGATCAGGAAGTAAGGAATTGCAAACTGGAAGATGAAGACTGTTTTTAATAAGTAGGAGTTGAAATCTGGCCCTGAAAAGCCAGGAAAGTTTTATGGTTACTACCATTTGTTGTGTGTTGTTCTCCTCCTAGGAATATGAGGAATTGTTCTTCCCAGACCCTTATAATCAGGTGTGCTGATGTGACTCAGTTTGCCACCTGAAATGTGGTGAGAATTGACAACTCACTTTCTATGATTTGCAACTGATTAACTTGTCCTCCCTGTCTCGGTTCCATAGTAATTCGTTAGGTGCTGACATTCCAAAACAGAGAGGAAATGAACAGGAATGAAGACGAGATCTGCTTCTCTTTAAATATTAGGTCACACAAAATTAATTAAAGTAAAATATTAAGATTTGTATTTTCACAATCATCACATCCAAGGCTCAGGGAACATCATGGAAAAGGGGTAGGAAGACTGTAAGAGCCAGAAGCCCAGGAAGTCTGCTGCTATATCATCTCCTAGAAATGACATAGATGCTCACTCATGGAATATCAACAATATGGCCACTGAAACAAGACCTGAACAATGACATCATCAATAGACATGCAAATATGGAAGGAGAAAAGTCTCATGAGGTCCCACCCTAGAAAACAAGAGCTATAGGCAATTTTCTACTACTAAGAGGAGAATTAGTCTTCTGTAAATGAGCCCCTTAATTGACTATCCAATGCTAAGTAGTCCTGAAAACATATACATATGATTAACAATAAGCAGACTCTGTAGGTTGCATTTATACATTGTATATGTAACAGTAATAACTAAAGAGAGAGGGACTGTGAATTTTAGAGGGCATGGGGGAATAGGAGGGTGTCAGGGAGGGGAGAAATGATGTAACTATATTTTAATATAAAAATTGCAAATTAAGGAAAGATTTATTTTTTCTTTTTTTTTAAATACTTTATTTTTTTTTCTTCAAGTTACATCTCAGTCACAAACCCCTCCCTATTCCCCCTTCCTATCCCATCCTTCCACCCTCTTCCCCCCAGAAGTTTCCCCTTTCATTCCAACAGATGGTTCCTTCTCTTATAACAGTAAGTATTATACAAAACAACAGATATAAATATGCCACATTTATGAGAGTTAAATGGCCCAGTATACCTTCCCAATGTCCAGTTTATACATATTTGGCTCCTGACTTTAACATTCTACTATCTAACCATCTCCATGAGTTTAAAGGTCTATATCTGACTCAACATTCATACTAACTTGCAACACACTTTTAAGCTACACATAAAAAAAAATCTTACGGTTGGTATCAAGAGGTCAGAGCTTCACATTTTATTTTTAAGTATCTCTAGGTATGATACCATTAGGAAGCGTTACCTTTAAATTTGTATCAATATACAAAGTTCTATTCAATTGTGGTTAAATATACTCTTAATTATGTATCAATATACCAAGATCAACGGTCTAGGATAGTTAAAACAAACTCCTAGTCATGCAAACATGTCACTTTGTTAGCTACTATGACAGTCTATCACAGATATTCTCTAAACTACCCAGTAATCAAGTTGCTAAGAGACAAGCAACATTTGCTTATCTAAATACAAGAGATGGATAGGGCATCTTCAAAAATCCCAAGAGATCTGCAGAATATGGCATTCAAAGATGTTATCTTAAATCAAGATTTTTTTTTTGATATCGAGACATATCAGCGCCTGACAGCACCCCCTATTCTACTCCAAGTAGAAGATAAGCATCGAAGAACCTCCACTGTAAGATGGTTGAATTAGTGGCAAGCCTTTCTCTTGGCATGAAAAAACTCCTTGCTCCAACTGCAGACAGACTGCTGTCCAAAAAGGACAAAACTTGGTAGCAGGGAAGTCGACAGCCTAACTCTGCCAAGACAGGGTAGGTAAGTCCTTCATAATCCCTGCTCTACAACAAATGTCTGTCAGAGAAACAGGACCCAAAGGCTGAAGATTGATGCTGGAATGTATGGAGATAAAATGGGAACTGTCCAGGCAGTCATTGGTATGTTCTTTCTTACTTTTGGAAGCTGCAGGCCCTGCACTTCCTATATAAGCAAATATATTTATCCCTCTCAGGTCTCTGAGGTGGTTGAAGAATAGACAGAGTCTCATAGTTAAATTTTGAACTGTTTAGGAATCAAGAGGGTGTTGTAGATCTAAGAAGATACTCTTCAAAGTGTGTTGCAAGATAGTATGAATGTTGAGTCAGATATAGACCTTTAAACTCATGGAGTTGGTTAGATAGTAGAATGTTAAAGTCAGGGGCCAAATATGTATAAACTGGACATTGGGAAGGTATACTGGGCCAATTTACTCTCATAAATGTGGCATATTTATATCTATTGTTTTGTATAATACTTACTGTTATAAGAGAAGGAACCATCTGTTGGACTGAAAGGGGAAACTTCTGGGGGGAAGAGGGTGGAAGGGCGGGATAGGAAGGGGGAATAGGGAGGGGTTTGTTACTGAGATGTAACTTGAAGAAAAAAAAATAAAGTATTTAAAAAAAATCTTACATTACCAGAGTACACTTGTTATAATTAATGGCCTACTATTAACACAGCATTATAGACTTAAACCCCTATTTTTTCATATTTTCTTAGTTTTACCCTATTGTATCTTTTCTTCAAGATTTTACCCAGAATGCCACATTATCTTCAGTAGCCATGTCTCTCTCATGCTCTTCTTGGTTTAGTAGCTTTGAAGAGTTTCATCATCATGATGGCTTCCATAATCTTAGTGGGACGGCTGTCAGGTCATTCTCTGTTGAGTCTGTCCACTGTATTTCCCAGGCTGGGAGAGGAACATGGAGATAAAGTGGTATGTCCATCACATCGTTTCAAGGGTTAGTTAGTTCTCCCATTATTGTGACCAAATACCTGCCATACAGTACTTAAAGGAGGAAAGATCTGAATACTAGACAGAGAGTTCAGTCGGTGGGCAGAGCATGATGGAGCAGAGAGGTTCACATCATGGTGGTCCCAGACACAGAGGAAAGGGGATATCAGCATACCGCTGACTCTGTCTTCCCTTCCATCCTGCCCCATCCCTGAGCCAATGTGGTAAGTGTTCCTTCCCTCATTGGGGTGAATCTTTTTTTTTTTCTTCCCATTTTCCACTATAATCTCTTCTTCCTTTTTTGAAAATTTATTCTTCTCTCATACAACACATCCCAACTGCAGTTCCCCTTCCATCCACTTCTCCCAGTCGTATGCCCCACTTCCTTTCTCCCTGAGATCTACTCCTCCTCTGTGTCCCTTTAGAAAAGATCAGACCTCCCAGGAAATCAACCAAACATGGCCTAACAAGATACAATAAGACTAGGCATAAGCCCTCATATCAAGGCTGGATAAGGCAATGCACTAGGAGGTAAAAGTTCCCAAGTGTAGGCAAAAGAATTAGAGACACCCCCACTCCCACTGATAGGATCCTACAAAAACCTCAAGCTAAGCAAGTGTAACATATATGGAGAGGACCTAGCACAGACCCATGCAGGCTCCATGGTTGCTGTTTCAGTCTCTGTAAGTCCCTGTGAGCCCTGCTTAGTTCATGTGAGTGGACTGGGGTAGATGGGGATTGAAATAGGAGGGAACAGGTAGGGGAGAAGGACAGAAGGAGAGAGTATGGAGAGATGCCACTGGAATTGAAGGGCATTTAGGGGTGATGTGGAAACTTACTGCAGTGGAAACTCCCAGGAATCTATGAGGGTGACCCTAGCCAGGACTCCCATTAATGGAGGATATGGAGCCTGAACTGGGCATCTTCTATAATCAGGCAAGGCTTCCAGGGGTAGGATTGGGACACCAACCCAACCACAAAATTTTGACCTACCATCTGTCTTGCCTGCAAGATGTGCTGGGACAATGGTGGCACAAAACTTGTGGGAGTGGCCTATCAGTGACTGGTCTAATTTGAGGCACATCCTGGATGACCAGAAATGGGAAGCTAGAGAACCCAGAAACCTATGTAGAAATAAATCAACGAAATTATCCCTCATGATATTCTACTGTATTCATAGATCGGTGCCTAGCCCAATCATCATCAGAGAGGCTTCCTCCAACAGCAGATGAAGACACCCACAGCCGATTATTAGACAGAAAGAGAACTCAAATTGGAGATCTCCATTGGGTCCCTCCCTCAGAGCTTGGGGATCCTCAGGGAAAGGGAGGCAGGAAGAATTGTAGGAGACAGAGGAGTCCAGGACACCCTGAGAACACAGTCCACAGAATCAGGGTGAATTATATTTGCTCAGTTAATGCTGTCCAGAAAAGTTCTCAGTGAGAAACCCAGGAATGTGCTTCATGAGTTTTCTAGGTGATTTAGAAGGGAATTCAACATCCTTTGTCTACTTGACACCCAGGTACACTGTTTGCAGTCATATTATTCCATCCCTGATCCAAAAATGTTTATGTCAGAGTTGTGATAGGAAGTATACTCAACACTCAGTCCAACTTGAAGGTTCCCTTAGTCTTATATTTTCCAGCCTTTTCTGAAAATCAAAGTTCTAAGACTTAACACACTCTTAGACATGAACCTCTACAAACCTCAAATTCTATTTCATGTAGTGCTAATGCACAAAGGCAAGAGTATTGGGCATGGTGGAGGGAAATGGGCCCGGTATCCTTACGTGATATTCAGTGAGCAGTGACACTGCTCACATACCAGTCTTACTACAGACAGCCTGCTGGCCTCATTCTTGGGCTGACACGCTAGTCTCCCACTACTTTTGACTCAGCAGAGACTCCACATGCTCATGATCTTCAGAACACCATGCCTACTCTGCAGGCTTGGCTCCGAACTCTCAGCTCCATTCATCACATCCTCGGGCACTCCCTACATGAAAGCCAGCCTCCCCACACACTGCCTGCTCTCCCATCCCTTCCTTTAAGTGAGCTGGGATTTCCGATGAGCACCATCACACCCAGATCATGCTACTCATTTTAGAGATGGGGAATCTTAGGCATGAAGTGCAAAAGTGGCAGAGCTTCATTTGACCCGGCTGCTCAGCTTTCTGTATTGTTTATATCATTGTCATTCTATTTCTCCTGGATACTAGCTAAGACAATATGTGACATGCCTAAAAACAGTAGTGGAAATCTCCATGAACCTAGAACTCCTGCATTCTGCATCCTTGCAAACTAGTCTGACATGGATGAGCCCAGAGTTGCCACAAGCTTAAGCAGCATGTGGAATCCCCTGAGATAAGCTGCAGCTGTCCTAGAAGTCACCATTTCCTTAATTATTCAGTTACGTAAGGTGTGCTATCAAAACTAACAACTCATACTATCACAGAAAACAACTTTTATCAGATCAAGTTCAGTACTTGTATATCCTTCCCTTTGCTTTTCATCTTACACACTCAAATTGCTTCTAATGTTAGACCAAATGATTCACCAGCCATCTTTTCCAATAAAGGATTTTTCACACAGTTATATGCACTAGATTCTGTGATTATTGTCTGCATTGCTAGGATCTCAACATTTGGTTTTATACCAAAATTATGCAAAACTCTACTCTTGCTTTTTATATGCCAACTCATGGGAGTGCTCACTGTATATTTACTTAAAAGTAGGCTTAGGAGTGGCCTTAGAAGGTGTAGCTTTACTCATCAGCCTTACTCATCAGTTTGAGATGAGAGGAAAATTCAAGCTAATGGCAGGAATGTTTTCTCTGTTCTTTCCTAAACCTACTTGCTCAAAAACATGACATTCTGTATGGACTTAGACTAGCAAATGGCCAGCACATCTCTTATATCTGACACAAAATAGGCAGAAATATACACACAAAGAATTTTTATACTATAAAGAAGACTTTCTCCTCAAAGTAACATCTCTTACTAGACTGCAATTCAGAATCAGTTTTAAATTTTAAGAAGCATTTTAATATTTTACTCAGTGCTCATAAAAACTCATATTTGGGAAGTTCAGTAAACATGAGCTGTTACTAAAATTGTTTATTAGATTTTTTTGTTTACTTTCAACTACTTTTGCTTAAAAACCAGCACAGGCTTGCACTCTCCAGTTGTGGAAACTTTATCTCATAGGTTAGAACTCTGGATGATAGTGAACTCACCCAGAGTTCTAACCTATGAGATAAAATGTGTGCTCCCACCATTAGCCAACAGTTGGAGCCCTCTTGTCTAACTAGAGCTCCTGTATGCACCTCTCGAAGTATTGTGCTACATCAAAAGCAGGGCACAAGTCAAATGCAATTCTGAAAATTTAATGTGTCAATTTAAAACTGCTGTTTCCAGAGTGGATAGAAAACCAATTTTCAGAGGAGCATGTCGGAAGTGGGAAACAAATTCCCACAGCTAAGCAGTTGCTGATGTAAATTTTCTGAAATGAAAGATATTTATTCATGATCACAGTGGGCTCAAAAAATTAATTCAAAGAATTTTTTTCCACTTTCCCTGGAGTACACAATTCTTAAATAAATGATCAATAGCTGACTTGAGCCAAACAGAGGGACTTGTCCAGGATCAGGCAGGTAATTACTTACAGTGATGAGCTGAGGAAGTAAACCAAGCAGGGACACAGTGGCATTAATCATGACTTTAAACCATCTCTCCCTTTCAGACTGTGTCATATGAAAAAAAAATCACTGAGCAGTTGAGTTCAGTAGAAAATTCGTAGATCAGGGTGTGTGCTTACGACACCACCAGAGTTCAGAACTCCCTGGAGTAGGTAGGAAGGATTATTAATAGGAAGCAGTCCGATGTTGTGCCCTTTTAGGGATGCTGGAGTTACTGGTAAGTTGAGTGATTCTGGATGACTGTGGGCTGGGGGAGGTGAATGAGCAATTCGGGGCTGTAAATATCTGTTTAATTTCCCTGGTGGGAATTGAAGCTAGAACATTTGCTTCATTTAGTTCTCAGCACAAAATATCCACAGCTGGTGCCAGAATTTTTTGCCTTGTTTTTGGGCCAAGATGAAAGGCTAATATGGAATCAGTCTAGCACTTCAACCTTAGAAGTTTCTATAAGCTTTACCTGAGGTAAAGGCCTATAGAAAGGAATGGCAGTGCAGTGTGGCCAACACAAGGGATCCTACGATGCAGATAGGTTGGTCCCAGAAATTCCACCCCTAGGAATGTAGCAATAGTTTCTCAAATGTGTCAGTGGTACACTATGTAATTTCCCTTGATGGTAAGATTCACTGAATAAAAAAACAATATCACATAACAATAAAACAATAATAAATATATTTATATGTGTTTGCAAATATATTAATGATTGTCAAGATTAATAAAGGGAAAACCTGAAAGCAGGAATACACATAGTTCATATCTTTGTAGAAAAGGGTATGTATTTATAAATATATGTTATCACTATATGTACATAGAAATTTTTTTAAACGTTCAAGAGATTAAATACTCTGAGAAGTGAGGACTAGTAGTCATAAAAGTTGAGGAGACAACTTTACATTTTGTTATGTGTTTTAATTTTTCTCACAGCAAACATGTATTTGATTAAAAATTAAAGCTCAGTTAATTACCCCTCCCCCTTTTAATAAAGGGACTCGGATCTAACCGTCGAAATGATCTGCAAAGGATCAGATGAACTCTGCTATGGAGTAGCTACATGGCCCTGGCTAAGGAGCATTACAAGCCTTTTGCTAAATAAATAGGGTGGAGTGAACTTGAAATAGTCAGCTGCTGTGGGTAAGGATGTAAAAGGCTGGCAGAGTAGGGTGGGTATCTCCTGATGTCACATCCATTTGGCTCTATCCAGTGTTGACCCAGCCATATCTATCCCACGTATGTGAAGCTTCAGTTTTATACTTAAGAGGGAACATGATGGTTAGTTATATCAGAAGGCTTTAAAATGTCATGATGGTATAAAGTAAATACTTCATATGGGTGCTAGTTATTGAAGTGTTGTTGGTGTATTAAGCTCAGGGGTGATGGCCTTATAGGAAGAATTTCTATCACTCCTTACAGTAATACTATGGAGAAGGTGCTATTTGCCATTTTAGTGTCAAGGAGACATTAATAATCTCTCTTGTCCAGTTGACAGCCTAGCTCTGCCAAGGGTAGACAAATCCTTCATAATTCCTGCTTTACAATTAGTGTCTGTCAGAGAAACAGGGCCAAAAGGCTGAAGATAGATGCTCTAGTGTATGGAGGTAAATGGAGAACTGTCCAGGAAGCCAGATTTCTGCCATTTCTTAGTTTTGGAAGCTGATGCCCCTGTACTTTCTGTATAATCAGATATATGTATCCTTCTCAGGTCTCTGATATGGTTGAAGACTTGATAGTTATAGTCTCATAGTTAAATTTTGAGTTGTTTAGGAATTAAGAGGATGTTCTAGATCTAAGAAGATGTTTTTGCAAGTTACGATGGAAGCTGAGTTGGATATAGAACTATAAACTCATGGAATAGATGCATAGTAAGTAGAATAGTCAGTTGCCAAATACTTATGGACTGGACATTGGGAACGTATGCTAAGCCTTATAATTTTCATAATTGTGGCCTAATTATTTTTGTTGTTTTGTATTGTATTTGTTGTTATAAGAGAGTCATTTGTTGGACTGAAAGGGGGAGCTGTTAGGGGGAAAAAGATATACTGTAAACTTAAAAAAATAAAAGGAAGCAGATGAGGATGTGTGAGGGGGAAGAGGATGGGAGAGTGGCACTGGAGGGGGAAGTAGGGAGGGGATTGTGATTGAGGTGTAACTTGAAGAAGCAAAAAATAAAAAATAAAAATCTCTCTTGTTGTGGCCTGTATACCACAGTAGGAAAAGTGCTGAAGCAAGAATGGAGAACAAACCTAAGGACACCTAGTCCACGAACATAAAGACTGTGAGATACCTGTCTGGATATAGTCCTAAACTTTAGGAATTTTGTAACATATCCCAAGGAATTCCAATCTGCAACCAGTTGAGAATGACTCTGAAGAGATCACCCAACCAGTTGAGAATGACTCTGAAGAGATCACCCAGCACAAAGCTTGTTTCTGATTCTACCTGTCTAATTGTCTCATATCAAAACAGGGGATTAAGGCTTATGACAAAAATCACTTACAGGCCTTTCCATAAATGAAGAGGATGGAGTAGACTTGCATAGTCAAGGGGAGAGAAGACCTACTACTATGGGTAATCACAGAAAGGGTCGGGGGCAGAGGTTCTAGATGCTGTGTCCATTTCTTTGAATCCATTCTAACCAGAGGTGGGGCACTGAGTAAACTCCCTGGGCTGTGAGACTCTGACCCAGTCTCTTATCACCATGACAGCAATGCAAAAGTTTTTCTGAATGGCTTTGCTTCCTGTTGCCTCCTCTAAACCCTCCTGCCAGTAAAAATGAACACAGATACTGTAGTGTATAAGCTTGACACTTATTTATCTGTAGTCTCAGTAGCCTGAATCATCTTTCCCTGGGAAGAGATGAAATTGTAGCCTGTAAAGAAAAGTTCAAAGGAAATAAACTCAGACCCAAGTACTTCTGAGAAAACCATGCCTTTCAGGGAAGAATGAAACAGGGTCCCTTTTATTGAACAGGATATATTCACTTGGGTCCCCTATTAATTTAGAGCTTATGTTAATCTCAACTGAGGATTCAGAATTTGCATTTATATAGAGGCCAAATACTCTATCAAAAATCTGTTTTAAAATTTTATTTTTCTATAAAACTTAGTGAGGTCAAAAATGACATCACCACTGATTGGTACAGATACAGGGACAAAGAATAAGCCTTTAAATCAGAGAGATCTGAGTTTAAGCCTACTGTGTAACTACTTCTTGCTTCAGTAACCAATTACATCTCTCTGAGGTACCCCTCTAACCCACAAGGTAGTAACTTTTGTCCATAAGTTGTTGGCGACCTCAAGGTGTGCTCCTCCTCTCAACACTGGTTGAAGTGGTACAGGCACCACTATCCCTCCTCACCTGCTTTTTATGCCAAACCCACATGAGATTAAATAGATTTACTACAAGTAATTCAAATTCATTCTGATACCATAGTACGGAGCTACCAAATACCACCTAGCCAGAGAAGAACAATCTTCCACTCTTTGGAGACCTATCTGTTCTCTATCTTAATCAAGCACAAAGAACGTGAAAGTGAGCATCAGAAACCAAAGATCTTCAGGAAATTGGGAGCTACCCAAGAAGGAAAAAAGACCAAGCAATCAGAATAGGAGAAAAACCCAATTCTTTTATCTATATGTCTGATAAGCCTAAGTAGGCAGAGAGGACACACAATCTACTGTTTGCTTCTCAGCCTCAGGCTCTCAGCATTCACTAGGTACTTGCTAACTCCTGTCTGTCTTGCTCCATGCTCATACCACACTCTCCGAATTCACCTTTGAAAGAACTAGCACAGCTCTCATGTGGTATTAGAAACATACTTGGCAATATTTCTTCCAACCGCTCCTCTTCCTTAGCAGCATAGACCTGATTTCTAGCCCTAACTGAGCCATGCCAATCTTATCCGTGTCTGGATAATATCCAAAAAAACATACTGAATATGAGAGTCAAATAACTGAGTAAAAGTTACCTCCCAACCAAACCTTACTGTCTGGTCCAAAAACCGAAAGCATGGGTTGAAAGCAAATGCGAAGTATCACAAAGGTGATTGGTTATAAACAGAGGCACGAGGTTGGGTAGGTAAGGATAAAACAAATGCAGCCATCTAGAAGGCTTCTGTTGAACAAAGCTATGTCCCTTGCAAGAAAATGCATGCAACTGGAGAAAATCATATTAAATGAATAAGTCTGTAACAGTAATTTTTTATTTATCAAGCATATATTTATTAATACTTAACACTTACATACCAACTGCCTATAAAGTTCCTAATTCCTAAAACCCGAACTCTAACTCTAAAACCTAATCTGTAACACCCTAATACTTATAATACAAACATTTAACACTAACCTAAGATTTCTCAAAAGGATATTTTCCTCTGGGCGTGGATCTTTATGGATGACTGTCCTTCATCAAATCTTCCAGTCCTAAAGTCTCTGAATTTCATTCTTGAGATCCTAAGACAGTTTATCAAGCAGGAATTGCCTTTGTGGTCTTTTACCAGATGAAAAGTTTATTAGGCTCACCATTCAGATGCTTTAGGCCTGCAAGCCTCTTGCTTCAGTATTCTGTCCAATCCAAAGCCCCCAGGCTCTAAGGGAAGACAACTCCCTGCCTAGACGCTCCTTCATCTCAGGGAGAAATCTGTCTCCAGACCCTAAACAGGTCAATATAAGAGGGTGAAGCCTCCCGGTGAGACTGTGATATGAGTTTTTCTGCCAGATGAGGAGGATGTGAGACAGGAAGAGGAGCCAAGCTTCTGTCTATGTGAATCTTGACGTAAATATCTTCACCTGTCGTAATGAATTGGCAACATGATTTTTGGCAGAAGTTTTTGCGCACTTCCAAGTCATGTCCCTGGGCTCTGTCCCTTCAAAGGATTTTGCAGAGGGCCAAGGAACAACAGGCGGTCTGAAGGTTGTGTGATCTAGGTTCGGGAACCTCAGGGCATGTTTCCCCCTATAGTCCTATGATCAAAGAAGCAATCCGTCCTTGGTGGATTCCCAAGGACAAGTTATGTCAGAAGTAAGTCTTTTACCTTAAAGTTCAGGCTTTTGCTATTTCAGGTTCCCTATGCTATTAAATTTTATCACTAACCCAACCACATAAGTCAACCTTAGAAAAACAAATTTCTTATTTTTTAATCTAATCTATGGTTTCCAAATTTTACATATATACATAAAATCAACTCTGTAGATATGATAGAAAAGTAGACATGAGGTTGTTTAGAGGAATAAAGGGGACTAACAGGAGAGAAAAGATAAAAAAGGAGGGAGAGTTAGGAGGTATGGGGGCTAATTTGCTTTCTGCTGCTGTGACAAACACTGTGGATCAAAAGCATATTGGAAGTAAAGGGTTTATTTCAGCTTGAAGGTCATTATTGAGGGTTGACAAAGCATAAATTCAAGTCAGGAACTTGAAACAGAAGCCATGGAAGAATACTGTTTACTTCATTGTTCACTCTAGCTTGTGAACAGTCAGTTTTCTTTTTTTTTTTAATAATTTATTTTTTATTTCTTCAAGTTACATCTCAATCACAATCCCCTCCCTACTCCCCCCTCCAGTCCCACCCTTCCACCCTCCTCCCCCTCAATCCCTCCATCGTCTTCCATTCTTTTTTTTTTTTTTTAGTTTAAGTTATTTCTTTTTCCCCCCAACAGCTCTCCCTTTCAGTCCAAAAAATGGTTCTTTTTCTTATAACTATAAACACAATACAAAACAACAGAAATAAATAGGCCACAATTATAAGAGTTATATGGCTTAGCATACATTCCCAATGTCCAGTCCATATGTATTTGGCACCTGACTTTAACATTCTACTATCTAACCATATCCATGAGTTTAAAGTTCTATATCTAACTCAGCTTTCATACTAACTTGCCTCATAATTTTAAAAATATCTTCTTAGATCCAGAACACCCTCTTGATTCCTAAACAACTCAAAATTTAACTATGAGACTCTAGCTATCTATTCTTCAACCACCTCAGAGACCTGAGAGGGATAAATATATCTGATTATATAGGAAGTGCAGGGCCTGCAGCTTCCAAAACTAAAAAATGACATACCAGTGGCTGCCTGGACAGTTCCCATTTTCTCTCCATACATTACAGCATCAATCTTCAGCCATTTGGCCCCATTTCTCTGACAGACATTGATTGTAGAGCAGGAATTATGAAGGACTGACCTACCCTGTCTTGGCAGAGCTAGGCTGTCGACTTACCTGCTTCCAAGTTTTGTCCTTTTTGGACAGAAGTCTGTCTACAGTTGAAGCAAGTGGTTTTTCTTGCCAAGAGAATGGCTTACCACCAATTCAATCATCTCCCACTGGAGATTCTTCGATGCTCATCTTCTACTTGGAGTAGAATAGGGGGTGCTGTCAGGAGCTGACATGTCTCGATATCAAAAAATCTTAAGTTAAGAAAACATCTTTGAATGCCATATTCTGCAGATCTCTTGAGGTTTTTGAAGATGCCCTATCTATCTCTTATATTTAGATAAGCAAATATTGCTTGTCTCTTAGCAACTTGATTTCTGAGTAGCTTAGAAAATAACTGTGATAGACTGTAATAGTAACTAACAAATTGACACGTTTTCATGACTATTAGTTTCCGTTTCTTAATTATCCTAAACAGTTTATGTCGGTTGGTAGCCAGAGGTCAAAACTTGACATTTAATTTTTAGGAATTACTACGAACAATACCTTTAAGAAGCATTACCCTTAATTTTGTATCTATAAACAAAGATCAATACCAATGTGGCCAAATATAATCTTAATTTTGTATCAATATACAAAGATCAATACCGATGTAGCCCAATACAATCTTAATTTTACATTAATATACAAGGGTCAATACCATTGTGGCCAAATATACACTCCAGATCTACCAGCCTAGGGATTGGTGCTGCCCACAGTGGACTGGGACCTCCTACATCAATTTGCACTCAATAAAATGCACCCAAAGACTTGCCATAAGCCAGCCTAAAAGAGGGAATTCTTCCATTGAAGTTCTCTCTTCCCAGATGTGTCAGGTTGACAAATTTAACCATCACATGGAGCACATACTCACCATGCAAGATAAATTTGTATGAAAATGTCATTATATAACATGGTACTATAAATAACAAACATGCATAAAAATTTTTCTTTTTTTTTAAACATTTTTTATTTATTTATTATGTTTACAGTATTTGCTCTACATATATGCCTGGGCAGATCTCAATGTAGATGGCTGTGAGCCACCATGTGGTTGCTGGGAATTGAACTCAGGACCTTGGGAAGAACAGCCAGTGCTCTTAACCTCTGAGCCACCTCTCCAGCCCATGCATAAAAATTTTAAGTAATGATAATAATAAAAGAATCAAGTAAGGAAAAAGCAAAAAGGAGGATTTCTGTTGACACAGAACTATAAATTCACCCATATCACCTGCCTTGTGCTTAACTCCCTGAAGTAGTAGAAAGCAGAAGCCTCCTGAACCTAACAAGCATCTACTCCCTCCCACACCTAACAGGCATCTACTCCAAGCCTTCTGCTTCTGCTCCTAGCCCTCCTCCCTGACTACGCTGATGCCATTCATTTCTGGACATTCTCATGGATGTCTGTCATCTCCCCTCAGTTTTTATTTTATGTTTCCTTCTTCAGGCTATTCTGTGGATGCTGTGTTCTCTTGGGAAGAATTAGAAACAGATAAAGACACAAATCTACCATGTCATCCTCAACCATGACTTCAAGGACATCAATTAAGAGATCCCCAAAGCCGTCTTGACACCTGCTGCTTTATGGGATGCAAAGCTCAATATTCACCTGCCCCGTGGTTAGAGATACCTTGATTCTTTTCACTAAAACCTGAATCTAACATGTCTAAAGTTTAACCAGTGCATGCCCCACATTTGTTTTATTTTATAGTGTGTACCTCAGTGGATAATAATACAGCATATTCAATCAGAAAGCATATTCAACATTTGCTTTTCCCATATGTAATCTTCAATACAGCTCAATGTTTGGAATTTTTGTTTTTATTAATTCATTAGATAATTTCATAATTTGTTGAGACATTCTTTGGGAAGTCAGATATCCACATATGAAAATTATTTTCAGTAAGATGCACTTTACATTTCTTGGTAATAACTATTCTTTGAAGTTCATTCCTTCATAGACTTTGCTCTAGCTTCTTGGATGTAGAGGGGAAAAATGCAGAGAATCTTCTACTGGGAAGCTTATTGACTAATCTAGAAACAAGGGAAGAATTTGTTCATGTTTCAGTGGCTAAACTCAAAGACAACAAAGATATAATACAAAACTGACTAAAACAAAGTTTCTCAATCTTGAACCCTTTGAGAAGGCTTCATAGGGAATATGAATTCAAACTTGAACTATTAGGATTAAGGTAAAGGTTATGAATATCCTATTACTCTCATTATTACCATTACTAGGTTATGTTCATTAAACAACTTGCAATGTATTCATCCTATGCATATATTCTCTACTCAACACTCACAAAAACACAGTGTGATAGAACCTATGTACAACCAACAAGGATGTTTTAATTACTGCCCCCCATCCACTTACCTTTATACCCATAGATTAGCTCGGCTTTCAGTCCTTATCAGAGAAAACTCTTTTTGCATTAGATGATGATTAATACAGAGAATTACAACTGGTCAACATGCAGAAAATAAGAGACTATGGAGAACTCATCCCTAAACAGGACATCTATTACACACACACACACACACACACACACACACACACACACACACACACA
>CAJQZJ010008773.1:11020262-11042541 GCA_907164525.1 Lophiomys imhausi
CACACACACACACACACACACACACACACACACACACACACATTATTGTAGAAAATAAATTCTATAAGAATGCCACTGAAGGTGCATTCTCCAATCCGATGACCCCTCGTGTGTGGGGCTTCAGTATACTTTGTACCAAGTCCAAACTGAAAGGCATAGATCTGAGATATAAAGTGTAGTTCATGTTCTAAAGATTTGCTATAAACAAAAGTGCACAATATCCCTAATTTTACAGATTATAAAGGGAAATGATAACAGCTGAGATACATTGGGTGATGTAAGAGACTTTATTAAAATGCAAAGGACTTGTTCCACTTTCTATGCATCTGCTAGAAAATGGTAAATTGCATCTTGCACACAAACCTGTGACTAGTGTCATATCTCTGTGGGATTCATGAGCTGGAGGGTTAAAAAGTTAGTGAGATAGAGTGAAGACCCGAGCTGAGATCAAAAGATGATTTAATGGGTAGTGAAGACAGGCTTTTTTTTTTTTAACGTGAGAAGAACAGGTAAAGTAGAAAGGTAGCTTGATACCCACTCAGGGGGAGAGGAAAGGACAGCCGAAGCTGAACCATGGGATCTGTTTGGTGCTGCTGCATGCAAATTAAAAGTCTGGTTTAGACAGATTTCAGTAGCCAGAAAATAGCTTTTATTGAATTCTTCATTATGGAATATTGTAATTCTATTGTAAAAGGAAATAAACTGTAGGTTTAAGTAATTGCCACTTGAAGACCTATTATTCTGTGAAAATATTAGGTGAGGCAGTCCTCATAAATGAGAGAGTGTAATTTGCTCATCCTGGAATCTTCAAGTGTATTATCTCTAATTTAAAAGTGGCACTCAAAGAAATTAAAGAAATATTATCTCAAATGAAAGACTGTGTTTCTGACTATATACATTTGGATCTAAACACTAACCCTAAATATGTGCTGAAATTTCTTTTAAATATTCGCTCAGACTTGCCTAGAGGAGAGATTGCACTTGCACATAAGTACAAAGTGAAGGCAACACAAGGAAGCTCATAGACAATGGAGTCAGACAGGTCTGAGCTGCTATTCTGTTTCTTGTTGGTTGCTTCACTTCTCTGATCCTAAACAATCTCATCTTAGAAATGGAGCTGATAGTTCCTACCTGCTCACTCACTGGTTGAGAATTTGTAGGGATAACTGAACAGCACAGGGTCTGCAATGTGTTGGAAGCTGGGAGAATAACAGAGACATCTATTCACACCATATGCAAATGGATATGCCTAGTGTGAGAAGACTTGATGTTTTAACAATCCTGTGGATATCAAGTGGAAAAGGAAAAGTACAAAAAGGCTGTTCAAAGAGATTCCTAAAATGCCAGAAGGAACTGGCTGTGAGCTCTCCACTCTGTCTTAAGCAATCTTTGAAATGCTTCAAATTCACAAATGTGCAAATGTACCCTGGCATTTCCATAATAAACATAGATTTCCCTTTCAAATTTCCTTAAACAAACTGGTAAACAGCCTTCCGAACCAACATGTATGCCTCAGATTTAACATATGCTATTATGATGTCAAGCCCAGTCTGCGAGAGCAATAGTCCAGATCTGGCCACCCCACCGTTCCACATACACCAATGACCAAGCTTCCCTAAATCAACCATATACCCAACCTCTTGAAGAGACTGGATACTCCTTTTTATTTTATGATTTTGATTCTTAAGATACACAGGAAGGCTTTGAACTCCATTTGAACCTTGAGGAAAAAAAAAACAACCTTGCCCTTACTTTACTTTGATCTGCCCACAATAATTTGCTCTAGTGACAAGCAGGTATTTCACTGAATGAATAAACCCATAGGTAAGTGACTAGTGGAGAAAAATAAGATAATTCAACTCACTTCCACGGGAAGTATAAACCCACTGTACTAGAAGAGAGACATGTTTACCTGAGATACCTGTAACTAAGAATCCAGAAAGCCCATTTTAAAATTACACATAGCTCTAGTTGAGATTGTAATAGTAGATTCAAAAGAGGTAAAGAAAAATATTTCAGAAAATGAAACACTTGAGACTTCCAGGCTTGAGGAGAAAATGATGAGAAAATACAGGCCATGGGGTTGGGTGGAATTCTCTGAGGCTCTAACCAGAATCCTAACACTCTCCGTGCTGGGAGTATGATGGCTAAGTGGGCATTTTGAAGTAAATAGAGCAATACATGTCAAATATTTTGAAAAGGTGATAAATAGCTGGTCTTAGCCCCAAGAGTACAGTTTGAGTTCTGTAAATTCATTAGTCATCATTTAGGTGGATTTATTTAAAGCAAAATAGCAACGATAAGTGATGTCAGTTAAGGCACTGGTGAGGAAGGCTCTATTCTCTAGTGATTTCTGTCACCAAGTTAATGAACAGAAAGTGACATGCAAGCCAGACTATAACAACTGAGACTGATCAGGGAGAAAGCCATAGGACCAATGTGGAAGGACAACAAAAAAGTCAAGGACTTAAGCTGACATTTCCCTATAGGCTTCTGGGTAGAATTAGAGAAGTGCCAGTGTGTGTGTGGAAACATAGTATGTCACAATCTGCATAGCAAGGTGACCTTCATGAGACCCTCTGAAGCTCTGGGGTCAGCACACAATAGATGCATAGAGTCCTCACCTTTACATAAGATTCAGAGCGAATTCCAGTAGTCCTACCCCCTATAACCTCTCATGTCAGATTCTAGGAGCACCATTCTTTTTTTTTTTTTCCTTTATTTTTTATTTCTTCAAGTTACATCTCAGTCGCAGTCCCTTCCCTATTCCCTGTCCAGTCCCACCCTCCCACCCTCAACCCCCCATCCTCTTCCCTTTTTTTTTTCTTTTAAGTTTAAGGTATATCTTATTTCCCCCTACAGTTTCCCAGTCCAACAAATGGCTCTTTCTCTTATAATAATAAATACAATACAGTACAACAGAGGTAATTAGGCCACAGTTATGAGGGCTATTTGGCTTAACGTACATTCCCAATGACCAGTCCATATGTATTTGGTACCTGACTTTAACATTCTACTATCTAACCATCTCCATGAGTTTAAAGTTCTATATCTAACTCAACATTCATACTAACTTGCAACACAATTTTAAAAGTATCCTCTTAGATCTATAACATTCTTTTGACTCCTAAACAACTCAAAAATTATGAGACTCTAGCTATCTGTTCTTCAACCACCTCAGAGACCTGAGAGGGATAAATATATCTGATTTTATAGGAAGTACAAGGCCTGCAGCTTCCCCAACTAAGAAATGACATACCAAAGGCTGCCTGGACAGTTCCCATTTTCTCTCCATACATTACAGCATCGATCTTCAGTCATTTGGCCCCGTTTCTCTGACAGACATTGATTGTAGAGCAGGGGTTATGAAGGACTTACCTACCCTGTCTTGGCAGAGCTAGGCTGTCGACTTACCTGCTTCCAGGTTTTGTCCTTTTTGGACAGCAGTCTGTCTACAGTTGGAGCAAGGGGCTTTTCCTACCAAGAGATAGGCTTGCGACTAATTCAATCATCTCCCACTGGAGATTCTTCGATGCTCATCTTCTACTTGGAGGAGATTAGGGGGTGCTGTCAGGAGTTGATATGTCTTGATATAAAAAAATCTAAAGTTACGAAAACATCTTTTCTCTTGAGGTTTTTGAAGAGGCCCTATCTATCTCTTATATTAGGGTAAGCAGATGTTGCTTGTCTCTTAGCAGGTTTATTTCTGATTAGCTTAGCAAGTAACTATAATAGGCTGTCATAGTACCTAACAGAATGACCAGCTTGCATAACCATTAGTTTGCATTTCTTAATTATCCTAAACAGTTTATGACAATTAGTAGTAAAAGGCCGAAACATCACATTTCATTTTTTTTTCTTTACCTAGGAGCACCATTCTTAATAAAAGCCCTATGGAAGAACTTGACCATCTCAGGAGATTCCACATCCTCTAGAGAAGTGTTAACTTGGCTGATGTGGTTTAGCTCAGGGTTTCAGGGCAATAATTCATTCTATGAGCATTCATTTCTAAAGTCCTCATGCCAGACTGGACATGGCCAGGGAAAGTTATGTGAGAGTCGCTAGTGAAGCCTGTGGGGATAACCAATGGGGCCAGAATCAGAAGACTTCAGGCAGTGTAGGCTGGCTAAGTATCAAGGGTAGAAAAGGGTAGTCAGCTGACCAGGATAGATTTAGTAGGACTTCATGGCTTTTAACATGTGTCATTCCCTGCCCCCCTCTTTATTGCCATTACAAGTGGAAAAAGTTAACTATGTGAGCCTGTTCCCCATCTGTTCAGAAAATAAAAAGGGCACCTAAAGGGCTTATGATAGAAATTCAGTGAGGTAGTTATTGTAAATCTCATAGTTGAGTGGCTTCTGCCTGTCAGCTAGGATATCTGGTCAGGAGATGTTCACCATCTGCAGGAAGCCATGCCTAAATTGCAAGGTCTGTTTTGGATAGGTAAACAAACATTCCCTGAGGAGCATGTTACCACTTAGAGTCGAGTGTCTCATTCTCATTCATCTCTTCGAGGCAGAGGGGGAGAGGAAGCTTGGAGAGGCTGGCTTCCTGGAAGCCAGCTGGTCACTTGTCTGATCTTGGTTCGATCACCCTGTGTGCCATGGAGCTCTCAGAACAATGTCATCTGTGACACTATAAATCCATATCTAATTTCTATCAAATATGCCAACAACATAACAAAAAGAAAGCAAAGCTGGTTCTTTTGGCACTCAGTCTCTCTGGCAGCTAATTTACAAGCTAAATTGAATCATCACCACCCAATTAAATTCCCCTTGTTTCATTCCACAAATACTCATTTTTATTTTCTTGATGATAGAAGAGAAGCAGGGAAGGAAAAGAGAGCCATTACTGTCTCATCCACGTATTTCCCTGAATTAGAATATGTTTCTCCCTTGAATTCATCTAGCTTCCACAGTCTAGAGAAATAAGGAATTATTATATTTCCTGGTTCCCTACATATTTATTGTCTTTGTTATAATCTCAGTTACTCATTAAACTCCCACTGACTCTATCAAGGTTAAAAAATTTATCTGTACAAATCTGGATATCCGCTCTAGTCCCCAGGCAGCCATGAGATAGCAGCTTTTGCCATGAACCTCATCCAGAGAAGGGTTCATCATTTCTAGATAGGACCAGCCAATGAAATATTAAAGTCCTTGCTGTCTCCTCAGCAACAACCACTAGAAATCAAATGTTCTGTATATCTGGGAGGAAAAAAAAGATACTTACTGCTAGTGGAAAGAAATTGACCAACAAAAGAGCCTTACCACACAGCTGCAGACTCTAAAATCCTGCTGCTGACACCGATGCTTGTCTAATCCAAACCTGCCTGTCTCATTCCGCCGTATCCCAGCCAAGGATTAGAGACAGGCTAAAAATACCACAACCTTTACAATATTCAACTTCTTTTCTTTCTTTTAATTCTCAGTCATGTCTCCTGTGTACAATAACCATGTCCTTTAGATTTGATACCTCCTTGAGTGCATTGCAAACATCAGTAAAACCCTTCCTTTAAAGATAATGGCTCAATAATATCCTTGTGGCTTTCTGCATCTAGTCTACTTTAGGAATGCCAAGCTATTCAAATCAGATCCTGAATCAAGGATTTTTGTATAAGGTTATCTTAGAAAACACTTTGAGGGAAGAGAAGAAACCAAAGGAGTGTATATTAATAGATTACAATGATAGGCAATCTGTAGTCAACTATATGAGGTACAGTATGAGAGAAACAACCCTTAAAGGTGCTTCTACAGCATCTTTACTACCCCTGTCCCAAGATATCCAGGTTCCTCTATAGGCAGGGCATACAAAAGTAAGTCAGTCTTTGAGCAGAGGAATCTCAGGAGGACTTGGGAGATCATGCTGATATACCAATGGGCTAAAGAGATAACCAGGCACCAATAGTCTGCAATAAAGCATCACCCTCTGGAGCTGAGGAGATAGCTCCTGAGTAGAATGCTTGCCATGCGTACATTATAACTAAGTTTGAATTCCTAACACACATAAAAAGCTAGAGGTGTGGGGACAAGCATATCCTAGAATTTCTTAGCCAACCAGTGTAGCTGAAATCATGAGCTCCAGGTTCAGTGAGAGACACTGCCTCAAAGAAATGAAAAAAAAAAAAAACAAAAACAAGGCAAAGAGTGATAGAGAAAGAAACTGATGTCAACATCTGGCCTCCGTATGCACACGAGACATGAGACCTTCTATTTGGCTATCAGACTATTGCAAAAATGGATCCAAAGACCTTGGAATAGTCTCAGAAACCTCTTGCTGGGAAAGTAAATGACTGAAGACCCTCCCCAGGGACATCCAGATTAGAAACTTGTCTCCTGGAATAAACTTTACAACTTGTCAGATGATCTTGCAGGAGGAGCTGATACAATGCTGGGTGAGTCACTTGTTCTCTTATCCCTCTTCTCAATGTAACTGTACTAAATGCTTGTCTTTTCACTATTAATTTGGCTTTTTTAATTGGCTTATTGATGATGAGTGACAGAAACTGGCTCATGGAGATCTATCCTGTGACCCTTAACTCCAGTGTCAGTGGTCCTCAATGAAAACTATAGAGTAATTTCTGAATAATTGCCAGGGATCCCATACTTACTGTCTGGCATCTTTCCTGCATATGAAGACTAACCATGGTGTCCAATGGAGTCAGCATGGTGGAAAATGAGATTAGAGAATGATAGAGATTTTGCTACATACATGATAACGTAGTACAAAAGGATATAAAGTTGTTTAAATACATTTTAGTGGATGATTAAAAGAGACCTAAGACAGTATCAGGGAAAATTCAAGGAAGTAGGTAGTTTACCTAGGTATGGAAGGATCAAGAGTTAACCAGGTCACAGAAGTTTGGGAGACAGCAGTCTTATGCTAGAGAATCATAACTTAGAATTGGGTCATAAAAACTTCAGTTAATGTCTCTGGCTTCTGATGCTTTGGTTTATGAACAAAAGCTTGGTTATCCTTGAACCTCAAGTGTTTCTCTAGATACTCATTGGCTAGAAAGATTCATGATGTCCTGGCAACATGAATACAGTCGCATGAGGGACAAAAAGGACCCTAGAGAGGAATCTATCATGAGTCTGAAAGTAAGAGAGTTTTCCTAGCAGAAGCAGAAAATGAGACTATTGTGAATCATATATAATATAAAAAATCTTTGATTGAGATGTGGCACATATGAAGCCATAAGTAATTGCTAGTTATGAGCTTCTTATCCTGCAGACTCTCTCAGTGCCTTCATAGTCTGCAAGCTTCTCTGAATTTATTCAGTACCTATTAGAGCAAGCATGAGATTTCAGTTATTTGTTTAGTAGACCTTGTCATCTCTCTTTACCATCAAAAATAAAGAAAGACTTTCTATTGAATAAGATATTGTCATGTTTCATGAAATTTTAGGTATATATATATATATATAGATAGATATGTGTCTTTTTTAATGCATCTTTTTTTATTTCCCCCTACAGTTTCCCCTTTCAGTCCAAAAAAATGGCTCTTTCTCTTATAATAATAAATACAATACAGTACAACAGAGGTAATTAGGCCACAGTTATGAGGGTTATATGGCTTAACATACATTCCCAATGACCAGTCCATATGTATTTGGCACCTGACTTTAAAATTCTACTATCTAAACATCTCCACGAGTTTAAAGTTCTATATCTAACTCAGCTTTCATACTAACATGCCTCACATTTTAAAAACATCTTCTTAGATCTATAACACCCTCTTGATTCCTAAACAACTCAAAATTTAACTATGAGACTCTAGCTATCCTTCAACCACCTCAGAGACCTGAGAGGGATAAATATATCTGATTTTATAGGAAGTACAGGGTCTGCAGCTTCCCAAACTAAGAAATGACATACCAGTGGCTGCCTGGACAGTTCCCATTTTCTCTCCATACATTACAGCATCGCTCTTCAGTCGTTTGGCCCTGCTTCTCTGACAGACATTGATTGTACTCTCTTTATGCATAAAACAAGAAAATTTATTTTACCTGATATGGTTTCCCATTCAAATGTCTGTTCATAATATATATGTTACACGATTTTATCTAGGCAATCTTTGATTGAAATAATGGTCTTTTCTTTTCTTATTTGGTCAAACATACACCATCAGGGTTTTAGCGCCCTCAGCATTCAATGTTCTGCTACAGGAATCCTATTTCACCTGAAATGATAAATCTATTTTCTTTTAAATGATAATTGCATGTATATGTTCTTCACTTTTTAAATTTTTATAGTTAAAAACAAGCATCCAATCTAAAATTTTCTCTATAGTCACTTTTCGCAACTAAATTTATATACCAATCTATACTTTTCTTTTAGATCTACATTGTCATTTCCATCTCAAACATGTCGACGAAATTTCACTAGCCACCTCAGCAGGAAAAAGTAGTCAGAAAAGTATTCCTCAAAAGAGGATTTTAAAACATGTGACTGTAAATGTGTGTTTACACATCTTTGTGGGGTATGATGTCATACAGATCAAAAGCATGTTTTCCTATATTAATTCATCTCGTTTTTCCATTTCAGAATTTTTCTTATTTTTTTTATTAAATACTTTATTTTTTTTCTTCAAGTTACATCTCAGTCACAAACCCTTCCCAATTCCCCCTTCCTGTCCCACCCTTCCACCCTCTTTCCCCCAACAGCTTCCCCTTTCAGTCCAAAAAATGGTTCCTTCTCTAATAACAGTAAATATTATACAAAAGAACAGAAATAAATATGCCACATTTATGAGTGTTAAATGGCCCAGTATACCTTCCCAATATCCAGTTCATACATATTGGGCCCCTGACTTTAACTTTCTACCATCTAACCATCTCCATGAATTTAAAGTTCTATAACTGACTTAGCTTTCATACTAACTTGCATCACTATTATAACTATCTTCTTAGTTCTAGAATGCCCTCTTGATTCCTAAACAACTCAAAATTTAACTATGAGACTCTAGCTGTCTATTCTTCAACCACCTCAGAGACCTGAGAGGGATAAATATATCTGATTATATAGGAAGTGCAGGGCCTGCAGCTTTCAATACTAAGAAATGACAAACCAGTGACTGCCTGGACAGTTCCCCTTTTCTCTCCACACATTCCAGCATCAGTCTTCAGCCTTTTGGTCCTGTTTCTCTGACAGACATTGATTGTAGAGCAGGAATTATGAAGGACTTACCTAACCTGTCTTGGCAGAGCTAGGCTGTCGACTTCCCTGCTACCAAGTTTTGTCCTTTTTGGACAGCAGTCTGTCTGCAGTTGAAGCAAGGAGTTTTTTCATGCCAAGAGATAGGCTTGCCACTAATTCAACCATCTCACACTGGAGATTCTTCGATGCTTATCTTCTACTTGGAGTAGAATAGGGGGTGCTGTCAGGAGCTGATATGTCTCGATATCAAAAAAAAATCTTAATTTAAGATAACATCTTTGAATGCCATATTCTGAAGATCTCTTGGGGTTTTTGAAGATGCCCTATCCATCTCTTGTATTTAGATAAGCAAATGTTGCTTGTCTCTTAACAACTTGATTACTGAGTAGTTTAGAGAATATCTGTGATAGACTGTCATAGTAGCTAACAAAGTGACATGTTTGCATGACTAGGAGTTTGTTTTTCTTAACTATCCTAAACAGTTTTAGACGGTTGGTATCAAGAGGCCAGAGCTTCACATTTTATTTTTAAGTATCTCTAGGTATGATACCATTAGGAAGCGTTACCTTTAATTTTGTATCAATATACAAAGATCTATTCAATTGTGGCTAAATATACTCTTAATTTTGTATCAATATACAAAGATCAATGCCTATGTAGCCCAATACAATCTTAATATTACATCCATATACAAGGGTCAATACCATTGTGGCCAATTATAATTTTAATTTTGTATCAATATACAAAGATCAATACCGATGTAGTCCAATATGATCTTATTTTTGCACAATAAACAATGGTCAATACCACTTTAGCCAAATATACTACTAATTTTGTATCAATATATAAAGGTATAAGGGCATATTCAATAATCTGTCCCTTTTTTTGGTCCTTCCTGTGCTATGTCTATGTCTCATTTTTCTCAAGTCCATGCACTCCTACATAGGAGAGAAAGACGGATACAGAAAAGGAAAAGTAGGAAGTCCCTGGGTCTAACCTCCAAAACCCATTAAACAGCGCCATTTAACAGCTTGTAATCTCTTCCCCTAAATAACTGAGTATTCAGTTATCCTTCAAATAACCAAAAAGGGGGGGGCGGAGAAACACCCTCCCCACCCTCTGGGCATGGGACGTCGCTCTCTTAAAATGACTTCCTGCTGATTTGGGTCATAGTAAATCTCCCTCTTGAACATAGATGCAAAAATACTTAATAAAATACTAGCAAACCGAATTCAAGAACACATCAAAAGTATCATACATCATGATCAAGTAGGCTTCATCCCAGGAATGCAGGGATGGTTCACTATACGAAAGTCTATCAATGTAATTCACCATATAAACAAGATGAAAGAAAAAAACCACATGATAATCTCGCTAGATGCAGAAATAGCATTTGACAAAATCCAACACCCCTTCATGCTAAAAGTTCTGGAGAGAACGGGCATACCAGGACCATACCTAGAAATAATAAAGGCAATATACAGCAAGCCAGTGGCCAACATCAGAATTTTATTGGGAGAACTGATTTTATATATATATATATATATATATATATATACATATATATATACATATATTATATACATATGTACAAATATATATTCATATGTGTGTATGATACATGTATGTGAACAAATAAATTCTAATATTGACAATGAAAAAAAATAAAGAAAAATCTCTCATTAGTAAGATTAAATGTTTCCCTCAAACACTTATCTTCTTCCATCCAAAAGGTCAGCAGTGTTAATTTATATATTGAAAACCATCATAGATGCCTCCACTAATGAGGTGTTTTTTTTAATAGTAGTTCTTTGAGTCCTGCACTGTTTCATAAAGAACTTTTATGTGACTATTTGCTTTCCAGAAATAAACACTTTAAGGCTATATTGTAAATGTGAGTGTAAACAGCAAAGCTATTTAATGTTAATGACACATGAGTGAATAAAGGCTGGAAGGGGACTGGCCTTTCTCAAGAGAGAATGAAGATTATGAAGACCAGGACAAGCATGGCCTGATAATTAAACACGACTTAGAGAGAAGGTAGCCAAGTAGTTGAAAACATATGTTTGGGGATGTATTAGCCCTCGGACCTCCAACTTCAAAAATTAATCACTCCTTTTCTAACATTTGAGGATCCTGGTCAGTACCTCTCAAGAATGAAGTGAGAGTTTACTTAGAGGAGGCACAAGTGCAAAGTGTTTGTCACAAAAGTGCTCACAAACATACCAATTGTGAGCAAGATCATCACATAAGGGGCCATGCACAGCAGAGCCAGAGGCTGCATAGTAGAAAGACCACAGCAACAAAACAGAGAAAGTATTTTTCTTGGAGAATGTAGTCACAAACCATGGTGAAAATTATGTTCTTCACAGAAAAAGCAAGTCTCCTTCCTAAGCATGAATTGAGAAGGGAGAATTTCCGATGGGTTTCTGTACAGGTCTTTTGTTTTGGATCTGTTTACTAGAAGGCAAATGAGATCCATAACTGGGAGTTCAGGAATGAGTGAAGGAACAGAGAGTCCCCTCCTAGAATGTTTCCACCAGCTAATTTCCTGGTACTTTATCTGGAGTGGAGTTTTGGAAATTTCCATTATGCCACCTGGAATATGTTTTGCCACCGGGAAAAGAAAAAGCAGAGCATATTTGAAATAATGGTTTTCAGTCCATTCTTTTATAATCAGACAGGCTTAAGAAGGGAGTACAATGAATTTTAACCATATAATATAGGATATCTATACTACAACCAATGCACCAAAGGGAACATGGACATAGACTTTTTTTTTCCTGTCAATGAGACACTTTTCCCTAGTGATGCTCCCTTGTAGGCCCCCAGTGTATGAGGAGGCTCTTGGTCCTCATGTGACTGCTGAACTGGGGCGGGGACTGTTATGTAGGGACACTCCACTCCAGAGGAGTGGGATGGAAGGGTTAGAGGGTATAGGGTGGGAGGGCAGGACTGGGAAAGGTGGAAAGAGGAGATATAAACTGAAGCAATAAACAAATTTAAAAAAAAAAGAAAGAAAAGCAATTCTCAAAAACAACCTCTTTCCAGAGTAAGTAGTGATACAGACCTTTTACAGAATGGGGGTAGAAGAGACATCCTTAAATGATGGCTCGGGTGTTAATCAAAGTGGTGTTTGGGAAAACAACCCTTTTAAAAATGATATGATTCTCATTCCATCTATATTTCAAAGTAAATTTCCAGGCAAATGTATCGGTTCATCTAAGGTGTTTTCTATCAGAGTAGTCAGAGATCTGTAATGGATTTCATTGTGGAACCACAAATAAATCAATCAGTGACCTTACAAGGACTTTGTAGTCAACTCTCATCCAATAATTGGAGGTTTACATACTACTAATAAACTTTTGAGTATCAACTTTAGCATTTCAGTCATTGTCAAGCTGGTCACACACTTATGACCCACCTTTCTGGGGCTAAACTCCTATCAGTGAAGTATTAGTGATGGGAAACACCAGTTTAGACTGGTTTAAATCAATAAGGAAATTTAATACCTTAAATTAATTTAATGCCTTCTAATATGGCTATATAACAAAAATGCCAAGCAGCATCTCAACTCTTCACTCTGTTGATCTTTGTTGCCTTAATTTTAGATATTCTTTCTTTGATAAAGAAAGGTATCTGGTGTGAACTCTACTACCCATCCACAATGTCTTGGTTTCCAACAGAAATAGAGTCACTGAGTTCCAGCAAAAACTATAGAGCTTACACTTATTGGCCAGCTTGACTTATAAAGCCACATACTCACTCCCATAGAGTAGAGGTAAATGCAGGTGATCAAACCCTGGTCAAATTTCCCCAAAATAAACCATGAGACAGAGGGTAGGAGGAAGTCTCCATTGGCAAACAGTCATTTTTTTTTTTTACTATAGAAGAGGAAAGAACATACATACAAATAAAATAAGTGAATGATTACTATAGACACTGCGGTGGTCTAGGACCTTCTCTAACAGCAAGCACACACTGTTAATGGAGTAGAAGTCTCCTGCCCTAGCCTCTTTTAACACTTGATTCTCCAGGGTCATAGGAAGTACTACACAGAGATAAAAGAATAGTTCTGACTTGATTTATTAGATTTACGTCAGGTTACCAGATCGATTTTCTAAGTGAACATTGTCAACTGAGAAATTACATAAGAAGAAAAGCTACTCTGAATTCAGCAACACCTTTAAAGCAATCACTAATCACAAAGATGTGGACATAGACTTTAAAAATAGCTTTCAGCTATGTGCTAGACATACTACTTATTTAGTCTACAAACAGCTCTTGATGCCCCAAGGATACATCAGTGATTCACGACTCAGAGAATTATCAGCAATTATTGTTTTTGTTCAACTCCTAAAATTTCCAAAAAATAATAATAAAGAGATGCCTTTGTAAAACTTCAAATAATAATTCTTCTGAGAAGACACTCCATGGGAGAGATACAACTAAAGGTAAACATTGCGAGAAAGATTGATTGCAGTGTTGTGCCAGGAGGGTTGTTTGCATTTAGTGGGTGTTGCGGAAGAAAGCTATCAAGAGAACAGGCTGGTAGAAAAGAGAAAGAGGCTAGAGCAGTGATAGACTAAACTTTGCAGAGCCAGGAAATTGGCTTCTGTCTCTGATTTCCTATGTCAAATGAAAATGTGTGTTATTCAGCGTACTTGTAAGAAGTGAATTCTCCTGACTCTTCAGTCTTTTGATGATTATAACAAATTCATTTCAGTGTGAAAATGAAGATGATCCATGCAATGTTTCTCTGAGTCCGATCTGGACGGTGAGTAGAGAACCATACCTGTATTAACATTTCACATGAATAAAAAATAGAAATGGAGAACAAAGGTAAGAAATGCCACTTAGAAGAGCAGGGCCCACAGTTCTTTTGCTCTAAAATCAGCAAGAATTGACTAGGTAGTAAGGTTGCCAAATTGGTGAAATGATTCCAGACTTCAAGTTCCCTCTGAGACACTAGTATCATGACTCTAGGAGCCATGTGCCCAACATTAACTGGGTTCTTCTCTCTTGCTTGTTAGAAGAGCCATGTCTGAGGATACAGTATGATCTGAAAGGTCTACACTCTCTACTATGGGGAGGGAAAAGGAGCAGAAAGGAAGTGAAGCCAGCTCAGAACTGATGAAGTTACATATTGTTTTACAGATATTACTCCCATTCATTTCCTCATTTAACTCTTTCAAATGCACTGCATGCTAAGCTCTTATTACCTTCATCTGTTCGGTGAGGCTCAGGAGTTTAAATGACTCAAAGACACACAGCAGTGCTTGAGTTTGAAATCAAATTAAAGTCAAAATCCAAAGATTATGAACTTTGCTATACACTACACAAGTATGACAAATTGGAGCATGATGCAGTAGGTTTTATCTATCATTATTATGTGACCACTAAAGTAAAAAATACCCAAAACCTTGAATAATTAGAGCCTTACTCTGACCAATTTTCACTTTTCTTGTAACTGTGATAACCAAATATCAACTTTGTATCCACCTTTATTTTGAGTTCACCCACATTTGGAAACCACCACAAATATACTTAATTCCATTTGATGTTTGTACATACTCAATAAAGTACCATTGTTTCTCATTTAAGATGCAAGAAAACTAAGCAAAAAAAATAGGAGAAATAACTTTCCCAAGTTCATGTGACAAGTGCTAAGGGTGGGATTCTAATCCAAAGTCAGCCCTAAGTCTAAGGCTTCCCTCAATGGCAATACTCAGACATATCTACTACTTGAGGGTTTTGGGGGAATCACTGGATTGTAAGGCCTTTGACCTCATTAGTGCATTAATTGAAATATGAATTCACAATTTGATAGCATTTTTGGGAGATGGTAGTAATCAAGAATGGAGCCTAGTTAGAGAAAGCAGGTAACTGAGGCTATACCCTAGTTCAAACCAGAAAAATTCCAGCTCTGAGAAAGGGAAGTGGGCACAAAGTCCCACCCCTAACCAAGAAGCTATTTGCAATTGATAGCTGCTGACAAATGAAAAATGAATTTTCCCCAATGGAATGTCATTGAGTATACCAGCTACATTCCAGGGCATGTGCACACAGAAGCACCTATGCACCCTTCTTGCTGATGGTCTTTCTTTTTATTTAGTTTGTTTTGATTTTGGATGGGGAGGGAGGAGTGGAGAACCTAGGAGGAGTTGAGGGGAGAGGAAAGAATATGATTAAAATGTATTATATTTTAAAAATTAACTAAAAATTTTTAAAGGTGTCTTTTCCCCTCTGCTTTCTTTTTTCTGTTTTCACTGTTCTATTATATACACATATATCAGCATCATGTTGTTCAGTACAAGTATATACAATTTTTGTCAGTTTAAAAAGAAATACCCACAATTAATGAAGTTGGTATAATTTAGAACCTTCTTCATTTCATTATTGTGAGAAGAGGAGACAGTAGTGAGTTGAGAGGTGATAAATAGACTAAATAAATAGGAAATTATGATAGAGTAAATGTGGGGGGTGGAAAGACCACAGGATAATGGAGGACTCCAAAGTTTCAGATTTACTTTTTGGAAGGAGTCATGTATTCACTAGTGAAGAGCAGACTTGAGAGGAAGATAAACAGCGGACATTCTGATATGCCAGGTTTGTGATTCATCAGTGGAGATGGCCAGAATACAGACCTGGCTGCACCTCTGCCTGAAGCTCATAAAAATAAGGATTATAAAATCCCCTGTGAGATCATCAGGTGAGAACAGGGGTAAAGATGGCACTACCCACCAAGTGCATAGGCATGCGCAGAGGAAGACCTAGAGCACAGTGTCACCCAAATCACATGGAAGTCTCAGAAATCAAAGTCAGGAGTCCTCAGGAGGAAAGAGCAACAAGAGCTTCATGCCACTGGAAAGTCACTGCTAAACATTAACAAGTTCCTCTGCAACTGGATCTTGTTAAATGTGGGTAGAGATCATAAGAATGGCATCTTTTCATGGAAATTGGTTATTTCATTTGCCTAGAGGCAAAGATCTTCAACTGCTTATATATCTGAAAACATCTCACAAAAAGTTTAGCTACATATGTCAGACAGTCAAAGCTAGCATAGGACTTCTTCATCCATTTAAATCATTTTTTCTTTTGTTTCTAAGCTTCAACTCCTTCCAATTAACTCTCTTCTTGATGTTCGATTAGGACTGCTTCTTAAACAAATTGTACCCCAAATATGATTTATTGTCCTGAGGGGTCTTGTTTAGAAATTGTGCCTTCATCAAAGAAACACAATTCAATGACCATAAATATTTTAAGGGTATGCTAATTGCTACTTAAAGAACATGAAAGGAAATTGAGTTCACAGCACACTAGAAATATCATCTGTGATTTTCCAACCTTCTTCTCTTATGCTCCACTACCTACTTCAGAGTGTCACATTTGAAGTTTTAAAATTATATTTATTTGTTTATTGTGTGTGGGTGGAAGCCATATGCAATCCATAGTTCGGGTGGGTGTGCAGGTCAGAGGACAACTTGGTTGTTAGTCCTTTCCCTCCACCACATGGGTCCTGGGGATTGAACTCAGGTCTTCAAGCTTGGTTGCAAACACCTTTACTCTCTAAACCATCTCAAAGGCTGAGAGCTTCACATTTAACTCCACCGTTTCTGCTTGCATTTCCAAAGCTTCCAAATTCAGAGTTTCACTACCCTTACCTGCCCCTCAACCTACAGACCTCCATTGTAAGGAGAAAGCAAGAGCATAAAAGGGGTGGTATAGCAAAGACGAGGCTCTCTCAAGCCAATAGCAATGAGTCCAGGAATATTTGAAAAAGGAAAAAAAAGAACATTTGTATAGTGTCATTCAGGTTTACATATCACGAAACACACTTACATTTGTCCTCTGTTAAGAAGCATTCCTAATTGAACATCAAGAAGAGAGTGAATTGGAAGGAGTTGAAGCTTAGAAACAAATGTACCACACATACAAACCTCCCACGTTACCTCTGGTCTGTAGAATTCCTTCCAGTGTCTCTTTCTAGTTGTACTGTGATTTGGAGATGATTTGGATATGTTCTCCCAAAGTCCACAAGCTGGAAGTCTAACCCCCAGTGTGATGACATTGCAGAAGTGGAGACATTCAGAAAGGGGCCTAGAAAGGGGTGAGTAGGTCATTGTGGGTGCTGCTCTCAGAAGGGACTCAAGTAGTTCTCATCAGATGCAAGGTAGTTTTCTTGAGAGCAAGTTTTTACAAAAAGAGCAAACCTGTAACCTTCTATGATCTATCTGTACATGCCCCCCCCCCATCTTTATGCCATCTGCCATGAAGCTGTCACCAGAGACTGAAAAGTTAGAGATTCTCAAACTTGGACTTTCAGCCTCCAACCTTGTGAGCTAAATAAACCCCTCCTCTCTATAAAGTTCCTGTTTTGTTACAGAAATTTAAAAATGGGCTAAGCCATTGAGATGCCAAATTCCTGATGGAAATCACCCATTCAGTCACACCAAAGTCAAACCAGACTTCTGCCCAGACATCTCACTACAGCTCAGTTTCAGTCAGTGTTCCTGGAATGGACAATGGCTAATGAGGACAAACCTGGGATATGGTATACATCAGTTATGAAAACGGGGGTCTTAAAAACACTCCTTGCATAAATAAACAGAAACCTGTGAAGATTTCAGTAGAGAACTGAGCAAGCCGCAATACCTTTTTCTCACATTTTTTTCTGCACCTGGAGTATAGCCACCTCCTGTGGTCTTGGTCTGTAATCTCAAACATCATATCATTTCCTTGATGCTAGAATTTTGTGTGACTACAATTTTTGTTGAAATAACACCATTTTGTATATTTTACCTGACAATCATCCTCCTGCTGAAACATCATGGCCAGATGCACAAATAGGAAAGAAATGCTAGAAAACTTAGCCACCTTCTCTCTAAAGATAACTAAGCATGAATTAGTCAGAAATACTATATCACAAAGCAGTATTTTGGAGGTAGTTTTCCGAGGCCCCTTCCTTCTCCCATGGTAGGACATAAAATTCAGTGTTCTGTAGCATGTTCTTGTTTCATATCACTCCCCGAACTGTTCTCAACTCCCTGTGTAGATGAGACCATCAGTAAAGACAAAGGATTGATTTTTTCATGAAATAAAATCACAAACCTAACATCACAGAGTTGTTTCTAAGTCATTGTGTTAAAAAGAGAGGAGAGAATAGATGTTACTAGTAGCAGTCCTTCACATGGCACTTGGGCAGGAACCCAGTTGTTTCTCTTGCCAGTAAAGGCAAGGACTGGAATGGAAAATGTGTTGAAGCCTGGTTTACTTGGCGCCCCTTGGGGAAATACTGCAGCAAAATTAAAAATACTATTTGCACCAGGTGCATGCTGAGAACATAAGGAGTGCTGTTAATTTATTCTAATGAATTAATTACAGTGGTGCCCTGGTCTACAGGGAATTTCCCTAGAAAGAGAAAGGGAATGGTGGAAGACAGCTCCAATGGTGTTTCTCACTCATAGTGAGGGAAAGTCACTCCATAAAGAAATACAGGACAAGGGGAGAGGCTCCAAGAAGCATCAGGAGGGTTGGTTGCATCTAAATACTGAGAGAAGTGTCTCATAACTCACACTAGACCCTAATACAGGGTGCTGGTTGAGGTTTTGTTTTGTTTTTTTCAATTAAAAAATGGAATTTTCTTTTTTCCCCAACATTTATTTCTTCAAGTAACATCTCAAACACAGTACCCTCTCTCCTCCCCTTCCCCATTCTGCCCTCCTAACCTCTTCCCCCTCACCCTCCTATCTGCTTTTTTCTAATGTAAGGTGTATCTCCCTCACCAACAGATATCCCTTTTAGTCCAATAAAAGGTTCTTTTTCTGATAATGATAAATAAAGAACAATTAGGCCACAATTATGAAAATTATAAGGTATAACAAACACTCCCAATGTCCAGTCCATAAGTATTTGGCAACTGATAATAATATTCTATTATCTATCTCGATGAGTTTAAAGTTCTATACCTAACTCAGTTTCCATCATAGCTTGCATTACCAACTTAAAAACATCCTCTTAAACCTAGAACATCATTTTAATTCCTAAACAACTTAAAATTAACTGTGAGACTATAACTATCTAGTCTTCAATCACATCAGAAACCTGAGAAGGATAAATATATCTGAATAAACAGGAAGTGCAGAGCCAGCAACTTCCAGTCAGAACTTCAGTAAATCCCTGAATTTTCCCACTCAACGTTTAACTTCTGACTACAAACTTCTTAGGACATTTAAATAATTGAGCACAAAAAGATTGGACATCGAATGTTACTATTAACTTGCTTAACCATTTTTCCGTTCTTATTTGGGCTCCAAACAGGTTTCTTGTATCCCAAATCAGCAGGAAGCAATTTTAAGAAAGCCACGTGTCCCATTCCCAGAAGGTGGGGTGGGTGATTTTTTTTTTTTTTTTTAGTCATTTGATGGGTTATAGAAGGTTGTTATTTAGCTGGATTGGTTACAAGTTGTTAAATGGTCTTGTTAACAAGGTTTAGGAGGTTAGACCCAGGGTTTTATCTTTTTCTTTTCTCTATCCTTCTTTCTCTCCTATGTAGGGGGGAAAAGACTTGAAAGGATTTTTTTTAAAAAGTGATATAGACATGATAAAGGAATGATAAAGAAAAAGGGACAGATTATTGAATCTGCTCTTATATCTTTGTATATTGATAAGGTTAACTCTTTTTAAGGTATTGTAGCTATGTAATGCTTTAAAGTGCAATGTGAAATTTTGGCCTTTTGATATCAACTGTACAAACTGTTTAGGATAATTAAGAAATGCTGGTTGAGCTCTCTTCCTCTCCTCCTCACTTTCTCTCCCCTCTCTGCCTCCTTCCCCCACTCTCCTCTCTCTCTGCATGTGCATGCTGTTTCTCTTTCCCTCTTGTATCCAATAAACCTGCCTTTATATAACTTAATTTAGCCTGGATTGGATCATTTTCCCACAGTGCATTGTAATTTTTTAAAACATCTGGTAACGTGACTCAGTGGAGGTCATGCCCCGACAAACGTCCGGACTCAGGGCCGCTCCTAACCCATGGTTGCTGCTCGCTCATGTTTGGATTCACATCTCACAGCTACAACTGTCTCAAATTTGAACACAGCCAGACAGATAAGGACTGATGCTGCCCCGGGACCTGTCTCTCAACAAAGCCATGGACATAGGAGCCTTACGGGAAATCCAACTGGGTATTGGGTTAGCCTCTGTCATAATAAACCATACATAGGCCATTGGTTTATAATTCCTGTGGTAATTATCCTCCTCAGATCTCTGATAGGATTGACGGTTGGCAGACTGTTTTTCCTTGCCAGCAGGCTTCATATTACAATATAAACAACTGTTCCTTTATTTATGATTGTTCTCAATAATAACTACTCATGCTATTTCTTCCTAAAATTTATCTCTTTTTTGTAAACCTAAATTCTTGTAAGCCTCAGGGAATCCACTGGAATCCACATGTCAAATGGACTCAGATAAGTATAGCCTGTTTCCTCTTCTGCCTGTCACTGGGGGGTGGGACCACTCCTTCCTAGTTTTGGGGCCACCCCAACTGTCAAGACCATGGGCCTAAAATTTTTTTACCCTAGATACTTAATTTTACCTCCTGCACCTAATATGTATCTGTTCCAGCAGATTTCCAACCAATTAAAGACTACAAACTGCTCCAACTGTGGCCTTCATCTCTAGATGGTCATGCAGAACCTGGACATCAAGTAAAGCACCCTGCTTTTCCAAGAACTGATCAACATTCTAGTTTTTGCCCCCTCACACCCCCAATTCTGAAGCCCACACTGTCAGCAGGAAGTAGCCAGACGATCCTTCGCCCCTATTCATTTATTATCAACAAAAGTCTGGAATATTAGGTTTGCCTGAGTCCCAGGTTCTCCCAGCATGCCTCAGCTTCTTCCTGTTACAGTGGCATGCCCTGCCCCCACAAGCCTCTACCTATGTAATCCCGACATCTTGGGGGCTTCCTCTCTTTTTCTCTCCCCTCTCTGCCCCTTCCCCTACTGTCTCCTCTCTCTCTCTCTCTGCATGCACATGCTGTTTCTCTTTTCCTCTTGTATCCAATAAACCTGCCTTTATATAACTTTAAAAAAAAGAAAAGAAATCCTGGTTGAGTTTTGAGGCCACATCACTGTTGCTACTGGTAGCCTAGTTACCACACTTTAAAAACTATGGTCCTAGACAAACAGTCTACAGAGCAGGAGGCAGAATGGGCTCTGGAACCAACCATCCCTGGTCCCAAATGCCAGCTCTAGCTAAGCAGGGGACTCTATGGAGGTGTGTGAGCACTCAGAGACAGGATGACTGCTGCTGAGTAGAGATGAGAGTAGAGACAGGGAAGGGGACTGCAGAGCCTGACCCACCTGTGACTCTCAGCAGTGTCTACTTCCATTGTAGGCTTAGATGAACAGAAGCAGCAGCAACCAGATGATGATGCTTCACCAGTGTGGAAGTAGGAAGGTATGCTAGTGCCTTAGAAGTGCACCTTTTGGGTCTGCTTTTATGCAAGAGCCCCTATGCACAAGTAAAGCCCACCAGCACATCCAGGACAGAATACAACATGAAATTAATAATAAAAATTATAATAACAAAAACTAATGAGCATTTCCAAGATAGCAGCTGGCATACTGAGACTTACCATGCTTGTGTTTACACCTTTTAATCACCCATATGAGGGAAGAAGTACCATTGCTGCTCCCCATAGAGTGGCTGAGTCTCAAACAGAATGGGTAACTCTCCCTAGGTTGGCCACCAGAGAGTGCGAGAACTAGAATTCCAAGAGAGATCAGCCAACTACAGAGCTCATGAGCTAGCCATTCTGCAGTGGGCTTCCATAGGAAGGTGATGATATAAAGATGAAGGTAGTTTACAGACTCTTATTGCCTTCCAACTCCCCTGAGCTTTCGTCATCAATGTGTCTGTTTTTTGGGTAAGAGGGACAAAGTCAGCAACACTGGAGTCATTGTACACACTCAACTGGGCCTCACCACTGGCTCTCTTCATGGGCTGTCTTCTCATTACACACAGACAAACCCTATTCTAGTTCCTTTTTATTCTCCTCTCTCTCTCTCTCTCTCTCTCTCTCTCTCTCTCTCTCTCTCTCTCTCTCTCTCTCT
>CAJQZJ010008773.1:11042551-11064504 GCA_907164525.1 Lophiomys imhausi
TCTCTCTCTCTCTCTCTCTCTCTCTCTCTCTCTCTCTCTCTCTCTCTTCTGGAAGGAACAAACAGCTGTAACTCTAGGTGCCAAATGCTGGTCTCCGTCATCATATAGATAATGGCAGGGGACCCAAAAGCTGCATGGGACACAGGAAACCCTGACTGACCACAAAGTTACTTGGTTTGATTTCTCACTTTTTCATATACTCTCTGGATACCCACAAACAATCTAACATAGCTGAAGAGCCTTATTAAAGCTCCAGCAACTTTGTGATCATTTATGAGAACAAGGAAAGGTGAAATAGGAAAAGAAACAGGAAAGACAGCAAGATTAAACCTCACTAAATGCCTACCCCCTCACACCACTTCAAGGATTTTCTCATGCCTATTAACACAGAGGATAGTGTTTTCAAAACCCACAGACTGGGGAAAGATTAAAAAGTGATATAGTTTGAAAATTGTAATAGTTGTGAAGAAAAAAAAAGAAATTATATTTAAGGGCTCTATTATATACTAGACATTCTAATATGAGAATTTAGATACATTTGCATATTTAATTTCGTCTTTTTAGTAATACCACAGGATTGGTATGAGTGTTCCAGTTTTTCAGCTGAGCTTGGAGAGAAGACAAGTAACCAGCTAGCCACAGAGGTGGAACTCTGTGCTTCCAGCATTTTCTCTTTTCATGAATAATCTCACTAACATTATCTTGGTCTTTTCCCACCAGTGACGCTGCAGCTGGCTACCTGTCCATCCTGTACTACCCTTTCATCCGCCCATCCTGTACTACCCCTTTGTCGTTCACATACAATCATACCACTCTGACAGCTGGGAGACAAGCCACAGTGGAAATGTCTGCACCACGGAAAGCAGCAGGTGCCAAAACAAATTCAGCTTCCCTGTCCTCTCCCTCACTTCCATCCTAACTTGTAAATCTCATGCTGTTGTCTCTATCCTCACATTTATATTTCTTTTTTTATGAGAGCTAAGGACCAAACCCAGGGCCTTGTGCTTCCTAGACAAACATTCTACCACCAAGCTAATTCCCCAACCTCTTTCTTTCTTAAAGATTTATTTATTTGTCTTTAATTTTCCATGTACATGAGTGTTCTGTCTGCATGCATATATGTCTTTGTATGTACTATACATATGCCTGGTATCAGCAAAGGCAAGAAGACACCAATTCTCCTGGAACTGGAGCTATAGACCCTTGGGTGCTAGGAACTGAACCTGGGTCCTCTGCAAGAGCAGCAAGTACTTAACCACTCACTGAACCATTTCTCCAGTCCTACATTTAACATTTCTTTTTCACCAAGGTTGTTCCCCTGGTAGGTAATCAAGATATTACACATTACTAAACCAACGCTTAATATTTCAAGGAGGAAGTGGAAGTGGCTGTCATCAAAAACTATGCTGACTTCAAAAGTGACTTTGTCCCTTTCTCTTCTCCATTCTTTGGACGATGTTAAATATTGCAGAATACCTGAGTTCAGATGCATGCATGAAACCTCTGAAGATACTGCAATGAGAACTGACTACCAGGCCCAGAATATGAATGTACCAGCATGGGCCTCTTGTCTTAAGTACCCCAGCCTTATGACCAAAAAAAAGTGAGTCCAAGAGGACATGGATCCTTGAGGATTAAAAATGAGTTTTCACTTACAGTTTCAGGATGTGCAGTTCGGGGTGGTGTCAAAATCTGTGTCGCTATAGTCTTTGAAACACAGAGCCTATCTGATGTAGACACTTGCTTTCTGTTCTATTCTGTAGTTGGAAGCAACAAACAGCCTGGGGAGCTGCCCCTCCCTCTCTTTAGGACTCATTTTTCCTTCCTGGAGAATGATTAAACTAAATCAAAGGAAGCCTTTACTTTCCCTTGCCTGTAAGTCATCCTTCACACTCTGCACTGCCTGGTGCTCATTAGGAACTTTGAGTCTGACGCTTCATTCTTCGAGCTTCACAGATATTAGGACACTAGAATTCTGCTAACAGCCTCTTTTGGAAAGCCACAGGAGCAAAAAAGAACTTCCTTTTGTCTTTCTTCATTTGACAAACATAATTAAAAACGAGACTTTAAAAACAACAACACCTGTCTACCTTCTACCTGACCTTCAGATGGAAGACGTCACATCCAGCTAATAGTCCTTCAGTCTCAGAACTTAATTGTTCTGCTCATCAATAAGCTGTGCAGTGGAGTTGTGAGATCTCATGTAGCTGTTAAGGAGATAATAGTTCACATCTCCAACTCAGAGTGGCACAGTGAGCTGCAGCTATGGGCAGCTGTGAGGAACACTGAACTCAAGCTGAGCCTGAGAGTGAACCCACCAAGAACCCTCAAGACCCCTGAAGAAGACTGGAGCTTTTCTAAATTACATCATCGGCCCTCTCCTGACTCTGAATTATTTCCCCTTTTGGTAACAAGTAAGAATGATCTTTAGGAAACAGAAACTAATTTAAAATTCCCAAAATTTTTAATGAGAAGTTATGAAATAAATCATCATTTGGGGGGAATTTTATGTCTTTATGTGAAATGTTCCCCCAATGTGCTTATATTTGAGCATTTAATCCCCAAATGGTGGATCAATGTGGGGAGGATGTGGAAACTTTGAGAGGAGGGGTGTGGCTAGAGGAAGTGGGTCACTGGGGGTGGAAGGCAGGTTTTGAAGTTTATACCTCAGCCCCAGTTCTAGATGTGTGTGTGTGTGTGTGTGTGTGTGTGTGTGTGTGTGTGTGTTTCCTGATATGCTCCAATGTAAGCAAGCTCCTGGTTCCATTACCTCTCTGCTGTTATAGACTATATCCCCTCAAACCATGAGCCAAAATAAGCCTTTACTCTTTTAAGTCGCTTCTTGTTGGGTACTTTGTCACATCATGGAAAAAAATGACATACAGGGGAAATTTTTCCCTCTCATCGACAGGGTATACTACTTTGTGTAAGGTAAAACAAATAGGAGGAAATATTCTAAAACATTCAGACAACCTCTGTGGGTGGAGCCTAGGTTTCTTGGATTTATTTGAAAATTCATCATGCACAGGAGTTCCTGAAGAAATAAGACATGTAGGGTACCCTATCTCAGAGCACAGACAGATCATAAATTGTATTTCTCTGGAGAACCTTGACTGACATATTCAATCTACCTAAAAAGAATGTAAGACACAGCTAGATCAGATAGGAGTTGATGCAGTGGTCCTGAGCCCAAAATCTGTTGAGCAAACCAGGATGCAAGAAACATGGGTAGATTCTTTTTTTAGTCATTTGAGAATTTTGTACAACATGTTTTGATCATATTCATGGTCCCCAACTGTTACTAGATACAACCCCATATCCATATACACTCTATTTTGTGTCTTTACTTTAAAAACCAAAAAAAGATTAACTTGTGCTGCTCAAATATTCTTGGATCTGTAGTCTTCCATTGAAGTGCAGTCTACTTAAGAAGGGGAAACCCTCTTAGAGGAAACTGTCTCTGTCTCTAATGGCAGGTAACAACTGATAATAGTTTCTCTGGTACAGGTTGTTTTCTATGCCCTGCTTCCATCTTCCACACTGGCATTTGGTCTACCCTAAGTTTGCATAGGTCACTTATATGTTATCATAACTGCTGTGAGTCCCTGTGTGCAGCTTCCCTGATATTGTCAAAAGACATTTTTTCCTTGTAATCATCCACTGCCTCTGGCTCTTACACAGTTTCTAGCCCCTCTTCTACAATTATCTCTGAACCTTTGAGGGAGAGTGTGGTATATGCATTGCATTTAGGGCTAGGCATTCCACAGGCTCTTATTCTCTGAATCTTAGCCAGTTGTGTTTTTTTTACTGCAAAGCTTTTCTGATGAAGGTTGGGTGATGCATTGATCGACAGGTATAAAATAAGTAATTAGGAATCAGTTTCCTGATAATGTTGCCAGGTAGATTCATCTTATAAAGATGAACTTAAATCTAGTCAAATAGTGATTGTTTACTTCCATGATGTCTATACCACTACTCTACCAGTGGGAATGTCTTGCCAGGCCAGCTATTATTATAGGTGTCAAGATACTGTTTTGAACAGAATAGTGTCTTTTCTAAGTGTTATGTTTTAAATGTAAAACATTCCCCATAGGCCCACGTGTTTGAATACTTGATCTCCAGCTGGTAGAACTCTTTGGGAAAGATTGTGGGACCTTCTGGAGGTAGAATATTACTAGAGGAAACTGCAGGAGGGCCTTGAGTTTATATAGCCTGGTTCCATTTCCTATGCATTTTGGCTTCTGAGGGTAGGTGCAATGTGACCAGCCGGAGCCCTGCCCTTGTCTCTATGGCTTCACTGCCTGCTGCTGTGTCTGCACTGCTCAGTGAACTGTATCCTCTGGAATGATAGGTCAAAATAAACCTTTACCCACTTAAGATGCTTTTGTATCTTACCACAGTAATGAGAAAGGAAATAGGATGCTAAGAAACTTTAGTCTTTGTTCTTGTGGTCTGAACAAACTGACTGAGATCCACTTGCGCTATGGATGGCTGATAATCTGCTTGTCTTCAAGTCGACAATTTTAATCACATCACATCTGTAAAATGCCTTCACAGCTAAAACTCAATGAGTATCTGACTAAACACCTGGGCCCTAGAGTCTAACAAAATTGCCACATATAATTAATCATTATACCAAATGATTCTGCTACACAGCCAGAACTGAGACACATTGCTTTAGAATACAATTATTTTGGAGGCAATTATTAGGGACTTTTATTGGGATATTTAAAAATAGCTTAGTTTCTAAAGAAACTGAATAACTTGGATCGTTAATCAAAATAAAAATGTGTTTCCTTGTTCTCCAATTAAAACATACTTCCTGAGCATTATAGCAGGACTGGACTGATCATCCTAAGAGTTGTTTGAGTGTGGTCTCCCCTTCAAAGAGTGCATCGGTGACTTAGTTAGGGTTTCTATTATGGAGATGAAACACTATGACCAAAAAGCAAGTTTTGGAGGAAAGAATTTATTTGACTTACACTTCCACATTGTAGTCATTGAAGGAAGTCTTGGAAGGAACTTGGAGTACAGGAGCTAATGCAGAAGCCATAGAGGGATGCTGCTTATCGGCTTGCTCAGTCCACTTTTCCATAGAACCCAGGACCACCAGCCCAGCGATGGCACCTCCCCCAATGGGCTGGGCTCTCCCTCATCAATCACTAATTAAGCAAATGACCTATAGCTAGATCTTAAGGAGGCATTTTCTTAAACGAGGTTCCCTCCTCTCAAATGACTTTGGTTTGTGTCAAGTTGACATAAAACTACCCAGCACAATAGGCTAATGAGAGGAGATAGGAGATGAAATGCTGCTGTCTGTATTAGAAGCTCTTTAAGCCCTTTGATTGTCATTTGCCCTTCTTGCCTACTTGATCTTCTCCACAGTAATTGCTTCTGACCCATGTCTTTCTCTAGAATTGCCCTTCCTTAGCAGACATCAGAGAAGTTTGTAACCTAATTTACAGGCAAGACAATGCCAGACAAAAGCAAGCTCTCTGTACTCCCACAATATTCAGTTATCAGTGTAAGCCATTTTGCTTCATTAAAATGAATTCTTCCCAAAGAAAGAATCCTTTAGGATACTGTCTCTGTTTCTGCACCCCAGTGTTCCCAATCAGTTATCCCAAATAATCCTGGTATTCATCCATCTCACATATAGATATGTCCCCACAGATAGGCTTAAAGTGAAGCCAGTTGGTTGGGCAATATGTGAATCACTGTCTCCCAAATGAGTGACTCAGAGACAGTTCTGTTCAGCAAACAAAATTTATAGTTCCTAGAGGGTTAGAACTGTCTTTGTAAATGGTACCTCAGATCAGTCATTCATTCCAATCTAGGGAGATGCTGTTGAATATCTAACAGAGAACAGGCAGAAAGTGTCTCCGATTATCTCTTACCACAATGATGGCAATAGAAATGATGGGAGAGAATCAAAGCTGTAAAGAATACATAAAAATAGCTGCTTAAGGGAATACTATTAAGTATCCTACACTCAAAACTAGTTAATATGGACAGAATAGATTATTTAATTTAAAATTCAAACTTCAAAACTCATTTAACATGAAGTTGATCAACTGTTTATCCATGTAACAATTAAGTACATTGAAATATATAACTTAAAAACTTCAAAAACCCACATAAATATAGATGGTTTATCAGAGAATTCTACTAAATATTTAAAGAAAAATAAATTCTAGATGCATACAATTTCTTCTAGAAAATAAAAGGTGATAAGATCTATCCATATTCATTCTGCAAAGAAAGTATTTCTCTGACACAAAATGAATAAAGATAAATAATGTGAACAAATAAAGCTACAAACAAATATTTCTCATGAACACAATAATATAATACAAGCAAATAAAATACATTGATATATAAAAAATTGCACTATGACCAAATGGGATTTGCTTCATTGCAGAAATATTTGACATTCAATAAATATAATCTACCATGTTTGTAGAATGAGAGAGAAAACTCATAATCATGTATATTTGTATAGAAAAAGGTTTGACAAGGTTCAGTAAGATTATAAGAGCGATCAGGCAAAATAGGATGGAGAGATGTCTCAGGGAGTAAAAACAGTTGACATGTGAGATTGGGGACCCAAGTGTGAACCCTCAGAACTCACATCAAAGCCAGACACATAGAGGAAATTGCTGTCGCATAGCAGCCCGATGTGAAGAAGGGAGATGGACACAGGAAAATCCCCAGAACTTAACCTGGCATAAACTCTGTGAAAACAAGAGACCCTTTCTCAAATAAGGAGGAAAGAAAAGACCAATGCCTGTGGTTATTCTCAAATGTCTACATGTGTGCTATGGTACATGAGTGTCCACATTCACACACATGAATATGTCCACATAGACACTCACAGAGACCACACACTCACTAGGTTTAGAAGGAAATGTCTCCAAGTTGATTAAGAGTATCTATATAAACAAACGATCAGCTCTGGAAATTATAGTGAATGGGGAAAAACTGATCAGTTCTTCTCTCAGACTAGAAACAAGATTGAGCTCTTAGAACTTTTATTCAGTGTGGTGCTAGACATTAAAGCTAGTTCAATAACTAATAACATTTTTATAAGAACCTGAAGTCATGAAGACTATAAAGGAAGAAATAAAAATAACTCGATCTAGCAATAACATGACTTTCTCTACGGAAGACTTTGAGGTATCTATAGAGAGGACACTGCTATCAAGGTCACAGAATGCAAGATCAACACACAGAAACTTATGCTATTGCTTTATATTAGCAGTGAACACACAGACATCATCTGTCATCACTATGTTATAAAACCCACAGTATTTTGCATCCAGTCACAATGTACCAAATGCCAGAGATCAGAAACAGACAAGGGCTTTGACTCCAGCCTTCCATTCCATCCTAGTGATCATCCATTTTGGTGTTCAGCATGCATACCAAAAGCTTTAGCCACACTTGTCACTTGTTGTCACATAGCCAAGGCACGATCACCCCATGACCCAACCCAAGAATCAACATCAGGCTTCACCAGTCTTTGTGGCTGGACCTGGTGCAGGTGCAGCTGTGGGAGCACAGGTGCTCAGAACACTTGGTTTTTAAAAAACTAACAGTGGTTACATACCAGAGTTAGGCTATGGAAGCCTTGCTGTGTTTTGTTTCTGCTCTTCTTTGTTTTTTTTTTTTTTCCCCACTTGTTCGTGTTTCCTTGGTTGTTCTGAATTATTGGTTTGCTAGCTGGTTGATTGCTTGGTAGACATGTATGATTCTACTCTGTCTTTTTTGTTTTGGGTTTTTTTGTTTTTTTTTTTTTGGTTTGGTTTGGTTGGTTGGTCACATCTTTATTTTGCTTTTTTCCTTTTATCTAACATCTTGATAGTTCAGTGTTTAACTGTTATTGCTAAGATACTGCTTGAAAGTTTGTATATTAATTGTCAACTCACTGAGATTTAGCCTCTATGTCACAAGAATGGGACTTCATAACTATCCCACATTTTTCTACACCCACAAAACACAATTCAATAACATTAAGAGTATTACGTATCATGAGGACCAAGTGGGTTTCATCCAGAAGAAGCAAAATTGGTTCAACAGATAGACGTTAATAAATGTAGTATGCCATATTAAAAAAAAAAAAACCTAGAGGACAGAAATCACACTATCATCTCCAATGATGCATAAAAACCACTTGGAAAAAGTTCAATACACCTGCATGAAAAATGTTCTAGAGGCAATAGACGTAAACATAGTAAAAGTCACATACTAGCAACCTATAGTCAGCAATATAATAAATAGGGAGAAACAGAGCTTGTCTTACCCCTGGCTAGCTCATTACCTCTTGTTCTACACAGAGTCTTAGCTAGAACAATAAGATAACAGAAAGACATAAAGGGGATAAAGAAGGAAAGATGTCAAACTATCTTTATTTTAGGTGCCATGATTCTATACTTAAAATACCCTGTAGACTCTATTGGAGAATTTTTACATCTAGTAAACACTTTCAGAAAATACCTAGAATACAAACTCAATTTTTAAAAATCAATAGTCTTCATATATGTCAAAAATTACCATACAGATAAAGACATTGGGGGAAATTTTCATGTATAATCACTAAAAACCAGAATAAACCTACCCAAATAAGTGGAAGACTCCTATAATGAAAACCTCAAGATATCAAAAAAGAAGACACTAGATAATGGAAAATCCTTCTATGCTCCTGGATTGGCAGGTTTAACAGCATGAAGATGGCTATGTTACCAAAAGTCATCTACAGATTCAGTTCAGTTCTCATCAAAATTCTGATGTCATTCCTCACATAACTAGATAAAAAAGCAAGAATTCATATGGAATCACCAAAGATCGTGAATAGGCAGAACAGTTGTAAGAAGAAAAGAATGCAGCTGGAATGCCACAATGCTGGCCCTCAACTTATACCACTGAGCAATAATGACAAAGGCAACATGCTCCTGGCATAAAAAAGGAATACAGACCAGTGGGACAGGGTGGAGGGCCTGGGAATAAATCAAAAGTCTATGGATACCTATGTTAAGACCAAGGACTAGAATGGAATGGAAAAGAGACATTCAATTCAAAAATAGTGCTGGCGAAACTGATGTACACCTGCAGAAGAATGAAACTAGATCATGTCTTCATCCTGCACAAGAGCCAGCCCTAAGTTGATCAAAGTTCTTAATTTAAAGCCTGAAATTCAGAAATCCTGAAGGAAAGATACACTTTGAGATACAGGTTTTGACAAAAGTTTTCTGACTAGGAATCTAAAAGCACAGAATGCAGCCTCAGAAATCAACAAGTGGGATTATGCTTTAAAAGTTTCCACACAGCAAAAGAAACATCAACAGAGCAAATAGATAGCCTGTAGGATGGGAGAAAAACCTTAGTCAGCTATACTCCTTAGAGGGGGCTAATAACCAGAATTTACAAAGAACTACAAAGCTAAACAGCATAAAAAGCACAAATGGACAATCAATATTTTTAAAATATTCACTATCACTACCTATATTGTAAATTAAAACAGTTTGAGGTGCCATCTTATTCCAATCAGAATGGCTGTCATCAAGAAACCTAACAACAAATGTTGAAGGAGATCTAGTGAAAGAGCAGCCTTTATTCACTGCTATGGGGAATGTAAGCCAGTTTACTCATTGTAGAAAGCAGTATGGAAATGTCTCAAAAATTAAAATTAGGACTACACTATGAGCCTGGGTAGATCCTCAAAGGACTTCATAAGCTATGGAAAAGATATTTGCATATGCATATTTATTGCCACATAGTACCACAGAAACAGAACTAGACTAGATGTCCATCAACAAACAAATAATGAAAATGTGATACATGAACATGATGGAATAATATTAAGCCATAAAAAAGACTATGAAATTTGTCAGAAAATGATGGATAAATAAAATATTAAGCAAGGTAACTCAAAATAAGAAATATAAAAGTCTGCAAATTCTTTCTCGCATGTCTATCCTAGCTAATATTGTATATATGAATACATATACATAGGTATGAGTAAATCTAAAAACTAGAATGGAGGCAAAGAGAGGGTAAAACAGTACTGAGCAAAAGGACACATGACATGAAAGTGGGAAGGAGAAATGGAGGTTACAGGGAGGGTCATAAGGCAGGGAGTTGGGAGAATGAATGGGATGGAGAATCCGTTAAAACATACTTGGTTCTAAAACGGCATAATGGTATCTAAAACCTTGTATGGTAATTTTAAAGTTAGTTTTCTTCATAGGTGTTATTATTTTTACTGAAGTAAGATTTATTGACCAGAAAAAAATCTTGAACCTCCGTGATTCTGGTGTTCTGAAAGTGAGTGACTCCAACTTCCCAACTACAACCACAGTTAAAGAGACAAAATGCTTCCCAATGTCATGCCATGAGCTTTCTGATATTGATCACTAATTTAAGTCAACTACCTCCTTCGATGTGTAGCCTATACAAAAATCTGGGTTTGATTCTCAGCAAAACAGAAGCAAAAAAATGAAGAAAGGTTTATGGAACACTAAGCCAGAGAATGATAAACAAGTTGCTTCACAACCTGTCATTAATATGTTGGTCCATCTTCATGTTGACAGAACACATTTGTTTACTTGAAGTACCTCTTCCACAGAAGAGAAAGTCAAGCTTCAGAGAGAACCCATGAGAATTCCTGGAATGGTCAGTGCCAAGAAGTGGTAGGTGGCCATTATCAGCATCTACTACCTCATGTGACAAAGTGACATCCACAGCTGTGGAGTTAAACTCTCACAGAGCATGCAGAGAGAACCCACATTTGAAGAATGGTAAATTCTGATAACAACAGTCTTGAGGTCCTTTCTACTGTCAGTTTGAGGGAAATGGAGGGTGCAAATGGAGAAAAGGAGAAATGGAATCTCCAAACATGAGTGTTTCTAACTCTGCTCCTCTGCCCTCCAGTGATATGTGTTCTCATTTCTATCATGATGTAGTGCAATTGCTGTGACCTTCAATTGTCTATTTCCCTCGCACGGCAAATATTTAAGGTACATCTACTGTGGTTTGTTCTAGGATGATAACAAAGTTCAATAAGCCAGTCTATCGAGGTACCAAAAACAAAAAGACAATTCTAAGATAAGACAGTAAAGTGGATCCATCAAGATGGTGAGTCACATTTGAGAGACTCAGGTCATCAAAGAAATAGCTAGTCTCAAAAACAACATTCACTCTTCCAGAGGAACCATCATTTACCAAAATACTCCTGTATCTATGCAGAAATGTGAAATCCCTATGATAGTCAGACTCACAGTACAATTCATAAGAGAGGAGATGGAGGGGAAGCGTAGCTACAAGGCTGAAATGAGAACCTGCCTGATTGGTGGAATGACTAGTCGGAATTTGTTAAAATAGATGTATGGTAGCTACTTTCTTCAGTAGCAGCTAATCCATGGTACTCATTGAACTATGCAAATCACACCTACAGGATTTTCCTTGGCTTTTCACATTCTTTTTGCACTGTTAGATGCTAAGCTCTAGCCAGGCAAAGAAGACTAGCTAAATTGCAGAGCAGGCAAGATTGAGAAGAATTAACATGATATTGTATTTACAAGAAATAGTGCAGTGAGTCATCATTTAGGAAATGAGCAAGTGCTTTCGTGTCTGACAGAAGAGATGCCTTGGCCCTCAAAGAACTTATTTTCTCCTGGAAAGTACAAGAATCAAGTCACTGTTTTGGCTTGACTACTCAGTACCACCATGATGGGACTTCGGGTTTGGCTGGGAGGGAATATGGCAAAAAGCATCCACCTAGTCCCTAGGACTGAGGGAAGATTCCCTAAGAATTAGTATAGTGGATGGGTTTTACCTGGTCTTTATTCTAAAAAGAAAGTAGTTGAGGCTTAGGTGGCTCAAACAAAGGCTTTATTCATCAGATGCATACCAAGGGGAACTGGAGACTCCAGTCTAAGCAGAGTTGGGATTTTAAAGGTAAGAACAGACATAGCTGTAATTGGGCTCAGACACAATTTGTCCTTGGCTACTGCAAAACTTGTCTTGCAACAGTGAAATATTGTTCTCATGTTTGTGCCTTTCACTGGGGATGGTGGGTGTGATGATGTTCTGCTGTCAGAACATCCCTTTCAAGAACTGTTTTGGCAAGCCTAACAGTTTTCAATTAATTAAGTTTTAAGGCAGGGAAGAAAACAACAGGACAATTGAAAGAGAAAACTTAGGACAAAAGCAAGGGTCAAAATACAGGTAAGAGGAGGCCCTCAGTCATGTATACTTTAGTCTTCCTACAAAAGACTCTTATTAGTGCCAGGGCCTTTATTTTCTCATCTTTATGAAGAAAACAGTAGGGTACCATCTATTCATGGGAAAAGCTTAGTTAGATCTCTCAAGAGCTCAGCAGTAATTTCACATAATTCCTCCTGCCAAGGCGGGTCAGGCTCTCGCTGTCTATATGAATACTGAATTATGGCAAACAAGTGGCAAGGTAGGATTTTTCTTTTCAGAGAGAGAAAAACTACATTTCTGAGCATTTATCCATTAACTCTTTTCAATCAAATAATTAAATGACTTTGTTGACAATGATGAGTAGCCCATCTGGGAACTGCTGGAGCATTCCTTGAGGCTGGGCCTCAGCCACCTTTCACATGTTGAAATCCAGTCAAGTCAGAAGACAGCAACGTGGCAACCATACTCCCAGCCTGGGCCATCTGGAGAGTGAGGATGGACTGATGGTATACACGATCCTGTGGTATATTCTGTAGCAGTTGCACTTACAGATGGAACGTGTTTGTCCAGGTGGAGGATATGTCTTTTACATCTTCTTGTGAGTCACCATCCCACATGGACTGTGGCCTCAAGAAGAGCCTGCTGGTGAAGGGCCATTGTTTGTTCATAAATGTCTCCTGGATGTTCTTCCTATGTGCTTGAAGTGTGTCCTGGTCACAGGAAGCTTTTCTTCATTTCTTAAACCCTCTTCTTGTTTTAGAACAAAGTAGATTGTTGTAGGTTGGTTCACTTGGTCTAACTTCCTGGTACCTCTATGACCCTCCTACACAGATTTATACTTGTAAATTTTAGGAAAGAAAGCTTTAGATTCATCTGATGTATTAAATATGTACCTTCAATTTTGAAAGCACCAACTGCTGTGAATATTGTCCTAAGGATGGTTTATAAGGCAAAGGGGCAGAGCTTCAACAGAACAAACTTTACTTTCTGATGTTTGTATCTAATCTTGGGCAGCTATTCTTATTTTTTTTTAATTCACTAAGACTTATATCAGAAAGGAACAAAAGTAGGTAAATATTTTTGTAATGAAGTGTAAATACATATCGTGTAATGATATCTGATTAAGAGTTCTTTAGATCTGCTGGTATGAGTATGTGATACCCAGGTTCTGTCAGCTGAGATGAAAGGCTCAAAAGTGGTTCGATATTTCCAGAAGAAAGACACAATCTGTACCCATGCTGTTGTTTTGGATGCTATGAGTCACAAATATAACCAGAGAGCCCAGTGACAAAAGTTCTCAGTAGCAGAAAAAGCAGGTTTAGAAAAGCCTCATCATTTAACTGTTTTCCCAATATTGATATTTGAATTAGAGAATGCTGGAGGCTGGTGCGCATGCATATGTGCACGCACATGTGTGTGTGAGAGAGAGAGAGTGTGTGTGTGTTTTGAGATCATTGGTAAGGGTCCCCCTGCTTATACACTGGGATGCTTATAAGCAGGAACCTGGGTGAGAGTCTTTTAACTTGTACCTACAGGTCTGATTTCAGAGGCAAATTCATCTCCACAAATGTAAGTGTTCCTCATGTCCTGACACTCAAGGCTCCATCTTAAAACAGAAAATAATAATGGAAGTGGGATAATAAGAAAATAAGAGAGTAAGTGTAACCTATTTCTCATGGATAAGTACAGTGCCTCCTGACCCCAGCTTTTTTGTGTTTTCCCTTTGTGATAACAAAACACACGAAATATTTAACTTAGAAAGAATAAAGGTTTGATTTAGCTCAATTTTGGAGGTTTCAGTACCTAGTCAGTAGGTCCCTTTGCTTTTCATTCATGGTGAAAAGAAAAAAAAAACATATCTGCTCAAAGACTGTGTGGATGAAACTCATGGTGGCCAGGAAGCAAATCCAGAGAGAATGGCTCAGCACTCATGTCTACTTCTTTAGACATGTTCAATGACCTAATGTAAACTTCTATTCTCCAGATGTCATTGTGGCCTCAGAGGCTCTCTTCTGAATAGATAACCTTTTATAGTTACTTTTGAATTCTGGCTGTCTAGTTCAACTCTGCTGTTCTGGCTCAAAACTCCTCTCCAAGCTGACTGATTAAATTTAGTTTCTCTCAGCTCCTCACTGAATTGCTCTGATTGGCTCAAACTAACCTTGGCAATTTTTTCTAATCTTCTGGTTGCTTCTTATTCTCTGGGTTCAACAGCTTCTGCATGGACTCATGAACAAGCTCAGCTCCACTGCACTGCACTCACTCAACTGAACTGCACTGAACTCAACTCCAGTCAGCTGAACTGACTGAGTTGCTCTGAACTGCCAGGAACGAAAAAGCCACTGCACTGCCTCTCAACTGACCTCCCACTGACTGACCTCCACTCAACTCAACTGTCTCCTCTCCCTGAATTCTCTTAAATTTCCTCTTTTCTGGGCTGTTCTCATGAGAGTTGGACATATCCTTTACTGTCAAATCTTTCTCTGATTTGTCACTTTGTCTGTCCTTCAATTAGACATTATTGTTTAGGATTAAAGGTGTACTAAGGGTGTGTCTGTATTCCCCAGAGGAATTAAAGGTGTGTGTCATGTTCACATTCCAGCTGGATCACACAGATCTAGAGGGTCTTTGGATGTGATCAGAACAACCATGTTGTTGGATTAAAAATCCTCTACAACCTAATTCCTTTCTGCAAAATTCTACCAGTTTCCAGTAGCCCCAGAATAAGAACAAGCTTCAAATATTGTAGGGCTTTGTAAAACACTTTTCTAAACTACAGCCCACAGGGCCCCATCACATAGATGATTTTCGGAGCAAAATCCTGGAGATATGGGAGATGAGTGGTAATCAATAGAAATAGGTGGTCAGAAAACCCAGAACCAAGGTGGTGTAGGGAATCTGATCACTGAAAATAAAGGTCACAATTTCTTGGAAAAGAAAATCACTTACAAATTACTTATAAAAGCCAATGAAAGTACTTGTAAATAGGAAAAACAGATAATAAGAGCCATGTGACTCTTGACCTTTGCAATCAGTCCACCTAGGAGCCTTAGCCTGGTGATTCTCAGTAATCACACAGACCCAAAGGTGGTTCAAGAGAACTTAACTACAAGGTGTCAACCAAGCCAACACATTCCAAATATATTAGAGCTACAGCCTTTGGCAGAATGATATTGTTTGCAAATTTTAAATCATTAAGCTAGAAGATTCTTAGGATAACTAGGGTCTACATCCCAACCATCAGAAGGTAATTTTAATGAACTTCATTAGTCAGTCATGTTCACCTCAGATCCTTGTCTAATTAAGACATTTGTTTGTTTGTTTCTTTCTTGGTAAGAGTTTTTGAAATATATAGAATTGTTGTCATCAAGTTGAGTTTTTTTATTTGCTATTCAATAAATTTTCAGCCTTACACCTTTTTTAGATATCTCATGTTTGTAAAGTCCCCAAAACTCTTGCTTATATCCATAACACAAAAATTCATTTTTATTTCTGTATATCCTAAACTCCTCACTAAGAATGTTATCATTTTCGTTAGAAGTTTCATACCGAAAGAGAACCCTGAGGGAGGAATGTTTAACCATGAAACCTCTCTTTCTTCAGAGGTTTTCTGAGGTTCATATGCCCATATTCTTCACTGGCTCTGGCACTCTAGCAACAGCTCTGCTGGTTCAGGGGTTGTTCACAGGATTCCACATGCTTTCTGCCTTTTTCTTTGGAGAACTAAAATCACCTGCTCCTTACAGTTTACTCTGTCTGCTCAGACACTTCACTATGCCTGCACCATTGTCCTTATGCTATCCTTACTCCAAGGCGTCCTTGCCAGTGTGAATGATTTACCTGTTTATTGTGAGTTGGGGGGAAGCTCTTCTTCCAATGAAAGCATCAAAGGTGGAACCTTCTTGAAACTCTAGTCTTGCTGCCTCCTCCAATCCTAAACCAAGTTATAAGTTTACCTCATACAGCTCCACCAACCAAACCACACATCAAAACACTCACTGTGTAAAGAGAGCCCTCCCTGTCACTTTGCATGTCTGGTCCTTCTATTTTATTTAAGTAAGTTGTTTTTAGTTACTGGTTAAAAAGCTCATAAATCATACCAACTCATAACTTGATAAAAATAAACACTAAATTTAGACAGAAGAGTCTTGAATCTTAGTCAGGACTAGTAATTCAAGCCTGTAATCCCAGCAAGCAGAAGCCAAAGGAAGGAGGATCTCCATGAGTACCAGGCCAGCTTGGGCTACATAGTGAGATTCTGTCTAAAACACAAGTGTTAACTTTTGACCATGAGCCTGCCATGACAGGCTAAGTGAACTTGAATTGGTTTTCTTGTCTCTCCATTTTTTATTTCTTATTTGAAAAGGTTACAGAGTCATTAACTCAACATTATGTAGATCCTTACTATGTCTACACAGCACCAGGCATTGCAAGATATTTCCAGCTCTCAACTTATATCTTTTCCATAACAATTTAGAATCCTAACAGAGCCAGCAGCATGCTGAGCTCTCTGTGCCACAATTGGCCAATACTGTGCTTCAATAAGTCATCAAAACGAACATTTCCCAACATGACAGTTTCAGCCATCACACCCTTACCACAGTTATAATTACAGCCAGTTCCTTCAAACAAATTAATTACAGCATGCTGGTTAACTTTTAGAGGCTATTTATAGACATACAGAGCAAAGAAAAGAAAAATTAAAACTGTCAGATTCCAGCTACCAGCAGGATATGTTTTATGCATTGTTTTAATAATTTTCCTGTTAATTAATTCTTGTTCTTATACTTTCAATGAAACAAATAAGTTCCCAAACTTTTAATTCCCTGAAAAATTGTATTCTGCAGGAAATGTATTGTGTATTGGAGATCCGGCTTCTATACTCCTCTTGCTAAGTTTCTTCACACATAAAAGGCTTCTGGACTTGGAAATTTTTAACACTCCAATTCCTTTGGGATAGCAAAAAGGAGAGCATTCTGGCTGATTCTAAAGAGGCAAAAATCAAGTTAGAAATTTCCTAGGAGATTTGAGACAAATACAAATGTTTTAACATGTCTAAGGAAATTTAAAAATAAATAAAACCAGTCCCCAAATGACCTAGATAACTGGTTAGTCCAAGAATCTCTTACAGTGTGTGACTTTCTACCTACTTATCATGGGGAAGTAAGGCATCAGATGGTTGCACCACAACCTCAGAGACAATTCTATTCTTTGTTCTGATACTGTATAGCCATGTGCATTTGTAAAATATGCATCCTCTTGAGTTCCAATTCTTGATTAAAGGATAGGAATAAAATAAAATACCCTAACTGGTCATCAGAAATCAAACATCTCAAAAAAATCATAAATAAATGCCACATATGACCAAGGATCACCTGTACAAGCCAAGGTACCATAATTACGTGTGCTTAGAAATGTTGAAATCTCAGTGAACCTTGTAACTCACGTCAAATATACTTCTTCACAGCCCATCATCAACCTGAAATCAAGCCCTTCATGCAAACTCATCTCCAAGTCAGTGATTGGTTCATAGACGGGATGGTTAGACAGGCTTGTACCAGGAAAAGCACCAGGAATGGCCACCTAGTCTCTCCTGACACTGGACAAACATAAGGAGATGGATAGCCCCAGACCTGCTGGTACACACTTTATTTTTCCTCCATGAGGCAAGTTGGAGGTAGCAGGTGCCACAGAAAGAGCTTGCTCCTTTAAGCAAAATCTGCCAGTCCTGAGGCCTGCTTGCCTCTGCGTGTGCTCACACGGGAAGGGAAGCACAAACAGCAGGAGACTGTGGATCAGATGCTCGCTGTGACACTAGAAACTTCTGTGATCACACACAACCTATCTAACCATGCAGCCCTCGCTTTCTCACCTGCAACACAGAGTTTCGAGAATATAACCCTAGAGGGTTCTTTTGAGGATTAAGGGAAGAATTCCCAGGGTTTCAGTGTCTCCCATATGATAAGTGATGGTAAGATGGTTTGTTAAGATATCACAATATGTAAATGTTTTCTTACATGTTTTTAGACAGACTGGATTTCACTTTATTATTTTTGTCTCAAAGATACATGAAATAGTTTTTATTAGTCTTCCAAGTCAGCTTGTCTTAATTTAGTGTTAAACAGTACTTCATCAATAGCAAATTCATTTAAGTTTTCCAAGTATTTAGTTTCATATATATGTAAATGTGTGCATGTGTGTGTGTATGTGTACACCTGAATTATACAAATGTATCTACATGTATATAATATATATTGTGAATTCACATGTATATACTATGTGTGTCTATGTGTATATGCATATTGTGTGGGTACATATACACCCCCATGAAGAATGAAGAAAGAGCCAACTTCAATATCATCTTGATAGCAACACTATTCTGAGAAACTTTGCTCTGCTCACAGTGTAGCTATGTGGCTAGAGTAGTCTTATTCCTTCTCTAGGTCCGTGTCTTAAAAGACAGCTGGAAGTATTCCCACAGCTATGCGGGAGTTCAGAACAGCTCTGAGTTAATTGGTGCCAGCATGCTGTGCATGGGTTGGGGGCACAGACTACACACCAGTCCAAGCCTCCATTCATGTGGAACTCACTTGGGAACAGAACTCAGGCAGAACCAAGACTGCCACTCTTCTTCAGTTGTACTGATGTTGAAAAGTCAGGAATAAGGTCTCTAAACCTTGCTTTTGTGGCAGAAACCAGCCATGTGCCCCCTTGCCCAGCACCTCACTGACCTAGGTCCCCAGGCAGGTGTCTGTTTTCCGGGACTCACTGTCCTAGCACTCTAGTTTGATATGTATTTCAACCTTCTTTGTAGTTGAGTGTAAAGGGAAATGAGTGTCAGCCAAAGGAATGCGAGCAAACATGGGACAAGATACTTCCAGGCCACAGTTCACAGAAGCCAGTCATAACTGCTTCTCCATCCCTTCTCTCCATCCACTTTCTAAATACTGAAGATGCTAGATACTAAAGGTTGTAGGGCCTCATATAAAGAGGAAGGTTCTCGAGTGACTGGTGGACAGCCAGTTGTCTAGAAGCATCCTCACTAGATGGTAAGGCAATCCTGAAATGAACTCCTGTTGTCTCTTCCTGAGAAGTTGAGGATTTATATTAAAACAGCATATATCCCTTTAATTAGTAAATCTAGCAGAAGAAAAGCAATGTTCTTGATTAAAACAACATTGAACTCAAAAAGGAAACTCACAGTGACTCCCCTGCAGCTTGCCTTCAGCAAGGATTCTAGATAATTGAATGCATTCGTGGATTTGTCTGTGGCTTCCACATGACACATAAGAACACCAGTGGAGATTGCCATGTTCCTCTGATGAGCCAGATGCCAGCACTCACTGTCACCCCAGCTTTTAATTGACTGTCTGTGACCCCCCACAGGACATGCTTCCTCTGCTTTGAAGAGGAAATGTCGTTCTTCACAAGTTGCCAGCCCTTCCAGGTGGTAGTCATAAAGGGAAAGGTTACCAGCTGATATCTCCAATGACTGTTCCTTGTAGAAGGTAATATCATCCTCCAGAATGACATCCAGAAGCCCCTGTGAGGGATCTCTTTTTTTCCTGTAGATTTAAATGAAATTTATTTTTTATTCATTATTATTTTTATTATAATGTTTATTACATCAAGTTACATCTCCATCATAGTACCCTCTTTCTACCCCTTCTGATTCCATCCTCCCACACTCTCCTCCTTCTCCCACCCATCCCACTCCTCCGATGTGGAGTGTCCCCCTCTCAGTTCAACAGTCATATGAGGGCAATGACCTTCCTCTTGCACTGGGGGCTTACATGGTGGCACCCCTAGGGCAAATTGTCCCCTTGATAGGTAACAAAGTCTATGTTCCTGATCTTTTTGGAGTGTTGGTTGTAGGATAATTATCATGTTCTATATGGCTAAAATCCAATTATAAATGAATAGATGCCATGTGCATCTTTCTGAGTCTGGGTTAGCTCACTCAGGATGAGCTTCTCTAGTTTCATCCATTTGGCTGTGAATTGGATTATTTCCTTGTTTCTGATGGCTGAGTAGTATTCCATTGTGTAGATGTACCACATTTTTTTAATCCATTCTTCAGTTGAGGGACATCTGGGTTGTTTCCAGTTTCTAGTTATATGCACATCACCTTGGGCAGCTGCCAAGAAACCCCAAGCCATCCTGCAAGAGGACTTGAGTTATCAGCTAACCCTGATAGTTCACCAATTCTACAACTAAATGGTCTTAATCAAGCAAGAAAAGGTGGAATAGTTGATGGGGTGTGTAAGGGGAGTTAGATTAATATAAATTAGGCTTAATGAATATTTACGGGCTTCTGATACAGGCTCTTAATACGGGGCAGGTCCTCAGATGTCAGAAACACCTCAGGAGTAGATCCTTAAGGCACTTAGTCAACAGTTTTTCTTCATTAATATCTCAGATGTAGGTCCTTTAGGGTAAATTGGCTATGGCAGTTTCACCTTAAATAAGGCATGAGGTTTTCTTTTCTCTGGAAGGCCGCAGCTGTCCGTAAGCTAACTTATTCAGTTTATATTGGCCACTCAGCTGCTCTGCCTCAGTCTTTGAAGCTGGCCACAGTTCCATTCAGGCCACTGTTTGAACTGGTAGAACCCCTCTAGGCAAAAGCTGTGCCACAGGGTTTAGTCCTCCACCATTTGCTGCTCTGCTGAGGCCTTCTCTGTCCATCAGCTTCTTTCTGCCTCAGGGAGGGATGGCTATAATATTTCAGCTCTGTTTGAGATCAGCTTTTCAGTCCACCAGCATTTTCTCTATCAGATGATACAAACTGCCTTGCATCTTGTCATCTCTATTGTGGGAACTCTCGGGCTCCACCCACTTCATCCTTAAATAGTGTCTCTTCTTGTTTCACCTGGCTTCAGCCTAATCTGGGCTCCACCTACTTCATGAGGCTATGAAGCTGAAAACAATGACAGGCCATAAACCTAGTTTTTAGTCCATATGCTGTTATGTCAGTTGCCCACAGCCAAGTTGATCTTCATGCCCTGTATTAAGAGACTGTATCAGAAGCCCCTAGATATCACTAAATCTAACTTAGATTAATATAATTTCCTTTACAGGGGTGATATGAAACAAAGAATCTTCTAGCCCCACTGAAGGCCATTCTAGAATGTTCTCTGTGTCTAAGTGGTCTCTGACGAGAAAAGATGGTATAGACAACAGATATTTTGCCTACTGCCCTGCTTCACACCCTCCCTCTTACTTTCTTGGGTGTCTTTCTTTCAAACTCAGTTTTAGAAAAGCATCTCAGCTGTACTTGTTGCCCTTTTCCAGGTCCTTTTCTTTCAGGGCAACTGCAGATGTTTAGCATGGGATATGCTAAGCACAGTAGCAAGATCACAGGAACATGTGATTCCCAGTGCACAGACCAAGGTGGGACACTAGTTAGGACAACATAACTCCAAATTCTATTTAAACCACTCTAACCATTCCTCCTGATGACCCGAAAATGGTGAAGGGCGTTTATTACCAAACAGCCAAGAATTCAAGTCTAACCTCCCTACACTCCAACCCTAACACCTCCTCACCTCCCTTTATATAGACAGCATGGTCTACCGTGGCATGGTACATAGTAGGTGAGTTTTTTCATTATTCTTGATGAATTAATTTAACTTGAATTAACAGGCCACATACCCCATTATAGGTATGTAGAGAGCCGCGACGTGCCGCGCCTTAAAGATGACACCGGTTTCTGCCTTCCACCAGCCCGACGGTGAGCGCTCTCAGTGGTA
>CAJQZJ010008773.1:11065957-11081980 GCA_907164525.1 Lophiomys imhausi
GTGTGTGTGTGTGTGTGTGTGTGTGTGTGTGTGTGTGTGTGTGTGTGCGTGTAGAGTCCCAGGGATACCTGGGATGTGATTACTCAGGGACTATCCACTTTCCACTTTCATTGGTCTCTGACAGGGGCCTTGGCCTCTCCAATTAGAGATTACAGGCATGGGCCACCACACCCAGCTTTTTGAATGGTTGCTTGGGCTTGAAACTTAGGTCTTCATGCTGCCATAACAAGCACTTCACTCACTAAGCCATCTTTCCAGCTCCTGGAACTGGAAGTTCATAAATATAATTAGCTAGAGATGAAGTTATCTTTGGTTGGGCAGGCCCCAAATCTACTAAAAGACAATGAATAAGATCATGTGAACATGGAGACACCAAAAAGACAAAGGCAAGGAAATTGTCAGGGTAAGATGTTGACTGAGGCTAGAACAATCCAGCTACAAGTCAAGAATGTCAAAGACAGTCATCAGCAGCCACCAGTCATAAAAACCAAGGAGTGAGGTGGGGGGAGACACCGAACCTCCTCTAGGACTATACAGGAGCACAGCCTGTAGACACCTTCATTCAAGGCCTCTAATTTATGAGAACTCTGGGACACAAATATCTCTTACTCTAAGACTCCAAATTTCTGGTGCTTACTTATAAGTCAGAGGGACCAAGACAGAAGCTCCCTATACTATCATATAGCTGAGTTTAGAAGGAGACTCACTCTCCTTCTGAGCTTCTTAGCAGACAACTTAAAATACAGCTTGGTGTTTCTTTGATGTTAAAATCAAATGTACACATACTTATTTAAGGGAGGGAATGTATTGCAATTACCTTTCACATGGATTTCAGGGGCCTGAACTTGGTTCTAGGTTATTGGTTCATTTCTTTAGGGTATTTTTGCTCTCATTCTTCCCTAAAATAATTTTTAAAAGCTAAGCCTATACATACAGTCACTCATTTTGCCTCTCCCATTCATTGACTGGGGTTGAGATTGTTAGGCAAGTCAGGATTGGAGGAGGCAGATGGGCTAAAAGTTCTACTGTCTCCAGCTTGACATTCTGTCTGTTTTTTTTTTTCTTTAAACATTTATTTATTAATTCAAGTTATATCTCCATTACAGCCCCCTCCCTCCACCCCTCCCAGCCCCACCCTCTCACCCTCTACACTTTCTCCCACCTATCCTTCTCCTCCTGTGTGGGGTGCCTCCATGTATCATCCCCCCTCAGTTCATTAGTCACATGAGGGCTAAGAGCTTCTTCTTGCACAGGGGCCATACATGGCTTTACTGTAAGGTGGAGTAACCCATTAACAGGTAACAAAGTCCATGTTCCTGTTCTTTTTGGTGCATTGGTTGTAGTATAGTTATCCTGTATTATATGGCTAAAATCCTATAAGTGAATATATGCCATGTGTATCTTTCTGAGTCTGGGTTAGCTCACTCATGATGAGCTTTTCTAGTTCCATCCATTTGGCTGCAAATTACATGATTTCCTTATTTCTGATAGCTGAGTAATATTCCATTGTGTAAATGTACCACAGTTTTTTAATTCATTATTCAGTTGAAGGACATCTGAGTTGTTTCCAGTTTCTAGCTATTACAAAAAAGGCTGCTATTAACATAATTGAGGAGATGTCCTTCTGGCTTGATGAAGAATCGTTTGGATATATGCCCAGGAATGGTATGGCTGGGTCTTGAGGTAGAGCTACTCCAAGTTTTTTAAGATATTGTCAGATTGACTTCCATAGTGGTTGTACAAATTTGCAGTCTCACCAGCAATTGGAGGAGTGTTCCCCTTTCTCCATAACCTCTCCAGCATGTGCTATCATTTGAGCTTTTGATCTTAGCCATTCTGACAGGTGTGAGATGAATCTCAGAGTCATCTTGAGTTACATTTCTCTGACGATTAAGAATGCTGAGCATTTCTTCAAATGTCTCTTGGCCATTAGAGATTCCTCTTTTGTGATTCTTGGTTTAGCTCTGTACCCCATTTTTTGATTTGGTTATTTGGTTTCTTGGGGTTTAATTTCTTGAGTTCTTTGTAAATTTGGATATTAGCCCTCTGTCAGATGTGGGGTGGGTGAAGATCTTTCAGTTAGGTTTTTAATCTGCAAAAAGGAAATGAGCTCTGCCTATGGTTCATTTTGCATCACCCCTTTTAGGAAATGTGCATTGCCTGCCACTCCTAAGAGTTGAGTAATTTAACACAGAATATAGCATGTAATATAAATTTTCAAAAACTAAACTGAAATGGCATTGTGCTTCCTGGAGCAAAATCATAACATTCAGTCATAAGTCTGTCAGCAGAAAGGAGGAAACATTAAAACACTGGGCCAGTGAAGACAAGATGGGTTCTGAAGTCAGATTCTATGAGACAGAGAACTTGTGGCATGTGAAGAAACTGCTGGAGAGCATAATTATTGTGGTTCACGTAGCCTCCATGCCGCAGTGACAAGCATCACCAGCTGTAGAATGTTCTGTGACTCCTCAGGTGCCTGTGGCTGGCATTGTTTCAGAATAAAAGTAGCATAGCTGATTCCATTTCCATATTTGCAGAGAGTTAAAGTGTAGGAACAGAGGAAACCTGAAATGAACCCTTCCTCCAGCAGCTCACCATCTGACATTTATCAGACATGACTTTCTGAGAGAAGCCCTGGGCCATGGCTGCAGGTTTCAGCCCAACTTCAAAGGAACCAATTCTTTTACAAGCTTCAAATAGGACTGGTCAATATGAGAGTTCCTTTTTAGAGGGATGTTCTGCTGAGTTGGAAGAGCTGCATGCCTCTGTAATCTTAGCAGAGTGTAGTCAAGGAGCCCCTAGCACCTAGCTCCTCTGAGACTTCAAAGGAATCATTTACTATGGCGAACTCACTATGCCTCACCTCAGGCACCTGTTTTTGTGGTCTGGATTTTATGAGCACAGGAGAGGCATTCCCAGTGACCCAGAGTTGACTTGCACTGCCCCACTATAAGAGAGGCTGATATAAAAGCGTAAGTCAGGCCACACATTAACACGAGACACAGAAACTGTCACAAGAACCAGAGCTCTCCAACTGATTTAACCCAAATATTCTATCCCTCTTGCTAAATCTGCATGCCATGCTACAAGAGACTCCTAAGAGGGAAGACTGAAGAACCATTCTTCACATTAAATAACACCTGAAAATAAAGGTAAAGTGTGTGTGTGTGTGTGTGTGTGTGTGTGTGTGTGTACATGAATATATACAAAGTGTCTGGGGGCCAGAGGCAAACCTCAGGTGTTGGTCTCAGTTGCTGTCCACTTTATCTTTTGGTCTCTCATTGGCCTGAAACCCACTGATTCAGCTAGACTGGATGAGCAACAAGCCCCTGATCCACCAGTCTCCAATCTTGAGATTATAATTTGAGATCATATGTTGAGATTATATTGATCACACCAACACACTTGGCTTTTTTTTAATACACAAGTTCTGACAATCAAGTCACCATCCAGCCTTACACAACAAATACTTCACCAACTAATCTATCTCCCTAGCTGACATATTTGCACTTTGTTGTCAAGATCTACTACTCTTCCATTCTAGACTTTGCGTGAAGGAATACTTAGCCAAGTAGTAAGCCACGATACTTTCACCCACCCTACCCTCAACCTCAGTGTTGATCAAGTAAACAGAGAGATGTGAGAAAGAAGGCTGTGGTCTTTGTGGTCCTTAGGATTCTCTCAGACTCCTGCAGGATGTCCTCATCAGGTGGCTCTGTGGACTAGCTCATCTCAGTCCAGCTGAAACAAGGGCTTTCTTGTTGCAGGGCATAGGTGGAGAGAAATTAGCCACATACACTTTAGTGCTCTGGTAGCTGTTCTCATGACTCCAGACTTTCACTCCGCTGCACTGACACAAACACACACACACAGTCTTTCAGAGTTACTAAGATAATACAGAGGGGAGAAATCACTAGAAAAATCAATACAATTATCATATTCTTTATATTCTTTTATGTGACATGTAGTAGTAACTACTTTAGAAAGGTTAGGAAGGGTGTACAGAAATGACACTGGAACTGTTTTGGAGAGATCTAGGGGTTTGCCAAGACAAGCACAGTCAAAGCAGAGGAACAATTTTCACCATATCAGGATGCTTCCTCACAGGCTCCTGATAGTCATGGCCCCTCCTGGAGACTCAGCCAATGGAAAGAACTGAGAGCATCAAGCTCATCACTCTTAAAGGACATGCTTAGGCCTTTAGCACCTCACTGACATCAAAACAGGAAATTTATACCTGATGTTGGAGTCAGAGTAGTTCAGTGTGACAAAAATCATACACTAACCACTCCCTTGTCTACAGAGACAAGTCATTTTCCAAAGTCACATGAGCACTGTCCTCCCCTGTAACGCTGTGAGGCTCCATACATATAAACAGGGTGAACCTCAGAGCTCACTTGTCTCCTTCTGTCCTTCACAAGTACCAGATAAGGCCCTATTCCTCAGTACACAATTTGTACCACTAGCTCTTGGGAACCTATTCTAAACACAGATTCTACAACCACATCCCAGAAATTCTTATCTAGAAATTTTGGGTATGGGCCAATCTGTGTTCCTACAAGTTCTCCAGAGATTGCAGTGTATTGTGAAATTTGAAAAATGCTTGTCTATGTGGTTCTTGGTGCTACTGTCCACTGCTCAGAATCCTGAAGACTCTCTGCCAGTCAGCCACACACACATGTATGTACAGACAATGCTAACTGGAGCCAGGGAGGAATTGTGGGTGAAGGAGTTAATGGTAACTATGATCTAACTACATTGTTCTCATCTATAAAATTCTCAAAAATTAAAGATAGGGTGTATGAAGAGGTGGCTCAGCAGTTGAGAGTGCATACTGCTCTTTCAGAGGATTGGAATTTGGTTCACAGCATTCATATTGGGCAGTTTACAACCACCCATAATCCCAGCTCCAGGGGAGCCAATGTTTCTGGCCTTTATGGGAGCCCATGCACATATGCACATACCACTCCCCTGACACAAAAACATAACTAAAATAAATCTTACTTCAAAGTGGGAACAAAGAAAATAATGCTGGCTTTCCTATCACTGAAAAACCAAAAGAAAGTATAGACACCTCCATCTTTACATTAGATGAGACAGTGTGTTAGAAATTAGTAAATAGTGGCAAGCAAGCCAAAAAATATATTAAGTGCAAATTATATGAAAATGCTTACCTATATTTTCAAATCCATGTCTTCTTCCTTTACTTTTCCTTTGTCAATCATTGCCAAGGCATCTGAGTTTATTGCGATGTAATCCAACACTGAAAGAAAGGAAGGAAAGTTGATAATTAATGTGCTGATTGCAGTGAGTTCATGAAAGTTCTTTTCACTTACATAGAAACTTTTAGCTTTTTTAGTTACTTTTCTGTAGCTGATAAAACCTCACGAGCAAAAGCAACGTATGGAAGAGCTTCCCTGATGGCTCTAGTGAGACACCACAATGGTAGGAGAAGCGTAGCAGTAGGTGGCAAGAGCAGAACATGAAAGATTAGATCTTCAACCTTAAACAAGAACCAGAGGGAGTGAAATGGAAATAGAGTGAGGCCATGAACTCTCAAGGTACACCAATAGTGATATACTTCCTCCAGCAGGGCTATGCCACCTCCCCAAACACTACCATCCACTGATGACAAAGTGTTAAAGTACCTGAGCCTATAGGGAACATTTCTCATTTAAACCACCAGGCAGGTAGCAGGGACCCACCAAGGTTGCTTTTTGTTTGTGTGTTTAAACATCATGTGGTATAAAGTGGCATTAGTTTTGGAATATCAATTCCTGGTTAGGCTAGAACTGGCATTGATATGAGGGTGCAGCAGGAGAGGGAAGGTGTGTCCATTCTCTTTCATGTTCTTAAATGCCCTCTAAGTAAAGGTCAGAGACATGAGGATTCTCTCAGGTTCTCCATGTCACTCCTATTCAAAACCTACTTAGATAATCCCATGTGGTATGGGGTCTGAATTTTTGGAGGCTATCATCCTGAAGTTGAACAGTGAGATGTTTCTGTCTTTCATGCTATAACTTGAAAACACATATCCAAGAGACTAGAATCCAAACAAAGGCTCTACAAAGGAACTAGACAGAATAATCAAATGGCAAGGGATTTTCTAGAAGTTGTAGAACATGGTGCCAGATTAGGTGTGATAAGAATAGGGAATCTTTAAATTATGTTTATTTATTACTTCAAGTTACAGCTCCCTCACAATCCCCTCCCTCCGGAGCTGTAACTTGAAGTAATAAATAAACATAATTTTAAAAAAGGGAAGACTCAGAATTTTACTGTTAGGGTAGGTGGGAAATGATGTCACTTTCTGAAATAGGTGACATCAAGAAGAGGGATATCTGTGAAGAAAAACAAGGGATGTATGTTCTGTTCTACATTTGTTTTTATTTATGCGTGCGTGCATGTGTGTGTGTGCATGCATGTGTGCATGTGAGCACATGCTCATGTGCTTATTTGTATGAGCACTATAAGTATACCATACCTATGGTATACTTCTGGTAGCCAAACTGGGGCTCTCTGCAAAATCAGTAAGTATTGTTGGCCACTGAGCAATCTCTCCAGCCCCGGAAAAACAAGATGTACTTTTCAGGGCTAATGCTTATGGGATCTGTGTGAACTTTACATCATATCTTCTAGTTCCATTTTGTTCCTTTACTCATCTAATGGAACAGAGTAAACTCAAGGATGTGGTGTCGCCTTCTCTGCTCTCATCAGACAAATGAGTTGGACAGCTGTCCACTGGTCTGCAATCTCAAATAAGAAACTATGACAGAAGAATGGCCTTCTTAACTCAGGTATGTCTATGCATCCCAGGTTTGCAATATGACTCAAAACCAGGATGCATTCTATACTTTTAAGACTTAGGTGGATATTATTTATTAATACTCCTAACTAACCTTTCAGATATTGGATACCATGAACTAGAAATTAAGCTAGTGTATAATGAACCCATTATATCACCAGTATAGCAGTGTTGTAAAGGGTAGAATCAGACATTACTGCCAGGCATCTGACAGCAGCTAATGTGTGTCCTGTAAGTGAACAGAGGACCATCTTGCTGTGTTGTAATCAACAGTAGTGAGATAACAAGAAGACGCCAGACTCATCAGTTCTGGGTGGAGCTCCCAGCCTGAGCAATGAGTGATCCCAGACTGCAGTACCAGTGGAGCTCAGTGACTGCTGAATGGATCATCAGCCTAGCTGTTGAACCCAGAATGATTGTATCCATGAGGGAAGAACCCAGGCTCCAGTGGCGCATAGGTCCAGCCACTGGTTCACAGCTCAACCTGCCTTTGTGAGGAGACCCGCAAGTTCTCAGGACCATACAGGATTGTTTGCCCACTCTAATCCCCTGTCTATAGGTCTAGTTGGGTCACAACCAGCTGAGGAGAGCTGCAACTACTCTCTGAGATCCAGTCTGTATTATAGGGACCTACCCATCATCTGGGGGTTGGCACCAGGTCACAGGATCAGTGAGAACAGGGGTCTTCCCTGAGCACCAAGGCCAGTGGGCATTAGGAACAATCACACAACACCAGGGTCAACTAGGAGGCTAAAGGCCAGAGTAAGAACACTCTCAAAAAAAAAAAAAACAAAACAACAACAAAAAAAAAACCAAGGCAATATGTCATCTCCAGAACCTAGCTATAATGCCACAGAGCCTTAGAAATCCTAACACCAACTGAAACACAAGAAAATGACCTTAAATCTATGCTTATGAAAATAATAGATGTCTTAAGGGAGTAAAACAAATCTCTCAAAGAAAAACAGGAAAGTATAACAAAACAGGTAATGGAAATGAATAAAGTTCTTAAAGAAATGCAAGGTATAGTTAAACAAGGACAGAAAAAGAACAAAAGTGTCCAAGACCTGAAAAGGGAAGTTGATGCAATAAAGAACACATAATCAGAGACAATCATGGAATTGGAAAACCTAGGAAAAAGAAAAGGAACTACAGACACATGCATCACCAACAGAGTACAAAAGATGGAAGAAAGAATTACAGGCACAGAAGACAAAATTGAAGAAATTCATACATCTGTCAAAGATAATGTGAAATCTAAAAATGTTCTGACACAAATTTTCCAGGAAATCAAGGACACTATGAAAAGGTAAAACCTCAGAAAAATAGGAATAGAAGAAAGAGAAAATTCCCAGCTCCAAGGATCAGAAAACATCTTCAACCAAATCATGGAACATTTCCCAAACATGAAGAAAGAGAGACCTATAACTATACAAGAAGCCTACAGAACTCCAAGTAGATGAGACCAGGAAATAAATATCTCCTGTCACATAAGAATCAAAACACTAAATGTACATAACAAAGAAGGAATATTAAAAACGGCAAGGGAAAAGGGCCAAGTAACATATAAAAGCAGACCTATCAGAATCACACTAGACTTCTCATCAGAGACCCTAAAAACCAGAAGGGTCTGGACAGATGTTTTGCAGACCCTAAGAGATCACAGATGCCAGCCCAGATTATTATATCCAGCAAAACTTTCAATCACCATAGATGGAGAAAACAAGATATTCCATGAGAAAACTAAACATAAACAATATCTATGCATAAATCCAGCCGTACAGAACATACTAGAAGGAAAACTCCAACCCAAGGAGTTTTCACTCAAGGAAACACAGAAAGAAAATAACATCACTGCAGTAAACCCAAAAGAAGAGAAGCTCACTCACACACTATCACTACTAACAACAAGGTAACAGAAATTAACAATCACTGGTCATTAATATCCCTCAACATCAATGGACTCAATTGGCCAATAAAAAGGCACAGGCTAACAGAATGGATGTGAAAACAGAATCATTCATTCTGTTCCTTACAAGAAACACACTTCATCAAAAAGTTAGACATTATCTCAGAGTAAAGGGCTGGAAAATTATATTCCAAACAAATGGACCTAAGAAGCAAGCTGGAGTAGCCATTCTAGTATCTAATAAGATAGACTTTCAACGAAAAAGAGATGGGGAAGGACATTTCATACTCATCAAAGGAAAAATCCACAAAGATGAATCTCAATACTGAACATCTGTGCCCCAAATGCAAGCACACCCACATTTGTAAAAGAAACACTACTAAATCTCAAATCTCACATTGAACCCCAAACATTAATAGTGGGAGACTTCAACATACTGCTCTCACCAATGGGCAGATCAACAATACAGAAACCAAACAGAGAAAAAATGAAACTAACAGATATCATAAATAAAATATACCTTACTAATATCTACAGAATACAAAAGAATATACTTTCTTCTCTACAGCTCATGAAACCTTCTCCAAAATTAACCATATAGTTGGTCATAAGCTCATAAAATTGAAATAACCCCTTGTATTTTACCAGACCACCACAGAATATAGCTGGATTTCAACAATAACAGAAACAACAGAAAGCCTGCAAACTCATGGAAACTGAACAACTCTCTACTCAATGATCCCTGGGTCAGGGAAGAAATAAAAAAAATGAATTAAAGTGTTTTTAGAATTCAATGAAAATGGAGGCACAACATACCCAAACTTATGGAGCACAATGAAAGCTGTGCAAAGAGGAAAGTTCATAGCACTAACCACCTTCAAAAAGAAATTGGAGCATTCCCATACTAACAATTTAAAAGCACACCTGAAAGATCTAGAACAAAAAGAAGCAAACAAACCCAAGAAGACTAGACAGCAGGAAAACATCATCTAAATCAGGGCTGAAATTGATATATTAGAAAAAAACAGAATAATACATAGAATCGATGTAGCCAAGAGCTGTTTCTTTGATTAAATCAACAGAATAGGTAAACTTTTTGCCAAGCTAATAAAAGGCAGAGGGAAAATAACCAAATCAAAAAAATCAGAAATGAAAGGGGGGAAATAACATCAGACACTGAGGAAAACTGAAGAATCATTATGTCTTACTTCCAAAACCTTAACTCCACAAAATTGGAAAATCTAAGTTAAATGGACAATTTTCTTGATAGATTCCATGTATCAAGGTTACATAAAGATCGGGTAAATATATTAAATAGTTCTATAAGAGCTAAGGAAATAAAGGCAGTCATTAAAAGCATCCCAACTGAAAAACAGTCCAGGGCTTGATGGTTTCAGCCCAGAATTCTACCAGCCCTTCAAAGAAGAGCTAATACCAATACTCCTCAAACTCTTCCACAAATATAAACAGAATGAACACTTCCAAACAGATTTTATGAGGCCTCAGTAACCCTGATGCCTAAACAACAGACCAAACAAAGAAAGAGAATTTCAGACCAATTTCCCTTAAGAATATCGTAAATAGCTGAGCACAAAAGGACTGAACATCAAATGATTCTATTAACATTTTTAACCATTTTTCCATTCTTACTTGGGCCCCAAACAGGTTTACTATGTCCCAAATCAGCAGGAAGTCATTTTAAGAGAGTGACGTCCCATCCCCAGAAAGTGGGGAGGGTGCCCCCCCCCCTTTGGTCATTTGATGGATAATAGAAAATTTTGTTATTTAGAGGAAGAGACTACAAGCTGTTAAATGGTCTTGTTAAATGGGTTTTGGAGGTTAGACCCAGGGAACTCTCTGTTTTTCTTTTCTGTATCCTTCTTTCTCTCCTATGTAGGAGTGAACAGACTTGAGAAAAAAAATGGGACATAGACATAGTATAGGAAAGATCAAGCAAAAAGGACAGATTATTGAATATGCCCTTATACCTTTGTATATTGATAAAAAATTAATATCATATTTGGCTAAATTGGTATTTATCATTGTATATTAGTGTAAAAATTAAGAATGTATTGGACTACATCAGTATTGATCTTTGTATATTGATACAAAATTAAGATTATATTTGGCCACAATGGTATTGACTCTTGTATATTGATGCAAAATTAAGATTGTATTTGGGCTACATAGGTATTGATCTTTGTATATTGATACAAAATTAAGATTATATTTGGCCACATTGGTATTGATCTTTGTATATTGATATAAAATTAAGGGTAACGCGTCTTAAAGGTATTGTACCTAGTAATGCTTAAAAATGAAATGTGAAGTTTTGGCCTTTTGCTACCAACCGTCATAAACTATTTAGGATAATTAAGAAATGCAAACTAATAGTCATGAAAGCATGTCATTTTGTTAGGTACTATGACAGTCTATCACAGTTATTTTCTAAGCTACTCAGAAATCAAGTTGCTAAGAGACAAGCAACAGTTGCTTATCTAAATATAAGAGATGGATAGGGCATCTTCAAAAACCTCAAGAGATCTGCAGAATATTGTGCTCAAAGATGTTTTCTGAACTTAAGATTTTTTGATATCGAGACATGTCAGCTCCTGACAGCACCCCCTATTTTACTCCAAATAGATGAGCATTGAAGAATCTCCAGTGTGAGATGATTGAAATAGTGGCAAGCCTATCTCTTGGCAATAAAAACCCCTTGCTTCAACTGTAGACAGAATACTGTCCAAAAAGGACAAAATTTGGAATCAGGTGAGTCGACAGCCTAGCACTGCCAAGACAGGGTAGGCAAGTCCTTCATAATTCCTGTTTACAATCAATGTCTGTCAGAGAAATGGGGCCAAATGGCTGAAGATTGATGCTGTAATGTATGGAGAGAAAATGGGAACTGTCCAGGCATCCAATGGTATGTCATTTCTTAGTTTTGGAAGCTGTGGGCCCTGCACTTCCTATAAAATCAGATATATTTATCCCTCTCAGGTCTCTGAGGTGGTTGAAGAATAGATAGCTAGAGTCTCATAGTTAAATTTTGAGTTGTTTAGGAATCAAGAGGGTGTTCTGGATCTAAGAAGATGTTTTTAAAATTGTGATGCAAGTTAGTATGAAAGCTGAGTTAGATATAGAACTTTAAACTCATGGAGATGGTTAGATAATAGAATTTTAAAGTCAGATTCCAAATACATATGGACTGGACATTGGGAATGTATGCTAAGCCATATAACTCTCATAATTGTGGCCTATTTATTTCTGTTGTTTTGCATTGTATTTATTGTTGTAAGAGAAAGAACCATTTGTTGGACTGAAAAAAAAAAGAATATCGATGCAAAGATACTCATTAAATACTTGCAAACAAAATCTAAGAACACATCAAAAGTATCATATACCATGATCAAGTAAGCTTCATCCCAGTATGGAGGGGTTGTTCAATATACAAAAACCCATCAATATAATCCACCATATAAACAAATAAAGAGGTCACATGATCATCTCATTGGATGCCGAAAAGCATTTGACAAAATTCAATACCCCTTTATGTTAAAAGTCTTGGAGAGATCTGGCATACAAGGGCCATGCCTAAACAAAATACAGGCAATTTACAGCATGCCAGTAGCCAATATCAAGTTAAATGGACAGAAATTTAAAGCATTTCCACTAAAATCAGGGACAAGGCAAGGCTGCCCACTCTCTCCATATCTCTTCAACATAGTACTTAAAGTTCTAGCTAAAGCAATAAGAGAACTAAAGGAGAGAATACAAATTGGAAAGGAGAGCTGGAGAGATGGCTCAGCAGTTAAGAGCACTGTCTGCTCTTCCAGAGGTCTGGAGTTCAATTCCCAGCAACCACATGATGGCTTATAACCATCGATACTGGAATCTGATACTCTCTTCTGACATGTAGGGGTACATGCGATTGAGCTCTCATATATGTAAGATAAATAAATAAATAAATCTTAAAAAAAACAAATTGGAAAGGAAGAAGTCAAAATATCCCTATTTGCAGATGATATGATAGTATACATAGGTGAGCCCCAAAATTCCACCAGAGAACTCCTACTGCTGATAAACACCTTCAGCAATGTGACTAGGTACAAAACTGATTCAAAAAAAATTAGTATCCCTTCTTTACACAAAAGATAAATGAGCTGAGAAAGAAATTAGGGAAACAACACCCTTCACAATACCCACAAATAATATAAAATACCTGGGGGTAACTCTAACCAAGCAAATGAAAGACCTGTACGACAAGAACTTCAAATATCTCAAGAAAGAAATTGAAGGACACATCAGAAAATGGGAAAATCTTCCATGCTCAAGGATAGGTGGATCAAGATAATAAAAATTGCCATCCTACCAAAAGCAATATACAGATTCAATGCAATTCCTATAAAAGTATGCACACAATTCTTTACAGACCTTGAAAGAACAATTCTCAGCTTCATATGGAATAACAAAAAAAAAAATACCTAAATCAATCCTGTAAAATAAAAAAAAAAATCTGGAGTTATCACCATCCCAGATTTCAAGCTATACTACAAAGCAATAGTAATAAAAACTGCATGGTGCTGGCATAGAAAGAGACCAGTTGATCAATGGAATCAAATTGAAGACACAGAAATAAACCCACACCTATGGTCATTTAATTTTTGACAGAGAAGCCAAAACCATACAATGGGAAAGGAAAAGCATCTTCACCAAATGGTGCTGGTCTAATTGGATTTCAACCTGTAGAAGGATGCATATATACCCATATTTATCACCCTTTATAAAACTTAAGTCCAAGTAGATCAAAGACTTCAAGATAAAACCTGACACACTAAATCTAATAGAAGAGAAAGTGGGAGAAATCCTCGATCTCATTGGCACAGGTGACAACTTCCTGAATAGAACACCAATAGCTCAGACTTTAAGACCAACAATCAATAAATAGGATCTCATAAAACTGAAAAGCTTCTGTTAGGCAAAGGACACTGTCATTAGAACAAAATGGCAGCCTACAGATTGGGAAAAGATCTTCACCAACCCCACATCTGACAGAGGGCTAATATACAATACATAAAGAACTCAAATAACACCAACCAACCAAATAATCCAATCAAAAAATGAGATACAGAGATAAGCCAAGAATTCACAAAAGAGGAAGCTCTAATGGCCTAGAGGCACTTTAAGAAATGTTCAACATCCTTAGTAATCAGGGAAATACAACTCAAAACAACGCTGAGATTCCATCTGTCAGAATAGCTAAGACCGAAAACTCCAATGATAGCATATGCTGGAGAGGATGTGAAGAACAGATGGGAGTGCAAACTTGTACAACTACTTTGGAAATCAATCTGGTGATATCTTAGAAAGTTGGGAATAGGTCTACCTCAAGACCCAGCCATACCACTCCTGGGCATATATCCAAAAGATTCTCCACCAAATCTCAAGGACATTGCCTCAACTATGTTCATAGCAGCTTTATTTTTAATAGCCAGAAATTGGAAACAACCCAGATGTCCTTCATCTGAAGAATGGATAAAAAAAAAAAAAAACCAAAACAAACAAACAAAAACCTGTGGTACATCTACACAATGTAATACTATTCAGCTATCAGAAACAAAGACATCTTTGTAACCAAATGAATGGAACTAGAAAAGTTTATCCTGCATGAACTAACCCAGACCCAGAAAGATACATATGGCATGTATTCACTTATAAGTGGATATTAACCATATAGCACAGGACAACCATCCTACAACCTACAGACCCAAACAGGCAGGAATCTAGCATAACTAATCTATGAAAAACTCCACCCAGAAATGACTTATGGACTCTATTGCTTGTTAGTGGAGCACATTACCTTAGCTGGACTGCCATATCAGGTTCCAGTACAGGATGAAGCTTTTATCCCTCATGTGACTGATGAACTGAGGGGGTTGATAAGTGGGGGCCCCCTCATCTGAGGAAAAAGAGAGAAGGAGAAGATGGAGATGGGGAAGAGGGAGGGAAGGTGGGACCTGGAGGGAAGGAGAGAGGGGACTTTAATCGAGAAGTACTTTGAAAATATAAAGTAATAACACAAACAGCTCAGGATCTAAGACCAACAATCAACAAATGGGACCTCATGAAACTGAAAAGCTTCTGTAAAGCAAAAGACACTGTCATTAGAACAAAATGGCAGCCTACAGACTGGGAGAAAATCTTCACCAACCCCACATCTGACAGAGGGGTAATATTCAAAATCTACAAAGAACTCAAGAAATTAAATGCCAAGAAACCAAATAATCCAGTCAAAAAATGGGGAACAGAGCTAAGCAGAGAATTCACAAAAGAGGAATCTCTAATGGCTGAGAGACACTTGAAGCATCCTTAATCATCAGAGAAATGAAACTCAAGATGACTCTGAGATTCCATCTCACACCTGTCAGAATGGCTAAGATCAAAAGCTCAAATGACAGCACATGCTGGCGAGTTTGTGGAGAAAGGGGAACACTCCTCCATTGCTGGTGGGAGTGCAAGCTGGTACAACCACTATGGAAATCAATCTGGCAATATCTTAGAAAACTTGGAATAGCTCTACCTCAAGACCCAGCCATATCACTTCTGGGTGTACATCCAAATGATTCCTCACCAAACCATAAGGATGTCTCCTCATCTATGTTCATAGCACCTTTGTTTGTAATAGCTAGAAACTGGAAACAACCCAGATATCCCTCAACCAAGGAATGGATTAAAAAAAAAACTGTGGCACATCTACACAATGGAATACTACTCAGCCATCAGAAACAACAAAATCACACAATTTGCAGCCAAATGAATGGAACTAGAGAAGCTCATCCTGAGTGAGCTAACCCAGACTCAGAAGGTTGCACATGGCATCTATTCACTTATAGTTGGATTTTAGTCATATAGTACAGGATAACTATACTACAGCCAATGCACCAAAGGGAACAGGAACATAGACTTTGTTTCCTATCAATGAGACACTTTTCCCTAGTGGTGCTGCCTTGTAGGCCCCCAGTGTATGAGGAGGTTCTTGGCCCTCATATGACTGCTGAATTGGGGTGGGGGACTAATATGTAGGACACTCCACTCCAGAGGAGTGGGATGAATGGGATAGGGGGTAGAGGGTGGGAGGACAGTACTAGGAGGGGTGGAAAGAGGGTACTATGATGGAGATGTAACCTGAAGTAATAAATAAACATAAAAAAAGAAATGAAAAGAAATAGGAACCAAACTCCCTGCAAACTTGAAGAAGAAGAAGGAGGAGGAGGAGGAGGAGGAGGAGGAGGAGGAGGAGGAGGAGGAG
>CAJQZJ010008773.1:11081990-11120030 GCA_907164525.1 Lophiomys imhausi
AGGAGGAGGAGGAGGAGGAGGAGGAGGAGGAGGAGGAGGAGGAGGAGGAGAAGGAGAAGACACCAGATCTAGCAATGAAATTTTTCCTTAGTCTCTCTCTACACACTGACTCTATTTGATTTTTCAAATCACTTAAAAATAAAATTCATTCCTGGCACTCAAGTATTTATTTACTTTTTAAAATTTTCACACACATATATAACATGTTTGTATTTTGATTAAATCCACCCACCAGTACTCCTCCTTTCCATGTCCTCCCAGATCCTACCAACCCCCTCCCAACCTCATGCACACTCACACACATACATACATATCTATATACTTACATACTCATATATATACATATTTATGTTTTCATATACATACACTATATACACATTATATATGTGTGTGTAATATATATATATATATAATGTGTGTGTGGGTATGTATGTATGTATATACATGAGTTTAATTAGTGCTGCTGGTGTGCATGAGAATATAAGGCCATCCTCTGGAATATGGTCAACCTATCCAGGGCCTCACCACTGAACAAAATTGATTCTCCCCCAGCAACCTTCGAATACTAATTCCACCTCACTGAGGGGCTGGAATTCATGAGTCCCTTGTACAGGCTGGTTTTGTGTCTTAATACAAGTTAGAGTCCTCAGAGAGAAAGGCGCCTCAGTTGAAATGCCTCCATGAGATCCAGCCATAAGGCATTTATTTTCTCAGTTACTGATGAATGGGGGGGTGGCAGTCCATTGTAGGTTGTGCCACACCTGGGCTGGTGGTCCTGAGTTCAATAAGAAAGCAGGCCGAGCAAGCCATGAAGAGTAAGCCAGTAAGCAGCATCCGCCATGGCCTCTGCATCAGCTCCTGCCTCCGGGTTTGTGACCTTGAGTTCCTGTCCTAATGTCCCCCAGTGATGGACTATGAATTGGAAGTGCAAGCCCAATAAACCCTGTCCTCCCCAACTTGCTTTTGATCGTGGTGTTTTTGTCATAGCAATAGAGACTCCAATTACGACATCCCTTCTACATCCATATTGCAATTTTGACTGTTTTGGTCCTATGCTGGTCTTCTGCAGGTAACCACATGCATATGTGCATTCATATGGTTCATGTAAACAAAGGGGCCTATCACATCTGGAAAACACTATTTCACTACTCAACACCTAGGTGTTTCAATCTTTCCTGCCCCCCCTCTAATGTGATGATGCCTGAGTCTTCAAAGATAAGGTATAATATAGGTGTCTCATTTAGGATGGAGTACTTCATTGTCCCTTACTCTCTGCAATTTGACCTGTCATGGGTCTCTGTATTAAGTGTCATATACTACAAAAAGAAGATTCTCTGATTAGACATAAGAACTGTACTAATCTATGGGGTATAATCATTTTCAGTTCAAGTTCTAAGAAGGAAATTGTCCAGCCCCGTTCCCACGTATGTTGACTTGGGGTGCTTCCTTAGGTCTTGGGGAACTGAGAATGAAGGTATACATGTAAGTTGTCCTCAGACCAAAGGGCAGTATCTATGAGTTGCATGATTAATCTTGGGCACAAAAAACTCCTATGGTTATAATAATTATTTTTGGGGAAACTGGTGACCACAAAAGTAGTCAAAACTATTTTTGAAAGAGAGACAGAGAGAGGCAAGAGAGAGATATTATGGGGAGTACAAGAAAGTGGGTGAGGGGTGAGAAAACTTGCAATTTCTATTAGAACCCCAGAGGGTGAGAATTAGGCCTCTTCCCAGATCAGCGTTTTTCTCCTTCTTCATGCACACTCCATCAATTCAAAGCATGACATTGCCATTCAGAACACAAGCATCAAGCTTATTAATAGAGTATTAATGGACTTTTTAAAAGTTTTTTAAAGGTTGCTCAAAGCATCTCATTCATTTTGAAAGAATCTTCACGGACATGATTTCGTGAGTGGGATAAAGACATATAGTGTACTGACTCTGTGGACCAGCTACATCCCTCTACCCAGCAGGGCTCCCCAGGGCACTGACAGTCTATCCTGCACTCTATCCTGCTCCTGGGTCACAGCTCTCACTCCAAAGGGTTCTGTTTACTTTTTTCACATAGAAAATGGTCTCAAACAGCACTTTTTACTTTTTTTTTTCTCCTTTGGCAACATAAAAGTGTAGAACAAAGGAAATTCAGAACCTTTTTTTTTTTAATGCTACAGGACACACAGTAGGCAATCTAAGTTCAGAGATTCGAAGAATCTCTGCACTGCTCTTCTGTGTGCTCAGTGTTACTGTCCACATTGCAGTTAGAGACTAAAAGCTACTTCTTCAGCCATGACAAAGTGGAAGAAAGTCTCTTCAGGGGAGTGAACTTAGCTGAGAGCAACGATAAGAAGGGTTTCCAAGATCCCAAGGCTATCTCATGGACTCCAGTTCTGTCCGTGTTAGTGCTGAGAATAGGAGCTCCACCATTAGGCTTCCTGCTCTCAAAACCTGGCTTTCATACCATTCTGCATCTCAATGCAGAGATGGCTAGTCGCTGCCATCCCCTGTCTGTAAAAAGAATACCTACTTAGTGACATCACTATGAAGATTTAAAAATAACATCCTGGCTCTGAGCACTACAAAGAATGCCAGCTGGTTTTGTTATGATCACCATCAGCCATGGCTCATAACTACACACTTCATTGGTGGGTTCCATGACTGCTTTGTAGGTAAACTTTACAAAACAGATACTGTACATCAAAGGAGATTAGATACAGAAGCCAGGGGGCCAAGAGATGGGAGTCAACACTTTAGCTAGACAGCTGACCAGCCAGGTGACCTCAGTCAAGTCATGGCATTATCCTCAGGCTTAGTTCCATCACTTGTAAAATGGGAGTGATTTTTGCCCTTTAGCTGTAGTGTGGGTGTTTCACACTCTGTTTGTGTGCATTATTTACCCCCAGTATCATCAGGAAAATACAGATCTTAGCTATTACTATTCTCTCTTTTCAGTCCACACCATATGTTTCTTCACTTTTCTTGCCTTTCCCTAACCTAGGGCACAGATCAGACTTGAGGAAAAACATTAATGAGGTAGGAGATGGAAAGAAACATGGTGGAGAAGAGGGGAGAGAAGGAGAGATGGGGGAGTTGAAGAGGAAGAGGAAGGAATAAATCCTCCACTTGATCAAAAAAAAAAAAAAGAATGTGTTGGTATATTTTCATTTTGCAAAATTCTCTTCAGTCTGTTTTCTCAGCATTTTAAATACTTTCTATTGATTATTCTGAATGGATATGAGGAAAATACCTCCTGTGAAAGGAAGAAGGGAAATCATTGCAAATCTCTTGGAAAGCTGCAGGAATGCTTCACTACTCTCCGGAAGCTAAGTGCACCTAAATCTGTAATCCCACTCCCAGGATGTGTTCAGAGGAGGCTTTTAAACAAAGGGCAAGTGATTATGAAATAAAAATGATCATTGCAGCCTTATATACAATAGTAGAGTCTGATGGCAACCTGGGTGTCGACGAACGGGAGGATGAGCCAGGAAGTGACCAGGCAGTAAATTCACACAGTATGCTTCAGGTGTAGAAATGGGGGGAAGAGGGTGGAAGGGCGGGATAGGAAGGGGGAATAGGGAGGGGTTTGTGACTGAGATGTAACTTGAACAAAAAAAAAAAAATAAAGTATTTATTAAAAAAAAAAAAAGAAAGAAATGATAGGTCATGACTGGGTAGCAGGGTGAAAACGCAGAATGCCAAAATTTGTTTGGACCATGATCACTATTATCTATTTTTTCTTTTTTTAATTAATTAATTTAATTTTTATTTCTTCAAGTTACAACTCAGTCACAATCCCTTCCCTACCCCCCATCTGGTCCCACCCTCCCTCCCTCTTCTCCCTCAACCCCCCCCCCATCCACTTCCTCTCTTTTAAGTTTATGGTATATCTTCCCCCCCCCTCAACAGCTCCCCCTTTCAGTCCAACAAATGGCTCTTTCTCTTATAACAACAAATACAATACAAAACAACAAAAATAATTAGGCCACAATTATGAGAATTATAAGGCTTAGCATACATTCCCAATGTCCAGTCCATATGTATTTGGCAACTGACTTAATATTCTACTATGCATCCATCTCCATGAGTTTAAAGTTCTATATCCAACTCAGCTTCCATCCTAACTTGCATCACCATTTTAAAAACATCTTCTTAGATCCAGAACACCCTCTTAATTCCTAAACAACTCAAAATTTAACTATGAGACTCCAGCTATATAGTCTTCAACCACCTCAGAGACCTGAGAGGGATAAATATTTCTGATTATACAGGAAGTACAGGACCAGTATCTTCCAAAACTAAGAAATGACATACGACTGGGTACCTGGACAGTTCCCAATTTCTCTCCATACATTAGAGCATCAATCTTCAGTCTTTTGGTCCTTTTTCTCTGACAGACATTAATTGTAAACAGGAATTATGGAGGACTTGCCTGCCCTGTCTTGACAGAGCTAGGCTGTTGACTTACCTGCTTCCAAGTTTTGTCCTTTTTGGACAGCATGCTGTCTAAAAAACAGTTAAGTTATAGAAGATGTTTAAAAATTTTTATCATCATCATTATTAATTGGCTTGCAAAGTAATGGACTTCATTATAGCATTTTCATAAATGGGAGACATAATTTGTTCTAATTCACTCCTCCCCCAATTTCTAAAGTGTATTTTAAAATTTTAACATTGCAACCAATAAAATCAGAAAGGTTAGGGTTAGGATTAGGATTAGGGTTAAAAACATAGAAACGTCAGGCTTTTTTGGACTAGGTACAAGTCTGAAGTGTGGCAGCTGTCCATAAGTACCATTATGTGTCCAGGTCTGGTGGGGAGTTCCCAACTGCTGTATCAGGCCAGAAACACATGCTCCTCCACCAGAAGGCCCAGACTTACTTGGTTTCCAGGCAGAAAGGGACCAGGAGATCCATACCCTCAGGGTTCTAAAGAGGCTGGAGAAAGGATTTTCTCCAATGCCCAAGTGTTAGCCTTCTTTTAATAAGCAAGCAGGAGAGTCAGGGTAGTCCTAGCCCTCAAGGTTACCAGCTCTCTTGGCTGAACTGCCAGTGCTGGGCCAAGCAGCTCCAAGTCCCTGAAGCTGAAACATGAGTCAAGATCCGTGTAACAGAATATCCAGTCGGGCCAGAGTGGTAGGAGAATTCTCCCACCAAGTGTTCACAGCCCTGATGATAAACATTCAGTGGAGAGAAATTCTCTGTGCAGCACAGTGAAAGATCAAAGCTCTTTTAGCTGAGGTGCCAGTGCTGGGATGGGCAGCTTCAAGGAGCCCCTGGACCAAGCCAAGCGGCTTTGGGAGTCTGGCTTAGTTCGGGTGTGTTTGGAGGCTGCTTTTGGAACATCCAGCCACAGAGAGTGCCCTGGACCTGGATGTGCATAGGGGAGATGAAAGAGGCTCAGCCCCTCTTGGTGAGCTTCAGAGGCCATGGGGGTGACTAGCAGTGGTGATGGTGATGCTTCCTGGCTACTTGCCATGGCAACATTGAAGGAGGAGGAAACTGGTGCTCCAGTTGCTCAAAGATGAGCTTCAGCTGCCAGCCACAGGAGACAAAGCTAGGTAGCATGTCCAGTAATGATGAGTTTCCTCTTCTCAAGCCAGAAATAAGCAGATGAGTCTCAGGCAGTCATTGTGGAGGAATGTAGAAAGAGAGTTCATTCCATGAATCAGGGGCATTGTAAATCTTTGGCCAGTGGGGAGGGGTTTTGGAGGTGAATATGTTTGATTTGCTGGGTATCATCCAATCAGAAGAAAGGAAAATCAGTTCCTATTTAACCCATAGGCAGTGTGGTTGGGGGGAAAAAACTCTAGGTAGGCTAGAGGCGTAAACAAATGTCATTGGCTAAAAGCCAAACACCAACAGGCCTCATTAGCATGGGGAAGTACTTTCAGAAATCTTCAGGTGTTCTCTGGGTGGGTTCTTATCAGGGTTGGGCTTCGTGACATGTCTTACTTAGAGGATCTGGGATCCTCAGATCAGAGGGAGGGAGGATTTTTCAGCTCAAAAAAGGGAGTCTATCATTTGGCACCAAGCTCAGGGGGCTTTCCAGAGGCACCAGACTTCTGCCTTATCTGCAGAAATTCTTCACACTTTATTGTATGGACTGGCATGACAAAATGACCAAGAACAGCTTCCTAGGACTGCTAAGTGAGGTCATAGCCTCCCAGAACTGCTCAGTGAGGTCATAGTCTCATAGGGCTGTTCAATGAGGTCATAGCCTCCTAAGGCTGTTCAGTGAGGTCATAGTCTCCTAGAACTGCTCAGTGAGGTCTTCATTTATAACAATAGCACAGAAACACATCTGTATCTGAATATCAACTACCAAACTTTTCTACTCCACACTACTGATCAACAACAGATAATTAGAGTTCATTTGAGAGTTCATTAAACAAGAGGGGAGCGTGTATTGAAACTGCCTTCTTGGGGTTCTTCTAGGCCTTTCTTTTTTATTTTTTCTTAATATTTATTTATTACTTCAGGTTATATCTCCACCACAGTGTCCTCTTTCCATCCCTCCCAGTCCTGCCCTCCCACCCTCTACCCCCATCCTTTCCATCCCACTCCTCTGGAGTGGAGTGTCTCTACATATCAGTCCCCCACCCCAGTTCAGCAGTCATATGAGGGCCAAGATTCTCCTCATACACTTGGGGCCTACAAGGCAGCACCACTAGGGAAAAGTGTCTCATTGATAGGAAACAAAGTCTATGTTCATGTTCTCTATGGTTCATTGGTTGTAGTATAGTTATCCTGTACTATATGGCTAAAATCTGACTATAAGTGAATAGATGCCATGTGCAACCTTCTGAGTCTGGGTTAGCTCACTCAGGATGAGCTTCTCTAGTTCCATCCTTTTGGATGCAAATTGCATGATTTCATTGTTTCTGATGGCTGAATAGTATTCCATTGTGTAGATGTACCACAGTTTGTTTTTTTTTTGTTTTGTTTTGTTTTGTTTAATCCATACCTTGGTTGAGGAAATATGGGTTGTTTTCAGTTTCTAGCTATTACAAATAGAACATAGATGAGGAAACTTCCTTGTGATTGGCTGCAGAATCATTTGGATGCATACCCAGAAGTGGTATAGCTGGGTCTTGAGGTAAAGTTTTCTAAGAAATCACCAGACTGATTTCCATAGTGGTTGTACAAGCCTGTACTCCCACCAGCAATGGAGGAGTGTTCCCCTTTCTTCACAAACTCGCCAGCATGTGCTGTCATTTGAGCTTTTGATGTTAGCCATTCTGATAGGTGTGAGATGGGATCTCAGAATTGTCTTGAGTTTCATTTCTCTGATGATTAAGGATGCTGAGCATTTCTTCAAGTGTCTCTCAGCCATCAGGGATTCCTCCTTTGTGAGTTCTCTGCTTACCTCTGTTCCTCATTTTTTGATTGGATTATTTGGTTTCTTGGCATTTAATTTCTTGAGTTCTTTGTAAATTTTGGATTTTAGCCCTCTGTTAGCTGCTAGGCCTTTCTATGCTTGTCCTCTGCATGGCTTACAAAACCCTCATGAAACATATGGAACATCTCACTTTACATTTCAGCCTAGCTCAGTCAGCCAATGAAATTCATTTGAACAGGCTGAAGGTTTTGCTGCTAGAGACTCAAATTCTAATCCAACATGAATAGTCAGACATGGTAGCACACCAATTTAATCCAAGAATTCAGAGGCCAGAGGCAGTGGAACTCTGTGAGTCTGAGGCCAGCCTGTTCTACTTAGTGAGTTTCAGGCCAACCAAAGATACATAGTAAGATTCTGTCTCAAAAAAGAAAATCATAGGTACAGTAAAACAACATAAACAACAGTATTTGGAATATGGTTAACTGAAAGGGGAGAAAATCCACAAAGCTATAGTCACTCTGTAATTACTACAGCTCAAAAGCATTTTGCTCATTTAAAAAGAAGCATGGGAAAAATTAGTTTTGCAACAGGATTGAAATTAGGAGTGATTTTTTTCTTAGTTCCTTTTATTATTATATATTGGTTTTTGTCATAAGGAAGTTCGCACTATTTTGATTCCACCATATTGCATGGTGCAGTACCTTTGGCCCATGGAGACCTGGGATGCCCTTGCTGAAGCCATCATCATATTAAAAATGAAACTGCATAAATGAATAATAATGATAACAATAAGAGCTGCTGTGAATTAACCATAATTGTCATGGTAATCAGAGAAGCTATGAATTAAGAAGCCAAATTGTAATTGTAATGGCCACTGTGATAATAAGGTAGCAAATGAATGCTTCCTGCAAATGGGTCTGTGTGGAAAGGAAGTCCGTGGCTGGAATTGGTGGAGGGTCTGTGGGTGGAGATGGAAAGTTACAAGTGTATTGTTTCAGCCAGGAACGGATGCACAGATGCGAGCAGAAGCATCAACCAGAAGGAATTGATCAGCAAAGTAGCTCAGCCTGGGCTACAGAGGACCAGACTTGGTGAGAACAAGCAGATGAGGTTCCAAGTGTGAGCTGACACCAGATCCTTCAAGGGTAGAGACAACAAGGAAGGGCTTCTCCAAGTGGCATGAAGACCTGGAAAGTGCCCAATGCCATCAGTGAGACTGCTACACTCTAAGTGGGGGCAGGTTCTGGCTCTGAATTCTGTAAAGCAAGGACAGATACAAATTCCACTAGAGGAACTGTGATGCAGATTAAGGAAGACCACGGCTCGAGCTCAGTGCGCAGTGGTGAACAATGTAAGTTATGATGAACAGCCATCTTGGTATGAATACGGTCGAGTGATATAGTGATTCATAAATCATGATTCAACCAGAAGTGAACATCTATTGTTACTCTTTCGTCTTTCTCTTCTGAGATTATGCTTTAGAAAAGTGATGTCTTTCTGTACTGAGGGCAGGTGATAGAGGCCAGGGTAACTTGTTAAAAATGCAATCCAATAGAAATGTCTATTGCCAGAATATGCATAATATATGGAAAAAAGTGAAGATAGACCAAGATTGGAAGGGAAAAGTCTGGATACATCACAAGACCCCTAGTGGATGCCTGAAAACACAGGTAACACACAACCTAATGTACCTTTCCTAATTACACGTGCCTATAACTTTTAATTTATAAACTAGGTACACTAAGAGAATAACAAAATAATAATAAATAGAACAGTTACAATAATATACTGTAATAAAATTATTAGCATCAAGCTGGTAATTTGAAGTCAGTTAGGAAAAGGAAAGTTACTTGGATACAAGCATTGCAAGACAGGGAATCAATATGATTACAGTTTGCTACTGAGTGACTAACAGGTGGGTAGTATAAGCAGTGAAGATATGCTGCACAAGTGGGCAATTCACATCCCTGGGTGGACATACGTGATAGTGAAAGGTTTTATCACTACTCAGAATCACACTCAATTTATTTAATTGACACACACAAACTTCTTTACTTCTGGAACTTACCATTTAATGTTTTTGTATACTGGCCTTAAACAATAAAGCATGGAGAGCTGAAACAACGAAAGGGGGGTTGCCACAAGATTGCTTTAAATTACCAGTGTGTAGAGAAAACAAAAATCAAATTGGCTTTTGCTCACTTTTGACATTGTTTTACATTGTCTACAGTGGATAATGGCTCAGCAGGTGAAAGTGCCCGACTCACAAGCCTCATGGCCTTTGTGTGTGATGGAAGGAGAAAAAGATTCCAGAAAGTTTGATATTGTTTTAAGTTTTCTACAGTAGTGACCAGATGGCACACACATAAATAATAAAAACAAACTCTAGACAGTTGTCCTCTGACCATCACACATGTGTACATAGCACACACTATTGGATTACAGAAATTAAATGTCTAAAGTCACATAGCCTTTATGTACAGACACAAATCCCAAGTTATACGTTCTTGGTATCAGAGAACATCATGGTATGGAGTAAGTATGCAATCGTGTTTCATACTTCTCAATTCACTAATTTTTTAAGAATCGCTTTAGGAAGCTTAAAATTAGTAGTAACCAAATTCATCCCCCCACAAAAATTTAATCAGAATGTTAGGGGGTGAAAGTTTGCATTCATATTTTAAAGCTCGTAACATTCATTCTAAAGTACACTCAAAGGAAGTTCATTAGTGAGCTAGTAGAGTTTAATTTGAAATTTATATTTTTATATTATAGAACAGTCTCCAAGTACAGCTCCTACTTAGAGACATTGATGCACTGAGTTTCTGCCTGCATCTCTATTTCTGAATTTTAGTCCCAGAATACTAGGCAAGCCCAAGAACTCTGAGTATCTAAGAACACAGTGAGTGAAGTGCCTTCACGTTCCCAGCAGTCCCTCTTGGTGGAAAGTCTTTTCTGGCTCTTAAATGCAAATATAAAATTTTAGAAGACTAAGAAGAGAGAAAATAGAAATAGGACAAAGAGTCCCTTCTTCTCAACACAGAGAACTGCCTGTTTACATAAGAGTTTACTAGTGTGTCCCTACCGGGCCATTCTAGCCCATGCTAGAAAGACTATTACAGATTCCTGGATTGAAAAATTCTCCCAGTCTCCCCCTATGTAAACATCAGATGCTGCAGCAGCCTGGATGCTATTAAGACCTTTAAACAGTGAACTTAATTCAAACAAGGCAAATTGTGCCCACCCATGCAGACCATCACAGCTGATGGACTAGCCAGGACTGGGCTTCAAAGTCATTAAGAAAATTCCAAAAGCAAGTATTCTGAATTCTTATGCCCCTCATAGTTCATTGACTCAGGATCTCCAGGGATGAAGAAAGTAACATTTTCTAAATGCTCCTACAGTAGACTTCTGATATGCCTGGCTTGGTTTCCAATGTGATCAAGGCCTTGGGCTATCATTTAAGTAGAAAAAAAACTCTAAAAGGTTATGAGGTCCTGTGGATCTCCCTCACCATATCTAATGCCTGGAGTCTTACCATTAAAATGATGCCACTTCTAGGCAAGCAAGCACAGCTCATGAGTCTAAGAGTACAGTCAGAGTTGGAGGGCAGTGTCTTTAGAGGCCCCCATAGACCAAGTGGAGAAGTCTGGGAATGAAGCACATGTAGAAACAACTGAATCTAGAAGTTGCCCATGGAGACAGATGTGGGCTTTGAAGTCAGGCCAGTTTGGATTCTGCTTTTGCTTCTGCTGCTCTACCAGCTCTAAGCATCTGAATCATTATCTTAACTTCCCTGACTTCAAGAGCTGCATCTGTAAACTGGAGAATAAAATTAATCCTCATGCTTATATCAGTGATGACCTTGCTAGTTCGGGGCTTTCTTTCCCCTTCTACTCCTCGTCCTGCCTGTGTCTGCTTGCTACCAGGACACTGAGGCCTATTGACTGCTCTCAGTTGTTCTGCAGCTAACTGGAAGGTGGGAAAAGGGAGAACCAACCTGGCAAGCTCTCTCTCTCTCTCTCTCTCCCTCCCACCCTCCCCCCCCCTCTCTCAATCAGTGGTACCCCTATGGTGGCTTCTCTGTAATACCCCATGCTCCTATTCAATAGCTCCACCATGGTTGTAGATTCTACCCTTAACCTCCAGCCAATGGCCTCATTACCTCGCATGCTCTTGCTGTAGCAGACATAGACACCAGTCTGGCTTATCTGGGTTAGAACACACTCTTGCTCACCCCATCTATGTCCCCACATCCCCAAACCCTTGCTTCAATTCTCCCTTCTCAAATACTTCAGTGGCTCCTTTTCTAATTTTCCCTTCAACTTAGATCGTTGCATTATATGCTCCAAGTGTACAGCTTCATGCTACTTATATTAATAAACTGGAACTACTGTGATTATGTATAATATAATAAGCTACTGCCTACTCCCTGGGTGTTCCCTGCCACAGTCCTCCATATGAGTGCTCAGGGGCAAGGTGATCACCTGGAGCCAAATTTGTTTTATCGGATTCCCCATGCTTGAAATAACAATAATACAGTCAACATTTTTGTAAGAATTGCTCTGCTCCAGGCATGGTTCTTCTGTTGGCTTTGCTTAGATTTACTCATTTACCATTGTACCATTTCCCCTTCTCTTTTCTCCATCAAAATCTTTCCATATACTCCTTGCTGTCTTTTAAATTCATAACCTCTGTTTTCATTGTGTGTGTGTGTGTTCATGAATACGTAAGCACAACCTGCTCAGTATATGTTATTTGTATGTATGTTTTTAGGGATGACCATTTGGTATTGGATGGCCAATTGATACTCTTCCCTGGTGAAGACTATTTCTCCCACTCTCAGCATTCTTTAGCTGCATGCATTCTTTGTGTGGGGATGTACTCTACTAGCTTTCCCCCATCCATGCTAGTATGTCTACTGGCATCATCCTTGAAGAGCTATAACATCTTGAAAATGCATCCCTGCCCAGCCTGGTACAGGAAGATCCTGCAGGGGCCCCTCCCTGAGGTTACTTGGCATTCACTCCTTTTTCTGTTTTAATTGATATCTGTAGTGGATCCTGACCATGTAGGAATCCATAAGTCATTAACTGGAGATCAATTAGGCCCATGGAAGTCAATTGTTCTCACTCCAGTGACCTTTGTGTAAACTGGTCTATCAGAAGGCTTTACTGATTCCTGAATGAACTGGAGGGAAGTGACATTTATTGAGTGACCACCCGGTACACCTGCCAGAAGCCCTCTGTACAATATTTCATTGTAATTCTTCAGTCAATGTATGAAAGAAAATATTATTCCCATTTTACAGATAAGAAAATTGACGATGGAGGAACTAGGTGGTTTGGAAATGGGTGGGGTGTATTATAGTGTAAAATCTCATCTTCTCTCTCCACTATGCCTCAGTCTCCTCTGAGCCATGGTAGAAATGATGTCCAAATGGGATCTGGTAGTGCAGTCCCCTGCATCATAATAATCAAGTGAGGGACACTTCTCGTGGAGATTTCAGAACATGTACAGATCATTTTGTTTTTGTTTTGTTTTTGTTTTGTTTTCTCTTCAGATCATATGTTTACCACGTTGGAACAGGAATGTCTACAGCAGTTATTCCACACCACCCTTCCACTGTCCACGAGGCAGAAAGCATCAGTTCAACCAATCACACTGCACAGAAAAGGTGGGCCAACTCTACATCTGGCTCCTCCTTAGTGAACGTCTCATTTATTTCCTCAAGTTTACTAAAGAGAGCAGGGAAATCAGCCCAGATACAGGACACTACCATGTTCTACTTCAAACACAGAATATAAGAGAGGAAAACAGTTAAAAGGGTGAAAGGACATAATTCCATTTCCCTGCTTTGCTTGATCTCAAGCTGAGAGAGATGAAGAGCACCACCTCTCTTAGGACTCGGGGCAGATGCTAAGTGCTGTTAAATCACTGTCGAAGTCTGTTAAAGTCATGATTAGTGTTAGTGATGACTTGTTTAAGTGTATGTTGTAGGCACTCCTTATGCCGTCTTCCTATGAGCGAACACTTTAGGGACTGGAAAAACTGCCTAATTAGCAGCAGCTGTTAGAGTCTCCTGATCTACCCTGGTTGCCGAGCAAAAGGAGGGTCAGTCAGCCAGCCAGACAGATGACCCTTTTCAGTCCCAAACATCTGGAACACTCACCCATAGGATGGCCCGAGACAGCCACCTGTTGAGTTCAGCCTCCTGCCTCAGCTCCTAAAGGCACACGGGAGCTGTTTGAGAACGCTCACGCCACACTTCTCTGCCAACACAAGCCTCAGGAAACTCTAGGTGACCCAGCTTAGAGGCGGGGCTGTGACTGGGCCAAATAGTGGCTGTAGTTGGTTCAAATGGCCCCTCCTGGGCTACAGAGGCAGGCATTGCAGACTCACTTTGCAAGTCAGCTGGAGACTACTCTACTACTCTGCCTCCCCAATGCTGCCACCACAAGCTCCATAAGAGTCTTCCTTAACCTTGGGCAGCCATTAGTGGGTTCTTCATCTATGATACTGTCTTTCAAGAATGATGTATGGATAAAATTCTACAGCAAAGCTTTGGTTAGTATATTTTCTCATTGAAAGCATTTCTTTAAAAGTTCATCTATATGTATCAGTGGTTCATCCCTTGCTCTTGTTGAGACTTATAGCCAGTGTCCTAAGCATTTTATATGTCACGTCCTGTCCAAAGACATTTTGGCTATTGCAAGTAAAGTGGCTATGATGCTTTTCATGTGAACATAAGTATTTATTTGTCTGGTGGGAAATTTCTGAATCCTATAGTTCTGGTAGGCTTAGCTCTGTAAGAATGGTGGGACAATTTAACATTCCCAACAACTCATGAATGATCTATTATTCCCTCTAGGTTTCCTGAGCATTTGCTGTTTTAGCATTCTGTTTGCTTTTAAGTAGTAGCCATTTTCATAGGTGTGTGGTCATATCTCACTGTGATCTCAGTTTAGAGGAATATTCAATTTTCTACACCTGCCTGTTTGTTTTTTATAAGTACGTCCTTTTCAGTGGAATATATCTTCATATCTTTTGCATGTTTTCTGTCTGAATTGTGTGGCTTTTCTAATATTTGAGAGTTTTCTCCACATTCTAGATAATATGAGGTCTCATCAGTCTTCTCTGCTTACTTTCTTTACATAGGCTTCCTCACAACCAAGGGCTCAAATGTTAATAAGGTCTAAGATATCATTTTTCCCCACTTAGAACCATACCTTTGGTATTACAATTCTGTTCTAAATCTTAAAATTTTTCTTTTTCCCTAAAATTTGCATTCTTCTGTAGCTTTATGATTTGTTATTAATTATATGTCTGTGATATGTACACTCTCTGGGGCTAAAGCTTTGCTGTTGGTGGGGGCATTTTCTGTCTGCTGTTTATGGACATCCAAATGTTCTCTGCACCACTGCTGTCAGTGAGTGCAAGGTTTCCTAGACAGGAAGAAAATCTAAGGGGATGACAATCTTCATTGCCAGCCTTATAGGAATTAGAGCTACCTGGGAAACCAGCTGCTGGGTGTGTCTGTGGGAGCAGTTCCAGAAGGACACCGAATGTGGGTGGCATATGCTTGTGTCTCAGATTAAGCAAAATGATGAAGCAAGTGGAGCTCCAGTGTTTATCTCTCTTGGCTTCCTGATTCCGTGTGTCATGTGACTAGCCCTTTCACCACCCTGCCACTCATTCCCTACCGTGATGGACTACATTCTCAAAATGTAAGGCAATATAAACTTTCCCTTCCCTCTTCCTTCCTTCCTTCATTTCTTTTCTCAGGTATTTTGTCATATCAATAAGAAAACAACCAATGCACTACACATTTCTTCTACCATATGAGGGGACTCTGGAACTATTTAAATCTCTTATTTTGCAAGGTGTAGGGTTTGGCCTTAGGTTTAGATTATTGTCTTGCTTACTTGTGGGGGTTATGGTCCTGTCCACTAGAATCTAGTAGGAGTTTAGTTTCTTTCTTTTTTTTAATTTAATTTTTTCCTTTTTTTAAATTTATTTATTACTTCAGGTTACATCGCCATCATAGTGTCCTCTTTCCACCCCTTTGAGTTGTGGTTTTATTTTGGTCACCTTAGTTTGTGAGTGCCACTGTTTCCTGCTGATGTTGCCTGAGAGGGTAAAAGGAGTCCATTGAGGTACAACCACCGAGTGCAGGAGACAGTAGAGAAGCTATAATCAGCGTTGAAATTTAGGTTGCTTTTTATTAATATAGTATTGGTGCAGTTACATTTTACTGTATTATTTGTGTGTGTGTGTTATGCAAGGGTATTCAAATGTATGTGGGTGTATGCTTGCATAAACACATGGACATATGTGTGTATGCATGTTGAGGCCCAAAGTTGACATGGGTATCTACCTTAATTGTTCTCTTGCTGAACTCAGAGTTTGTCAGCTTGTCTACTTAGCCAGAGGGTTCCAGGGACCCCCTTTTCTGCCCACCAAGTGATTCCAGGTGCCTGCCTAGCATTTATGTGTGTGATGGTTAGTTTTAATTGTTAACCTGTCACTATCTAAAATCCCTGGGAAGAGAGTCTCAATGGCATATTTTTTTGATCAGGTCTGCCGGTAAGCATGCCTTTAGGGAATTAGTTTGACTATGGAAGACCTTTTCACTGTAGGTGGCACCATTCTCCAGACAGTGCATCCTGAGCTGTGTAAGCCTGAACAAAGTAAACTGAAAATAGAGGAACATGTGTGCTTTCCTTGTTCTCTGACTTTATGGATGTGAATTGACTGGCTGTTTCAAACTCCCAGCTCTGCGGCTTCCCCCAAAACACTGTACTGTAACCTGAAATCATGGGCTAAAATAAACCCTTTCCCACCTAAGCTGCTTCTCCCACGGTGTTTTGTTTGTTTGTTTGGGTTTTTTGTTGTTGTTGTTGTTGTTGTTTTACGGCAATAGACACAAATCTAAGATGCTATGTGTGCTGAGGAGCTAACTCTAGTCCTCACATTTGGATGCGTTATCCACTGAGCCATCTCCTAAGCCTCTATATTACTCTACATGTAAACTGTGAGTAACATTGACTTTAACTGTTCTTGTGTTCTTTTAACCCCTGGGTTATGTGCAGAAAGTAACAATTGAGAATATGAGAAACTCCAAAACATTGAAATTTCTAGCACATCTGGTCAGTTCAATTTGGCTGGTGCTCCTTTCTTGCCCTGTTCCACTTCCAAGAAAGAGATTTTGGTGTCAATTATGGTTTAAGGCAAGAAGAGTCCTACTTTAGTGTGTATTAACTCAGCTGAGGAATTTGAATTATGAGTACAAATTATCCTTTCCAAACTTCTCTAAAATGAAAGTTTATATTTTTAATTATGAATAACTTAATTTTAAGAAAATGTGAAAATTCAGTTTAAATATTATCTCCAGGCCTTCCTCCAATTTGCTACCTAAATAGATAAGCTCTAGCATTCTTGGCAATCTTCCCTCTATCATAAAGTAAGGAACACAAGGGTTTAACCTACCACTGTGTCATGGCAGGGCCCCTCTCATTAGTTCAGTTAGCCCTGACAAACCCACCACCTAAGTTTGTAAGGTTCTTCCTTAGCCTGCACTTCTCCATTCTTCCCTGAGATAGCCCAGTTTTGCTTCTCATAGCTCACAGAAGACTAGGCTCTGGCGTAGGCTATGTTTCCAACCCTGGCAACAGCACTTACGATACAGACTGCCTTGCATAAGAAATACTACTGACTACTGCAAAATTAGTGTCTGTGGCAGTTTGAATCTGATACATGCTCCAAAGACAAGATCTAAAAGTCGGGGAGTGTGAAATCTTCTGTAGGATGGGATAGAGGGAAGAAGCAGCTCATTGGGGACAGGTCTTTGAAGAAGAAATTGAAACTCAGTCCTTCCCATCTCTTCCTTCTTCCTGTTTCCTGGCAGCCATGGTGACCACTGCATATTCCTACCACCATGAAACTCTGTCTCCCTTAAGCCTTTCTACCTTTGCACTGTCCTGGATTCCTGGTGCCTCATGGCACCAGTTTTAGCTCCTCAAACTAGTCAGGAGCTAAACATCCTCTATACCCACCCTAATGTGACCTTTGAAACTTTATGTCCAAACCTAGTCACATCCTAAAGAACTAGAGAGTAGGATTTCAATATGTGAAATTGAGGTTGTTTGGGGGACAGCACACTCTTTGGTGTGTGATCTCTTATGTGAGATGAATGAGACCAGGCTCTGTCACCCCCAGAGTGATCTCTGCCTTCATCCTCTATTTTGTGTGGTGGAAAACAATAATCTACAAGATGCCTTGTCAGCTGCCCTTAGATAAACAGAAGTTCTAGTGAAAGACTAAATAGGAGGAAAGAGGAGTTAATACTTGCTTTTGAGTTTTGGCATACTTTTCTTCACTGTCCTTGTACCTACTAGAATGCCCCTCTTACATGTTCCCCACTCCTGAGAGATACTCATAGCTGCTGGATCCCACTGACACAACCCTTCCTTTTTTTCCATTCCTATAGGTAGAATAGTTTTCAATACCATCTGCTTGGCTTCTCAGATCTCTTATTACATGGCTAATCAATCCTAGTAACATCTTTCTTTATGAAAGACTAACAGTGTCTCTTCAGCTTAGATTTCTAATGCCATGTCTTCAATAAGAGACAAACGTTTCTAGTTGATGGCAAAGGAAGAGAGAAAGAAAGAAAGAAAGAAAGAAAGAAAGAAAGAAAGAAAGAAAGAAAGAAAGAAAGAAAGGAAGGAAGGAAGGAAGGAAGGAAGGAAATAAGAAAGAAAGAAAGAAAGAAAGAAAGAAAGAAAGAAAGAAAGAAAGAAAGAAAGAAGTAAAAAGAGACCTTGGGCAATAGTCTTAAAACACAAGACTACCTGCTCTGTGGTATAAAATAAGGGAAAAGATCCAAATATCCTGCTATCCCCCAATTTCTAGGGTCCTTTACTAGATAAGGAGTTAGATTGAGTAGTATTTTAGATTCTTCTGTTATGTGACATGCAAACATACCACTAACGGACAACTGCAACAGGAACCTTGAATCATGTGGACATCAACAAACATCTACCCGGGCACCTTCCAGCTGTGCACTTACATTGTCATGCATTTCTTCTGTAAAGATTTTAAAGGAGCATATTTTTACACAGATTTTATTAAAGAGTCTTTTGAGTTCACAAAACCTTGAAGACCAGAAATGTTTCATCTGTGCTGTAATGATTCTAGAACAGGCAAGCAGAGGCTAAACCCCAGAGAAGAAGACATTGGTGTTTCATTGGTGACTTCAGTCTGTTCTCTGTACTCTGAGAACCATGGACAATACAAAGCATGGACTGGAATCAGCAGCTGGCCATTCACTGTGTGAGCGTGCATGTGTGTGCACTCACTTGTCCACACTGTGTCAATGGGTGTATACAGATATAGATGTGCATCTGGAGACCAAAAGCAAACCTCAGTTACCATTCCTCGGGTTTCACACATCTTGTTTGTTTGTGATAGAAGTTAGGTTTCTTTAAGAAAATCAGTAGGCAGTTCAGAATAGCATCTGGCAGCACATAAAGAAAGCTTGGTGTCCCTTTACTTGTTGATATGGACAAAGTCAGTCCTGGCCAGACAATATGCTCTGTTGAAGGGTCATTGCTAAGAAACCTCACAAGCCATGCAGATGACATCAGTTGTCGTGAGAGAACAACGGGTCTGTTGGACATCGGGAGAAATCTATGGACCCTTGAGACTGCTGAGTATCACGAGATAATGCAATATATAAGTCATAGAACTCCTCCCGCCCTCACCAACTGAGAAGTCAAGCTGAAGAAGAACACAGCAAGGTACACCATTAACAGAATTTAGATTGTATTATTCCAAGGCATCTGCTCTGGCATAAACACTCCTGAGAGTTCCTTAAAGTTGTCTGTCTTGGGGCCCCAGAGTGCTGGGACAGTGAGTGAAGCAATCAGAGTTCAGAAGCTGTTTGGAGAGGCTTTGGGCTTTGAAACTCTCCTGGGCCAAAGAGATCATGGAGGAGAATCTTAGCTGAATGGAAAAGCTGCCCTCAGTTAGCAGTTGTTACAGACTGACTTTGTAAACCAGCCACAATTTGGTGGCGAAAATAAACTAGCCTTACAAACTGGCACAGTACGGTCCAAAGGACTTTAACTTTAAAAGATAGTACCTTTCAGGACTGCCATAAACCAAGTCATCCTTCACAGAACTATGCTAAGAATATTAATATCATTTTAAGAAAGTTAAATGTGTTAAATGTTTTTAGATAGGTATTAGAGTGTTACAAGATATTAGGGTATTCTTAGATAGATTATAGATTTTATATTATAGGTTTTAGGTTAAAGAATTTAGGTATTTTATAGATGTTTGTTAAGTATTAATATATATAAGTCTTTATAATTAAAAATATTCTGTCACATTTGGGTTTTTGTTTTTGTTTTTTGAGTCAAGATATTTCATTGCCCTGTCACTCACTACATAGACTAAACCACTGAGTCAGAGATCCATGTATCTCTGGAGCCAGCACTGGGGTCACTGGCATGTGCCACCACGCACAGATGTTTTAAAAACATTCTCTGTGGGTTCTGGGAGATCTAACTCAGGCCTTTTCTTGCAAGGCAAACACTTTACCAATGAAGCTGTCACCCAGACTAGTCACAATTCTTCTCCCCTCCATCTACACTGAGACAACTTGACGCAGATAGGCAAAACTATGAGGTCAGACAGTTTTGCTTATAAAGCTTAACACCCTGTTACATGACTTTGAACCTCAGATTAGGGGTACCTCTCTCATAGGTGCTGCTGTCAGATAGAGGCTCCAGGCATAGGATTCCTTGGCACCACTGTTCCTTTCCAGCCCACATGCGCAGAAACCCTATAGTGCTCCTAGATTTCTCTTGTCTTATCCTAGCCTCACATAGCAGTGTGCCCACAAGGCGGAAAGTTAAACTTTAGTTTCTTGGGCCAAAGCAGGAAATGACAAAAGCTTAAACCTAGCAGGAAATCAACTCCAGAGAATATTCCCATTTTCTTGAGAACTCTTCCTCTTTTCCACACAAGACTTCCTTGACTCGCATGACTTCAGTGACTGAGTGTCTCATTCACACCCTCCCCTCAAGTGCCCACGATATGGTTTCTCCTGCTTTACCCTCACTCTTGCAAAACTCCATGATACATCTTTGTTACTTTCACTAGAAGGAAAGAAAACAGATATAAGGAAGATGGGACTTAATGGCCGCTGGTTGTATTTTCACAAGGTTTTCTGTATTTATAGAAGTATATCATTTCATAGTTAATACCAGAGAGACGTAAAGAATGATGCCATGAGTAGCTGCTCGTCAGCACCCAATGTACATAAGATCTTCCAGCTAAAGCTCACTGCTACTGTGCCACCCTCTCTCCTCCCGTGTAACCACACCACCATCCCTCACTTCCCAGTGGGCCTTGTTACTTGCCTTACACAATTTCAAGGTTTCTATAGCAAGTTTCCTACACAATAGTTCCTGTATAAATATACCTACATATGTGTGTGCATATATATATATATATATATGATTTTTTTGTTACTTTTGTATGTGTTTTAGGAAAAATTTAAGGAAAATCCTAGTTAGAACAGAATGCCAAATATTCAGTGAGTGTTTCACTTCTTTTTTTTTAATTTTAGTATCTCCTTTGATTCTGTTTCCTTATAATTTCACTTTTTGATTGCTTTTCCATCAATTCTTCATTTAGCTTCTTGAACGAATATGTGCTGACTCCTTTAAAATGTTTTTCTAATTTCAGAATCCAATCACTACATGCCTTTCCTTGCTTCCTGCTTTTACTCTGGACTGTGGATCACATTTATCCCTTTGTATGTACAACAATTTTTAACATATTAACTTTTTGTGTATGATACCATAATTTATCATAATTCCTCGGAAGAATGATATTTTTGTTATAGGAAACAAACAACTGGCTGCTGTTTTCTCTCTGTAGAGGATTTCACTGATGGATCTATTGCTTTTCCTTTGAAGCAAATGCCCCAGAATAGCAATGTGGTAGGGTCTTGGTAGAAAACATGTGATTGCCACATCTCAGGACTGGAAGGACTACAGTCCCCCTCAGTAGCAGAAATTGGGAACTTTCTACTGTTCATCTTTCCAGCTGAAAGAACCAGCTTCTAGCCAGTCCTATTTTAATCTCTCCCTCGCACACATAGTTCAAAGTCAGTTATAGGTCTGAGCATGGGTTACATGTATGTTTGGGGACCCCTTCCCCATAATAGAATATTTTTACCTTGTTTACCAGCTTTTCCAGCAGTTGTGAGTCTATGATGATAGTGACCCCACCCCTTTGGCTCTGCCAATCCAGTGATTTTTTTTTTTTTTTTTTTAATGGCAGGGGCTCTCTGGCCTAAAAAGAAAGGTCACAGGTATATGTTTTATCTGTGTCTTTTCCTTTTTCAGGAATTGAATTCTTTTTTATTTCTGCTTACTTTGGTCACACTAGAGTGCCTTTCTTCATTCATTTTTGTGAAAATGTTTACAAATATTATTTAAAGCATTAGGTGCCATATTTGAACTGGCTTAGAGATCAAAATACATTGTGTACATGCATGGAATTCTCAAAGAATAAAAAAATATGTTGTAAAAATAAAATGAGATTTAAATAGCAAAAAAAATGTTTTTATGTTTCTCACCTTGGACATTTAGGACATGTTCAAATTTATCAGTTCCAATAACTTGCAGGTAATCTCAACAGTGGCCAAGTCTCCATGACCAAAATATTTAGTGTGGCATATTATTTTTATACTCCTATTTACCTTCCACTAAAAATCTTTATGATGTGGTACATTTCATATGAAAAATATCCAAGAGAATTCTGCATCTACCTTTATTAACATATCAGTTAATCAAAACTTTAGAGTAAATCAGCATTCTTAAATTCCTATATGAGAACAAGACACCAACTACCAAGTTCAGGGGCATCTGAGTTTTTCTGCGAGGGTCACCATTGTACAAACATTTATAAAACTCTCCAGGAATCTGACCTAGTGCCTCTAGCCCATCCATCATGCAACCTAACACAAATTCAACTGTAAAAACCTCTAAGTATAATAGAGATAAACGTAGAAATTCTCAGTTTAGATTTAATTAAACACCCAAAAATCTTGTTCACTGACATGCATAACTATTAAAAAGGTTTAGTTAGGAGAAGGGGAGGGGGCAAAGAGGAAAGAGGGTTGGACGGTGGGACCAGGTGGAAAGGAGGGAGGAGGCTGAGATCGGGATGTAAAATGAATAAATCAATTATTAAAAATTAAACAACCATAACAAAAAAGGTTTAGTTTACTTCTATCTCAGGGAAATTATAGGTCTTTGAGGTACTCAATCTGTAAAACATTTCTGTACTGGAAGTTAGCCATCATTGGTAGAGAATGGCAGGCTTTGCAATGTGTGGGTTCCCATCACACTAACTCTAATTTGCTGTTGTTCCAAACCATCGATAATATGGAATATATAAGTGAATGAATAGGACTGATCTAATAAATGGTTATTTATGAAAAGAAGTGGCAGGCTGAGTCTGGCCTAGGCACAGTTTTCTGAAGGAGGAAATGGCCTTTTTATGAGGTGTGGCAGCTCCTAAAAGGAGTGTGCTCATAGTGAAGCTCTGAAAGCCCAGATGCCCAACCTTTCTAGGCACTAGTGGCACACATTACTGGTTGTTGCTTTTGTCAGTGACATTCACCTCATCAGGCTGAAAAACAAGTAGACACTGATATTTTCAACACTGGGGAATTGTCAGCTTAAATGCAGAAAACTTTCTCTTGTGAGAGTGCAGGGCACCAGCCACAATAATCAGTAAGCATCTGTACCTACTAGCTGTGTGAACACAAGGTGCCATCATCTCTCTGAGCCTCCTTCATCATCAACAAAATGGGAACCATGGGACCTGCCCAAAGGGATTGTCATAAGGATAAAGGAACTTTAGAATCACTGGATAAATACTCATTCCTTTTCATTTTATTAAGCTAGGAGGACAAGAGTGAGTACTCTCAAAAGTAGAATATTTTGTGTAAATGCCTAGTGGTGCTGCCTTGTAGGCCCCCAGTGTATGAGGAGGCTCTTGGCCCTCATATGACTACTGTGCTGGGTTGGGGGACTGATATGTAGGGACACTCCACTCCAGAGGAGTGCATGGAAGGGGTAGTGGGTAGAGGGTGGGAGGGTGGGACTGGGAGGGGTGGAGTGAGGACACTGTGATGGAGATGTAACCTGAAATAATAAATAAACATAAAAAATGAAAAAAAATCCAACTTGCCTAAAAGTTAGCATAGAAATTCTTTATAAATACCAGTATTAGTTATTTATAAATGAAATTCTTCTCTAACAGTAGAACATTCAAAAATTCATCCAGATACGGGCAGCAAGAAACCTCAAAACTTTCCCAAGAGCCCAAGGGTCCAGCATTCCTGTTTGACCTCTGCCATGTGACATTTTGAGACCACTTTGCTCTTAATATCACTGGTCCTCCAGCAATGGTTTCCAAAGTGTAAGGAAGCAATCATGAGAATTTCTTTAATCCATTAATACCTAAACAAAGTGCTCTTCTGTGGGTGGCAAGAAAAAAAAAGTTAACAGTGATCCTAAAAGTTTGAGCAGTGCTGCATTTGACAATTCCAATTCTGCAGTTGCTGCCAGCTCCAACAGCCAGTGTCTGAATGATCCCATGCAGTCCTGTTGCTTCCATGCATGTCACATAATTGCCAATACGGCATTCCTACTCTGGAGGCACTCATTAGTCACATGGAGTTCACACTATACAAGCAGAGCAGGGATATGGATTCTTCCCTTGGCTGTGAGTCAACTGAAGCTGCCTGCGCTGTAGGGTGGCACGGCAACAGTGCCCACAATCAATCTACCCTCCCTGAAGAAGTCACAGTGCCCAGTGACAAGCTGACAGGCTAGTAGGACAAAGGAGCAGCTGAGAGACAGGCTCTCAGGAGTGGCTGCGGTCACGCAATTTCATCAACAAGCACATGGCCGCTGCTTTAGAGCAGGAAGTAAATCAAGGGAGACCTGAGTGGTTTCTGCATCCTGAGCTTCCATTTCCACTCTTGTAGCACATCAGTGTTTTAGAAAGTGAAGGAGACAGTGAGTCACATCCTGTGCCATTCCCACATGGCTAACACTGACTTCTAGCGATTTTGCTCCAATCCTTTATCAGCACCACTGCTGAGGATTCACTCCCTTTTTTTCAAGGCAGCTTAACTGACAGAGGGGAACTCTTGCTACCTACACCACACACCAGGAAGCCCTCTCAATCCGCTGAGCTGGACTGAGCTCTGTATGAGGCTAACATACTCCTTGAGTTTTCAGTTGTGACAAACCCAATACATTTCCATATTTTTCTTAACCTATGAATTGAATTTATGGAAAATGTAACTGAAACACCCTGATGTTCATAAATGTTGAAGAAAATTGTTCCACATTAAAATTCCATTGATACAGATGCATATCTTTCTCTTTGTCCAATGGTTCCAATTCTCACACTTACTTGAATTTGAAAACCAGGAATCAACCATGACTCCTTTCTCCTGAAGCTCTCATGTCTCCAAATAAATTCATTGTCAGTGTTTCACTAACTTTACTTCTTTTTTTATAAGTAGAGTCATTTACTGGATGAAAATAACTTTACATATACTTTATTGCCAGTTCCTGAAAAAAAAAACCCTATTTTGCTAAGAATTTAAAAGTAACTGTTCAAGTCTTTCTCCCAACTGTTTCCAAGTGTAGATGTATCTGTAGAATGAAGGAAGGAGAAAGAATAGATGGTTGGTCATATGGTGACATCATCATACCTTTGTATTTCTTTAAAAATTTGACTGAGGGGCTGGAGAGGTGGGTCAGTGGTTGAGAGCACTGTCTGCTCTTCCAGAGGTCCTGAGTTCAATTCCTAGCAACCACATAGTGGCTCATAACCATCTATAATATGGCCTGATGCCCTCTTCTGTCATGCAGGTTTACATGCAGATAGAGCACTCATATAGATAAAATAAATAAATAAACCAAAAATTTTTGAATAAATTTGGATAGTTCCTGGGAGAAGAGTCATGTTATAATAATAATAATTTTATTTAACTATTGGGTATTCTGGATGGAATATTGAATAATATTGTTACTCTTCCCTTTTTATGAAAAAATATTTCTTAAACCATAAAATTATGGTGCTGAAATTTATAATTCTAAACTTTAGAGTATTTTTTAATTTTTGAGATTATAATATAATCACCTCATTTACTTCTTCCCTTTCTTCCAATCAAACCCTCTCAGATACCCCTCCTTGGTCAATTTTAAATAGCTTGTGAACTTTGTTATTCTTCTACTTCAACCAATATGCAAAGTATCTCTATATCCTCATCAAAACTAGCCCAACACCCTCCTAAAGAAACATGGAATAAGATTGTGACTGCACAAGCCCCATTCTAGGATCATCCACACCCTTTTGCTATGGAAATGCTTCCAAATTGTAAATACCACTGCAGTCCTTCAGTGCCTCAGCCCCTCGCTGTCATCAATGTGGTCCAAATGGGCTAGCCCTGTGTTCCAGACTGCTGGGTCTAGATTGTCTCCTGCTTTCTACCGTCACATTTTTTTAACATCTTCCTCTGTACCTCATTTCTCCTTCATCTTTCCCATCACATACATTTTACTTCTCTGGGCTACACTGCTTGCAGTTTCCCCAAACAAAATAAACACTACCCCTTCCTTTTTAGTAAGATGAACAAAGGTGAGCCAAAAGTGTCCTTATCAACTTGCACCCTGCTGTTCTAGCTCTATCAAAATTCCTCTAATACTCACAAGTTTCCAGACACTGTGATTCTTTTCTTCCATTTTGGCTCAGCCACCACCCAGCCAATTTTTCTAACACAATTTCAAAATTTCAGGGCAGATGATAACACAAGAGAGTAAAGCAGGTATATAAAATACAAGAATGGCTGGGCAACATAATATCAGCACTTGGGAGACAGAAGCAGGAGGAGGGCCACAAATGAGGAGCAAGACTGGCTTGAGTAGAGAATACTTAGCCAACCAGGTCTACATAGTGAAGTCATCTAAACAAACAAGCAAATAAACAAGCAAAAAAACTCTCTAATTTCTCTGTTATTTTCTCTAGTAGACTATGTATATAAAAAACCTAAGTTTGTGGTCTTTGCTTCTTAGATAATAACTTTGCCTTTCATTCTCACATAACCCAAACCCACACACAGAACATATGAGAAAGATACTGGACATCAGGCAACACAGAGCAGCTACAATCATTGTCAATTACTATTATGAGGGTGCAGGAACAAGGTCTTAGACGTCACCTAGCACCCTCCCTTAGAGGGTTTTAGGTTGCCATGCTGAGAGGACCCGGTGAGGGCTGGCTAGTTCACTATATTGGAGAAATCTCACAAGACAGCTAGAGATTCAAGGAAAGAGTCCTGGATGATGGAAACAGTCTCAAAGAGCACGTCCCATAGATTCGCACAGGTTCCCTCAAACATTCAGCTGGGTTCTGGTCATCTCAAGAAGGTAGGATGGCTTTGAAGACAGAAAAGCAGCTCTATCTTGTTTCAGTCTCATTATATAGCCGAGGCAAGCCAGCAAGTGTGGTTTTAGCATATAGATGAGCAAATACATCAATGGAGAAAACCAGAATTCAGAAACAGTGTTGCACAGTAATGATAAATGATACTACAGGATTCAGCTATCTATACTGTACATAACTTTGGCTCAAAATAATTATACCACCCAAAAGTATAAACTTTAGATGAAAACTATAAACATTACTGGAGGAACACAGAAGAGACAGTCTTAGTGAATTTGGATTAAGAGGAAAGTTTTAGCTACATGAAAAAGAAACATAAAATTGATGAATTGGACTTCAATAAAATTAAAATATTGGTTCTTCAAAAGACACAGTTAAAAAGCAGGGTACAATGGCACACATTCATAATCCCAACATGAAAGAGATTGAGTCATGAAGATTACAAGTTTGAGACCAGCCTTGGCAAGATAGTGAGTTCCAGGCTAACCTGAAGTACATTTTAAGACCCTGTCTCAAAATAAAACAAGAGTAAAAACATAAACTTAGAAGGATGACAAGAGGGCTAGGGTGGTGACTCCATGGGCAAAGCCCTTCTCTCAGAAGTGTGAGGACCTGAGTGTGAACTCCTAAAACCTATGCAAAGCACTTCCCTCACAAGTGTGAGGACCTGAGTGTGAACTCCTAAAACCTATCTGAAGCTGGCACAGCACCATTCGTCTGTGATTCCAGTGTTCAGAGATGGATGGCAAAATCAAGAGTTCCCTGGGAATCTATGGCCAGCTAATCTAATAAACACCTCACAGCACCAAACAGCAGAGCCACTGTCTCCAGTCAGTTGGAATGTAGTGACCTATAGCTAAGGTCGACCGTCTAAGCTCCACATATGAGCTACAGCATGCATGTACTCATCCATATGCAGGCATACACACACAGACACACACACATACACATACATATCATACACACACACTAGAATGGAAAGAAAGTCCACACACTGGAAGAAAATGTTTTCAAAGTTTATTTTTGAATGGGGATCTCAATACCACGTGAACACTTCAGAAATGAGCAGACCTAGATCCACACCAGTGGCAGATGAACAAGTGGAAAGATTATTCCATGTCACCAATCATGGTGGAAGTTCAAATCTACAACTTATTGAGATATCATAGGCCCTGGATAGTTCTGTGCCTCTGGGAACAAAGCCTGGCCAGGAGCAACATGAGGAAGGGGTCATTATTGTGTCTCATAGCTTTACAGGTGACAAGCATTGCATTCTGATGGGAAAGGCATGATGTAATCAGCAGTCCATGTCACAGGAGGGCCAGGAACCAGAGAGTTCCTGGAAGACCTGAACATCAGGGCCTCCTGATTTTCTCCTTTTACTGAGTCTCTCCAGATGGAGCCACCCACATCCAGAGAACTCTTGCCTGTCTGGAAACACAACACACACACACACACACACACACACACACACACACACACACACACAGAGAGAGAACTATAATTTCCCGATGTGTCTAATAACTGCAAAGATCAACTATGAGACCAATTATCCCAGTATCTGTTAGAGAAACTTGAATGAAAGGCATCCCCTATTCCTACAGTTAGAAATTAGAGGAGCCAGAAGGCTCATATATTGCTGGTGGGGATGTGAAATGGTACAATCACTTTGGGGAACAGTTTGGCAATGTCTTAAAACTTAGATATCAATTTACTTTACAATCCAATCATTCCACTCTCAGCTGTTTAACTTGGAAGGAAATGAAAGCATATATCCACCCAAACACCAGCAAATGAAGACTCACAGAAGCTTTATTTGTATCAGCCCAAAGTGAAAAACTACCATTTCCATCAACAAGTAAATAAAGTTTTATATCTAAGATATGGCAATAAAAAGAATGTCTCAGCATGGAAAAAAAAATCTCAAAGTAGTCTGAGTGAGGAAGCAGGGGCAAAAAGTACCTACTGTTTAACTATATCTATATTAGAAATTTAAAATTCTAGAAAATGTGAATGAATCTACAATTGTAGAAAGTAAATCAGTGGTGATCTAGGGATGAGGGAGGAGCAGGAGATGAGCAAAGAAGCAGGAGGAAATTTAGCCAGGAGGTATGTTTGTAAGCTTAATTATAATACTAATTTCTTGGCACTGGGGCATGAAAGAACTTACCAACTTTTAAAGATTTACTATGAACAATTGGAATACCATCCTACTTCGCTTTCTATCACTGTGATGCCACAGCCATCTTGGTAGAGGAAAGGGTTTATTGGGTTTACAAGTCACAGAATATTGTCTCAGAAAACCAAGGCAGGAACCTGGAGTCAGGAGCTGAAGCAGAGGGCATGGAGGGGTGCTGTTCACTGGCTTACTCCCCATGGCTTGCTCAGCCTGCTTTCTAATACAACCCAGGGCCTCCTGCCAAGGTGTGGCACCACCAATAGTGAACTAGGCCCTTCCACATTAATCATCAACTAAGAGAATATCCCCTCTGATAGGTCCAAAGGCCAGTCTGATAGAGGCAGTTCATCAGCTGAGGTCCCCTCATCCCAGATGACTCTACTTTGCGTCACATTGACAAAGACTATCCAGCACAACTACATTAGTGGTATGTGAACAAAGCTATTTCAAATAGAATAATAATTATCATCATTCACATCCCATTTGCAAGATAAATTTTTAGCTAGTCCCATGAAGAAGTTCAAGTCTGTTTCTATTTCTATGAGGATACAGGCATGAGGCAACTCTACTGGACCAGAAAGCAGCCTTTACCATATAGCAGAAGTGTTGGAGCCTTCGTTCTTAATCTTGCCATTCTCCACAGCTTTGAAAACCTAATTTATGTTGTTTAAGGCTCCCAATCAATCTTATCTCATTATGAAAACCAGACTAGACTATTGGGAAAGGTAGAATAACATTGCTTCTGATAGGCTGATTTCAATGCTGAGATCTGGTTACCGCCCCTTCTGAGGCATTCTCTTGATTGGTTAATAAAAGTCTCTCTGATGGCCAATTAGCTAGGCAGAAAGAGTATAGGAAGGTGGGACTTCCTGAGATTAAAACAGGAATACTGTGTTTTACACAGAGGATTAGCTCATTCCACCAGGAGACATGGAAGCAGACAGATATGTTTGAGAACACTGGAAGTTTCAGGTGGGGCCTCAAAAACAAGCAGCAAAGAGCAGGAAAGAGGACACATGCCATGGGATAAAGAAAAGAATGTCACCCACATGGTCTGGAACATCGGCCTAGCATGGATAAAGCAGCCCAGGGGACGTATGTATATTATACAGGGCTTTATTCAGAAATAGAATTAAGAGCTAGCTTAGATGGGCCAAGATTGCTCACTTTTGGCCAAGGCTTGTTAAAATCCATGTGGTGTCTGTGTGCTCATTTACAATGGCTGGTAAAGGATTAACAGCCACCAGTCAATTAATAATAAGATAAACACTGTTAAACAATTTAATTATTTTTACACAGACTGAAATATATCTTAACTCAATAAAAACCATTCTTTATTCTGAACAAATATTAGAGTGAGAAGTGATGATGTTAGTGACTAAGGATAAAGCTGGAGAAGTGTTAGAGAGAGACATCCATCAAGAAAGCAGCGGGCCTGCCCCTAGAGGCATTGCAGGTGTGGCTGCTGTGCCACATGTGCATCAGTGTGTGACAGAGAGGAGAGAGGCTATGTCTACATTCAGTGTTTTAACCTGTGAACATCTGAATAAATAGTAGTTTAACATTCCTGGAAAAAAGCAAGCCAGAGACTAACACCAGTACTGTGCCATGGGGCCTGGACAGGAAGCTAGCCTGGGACAACCACCAATGCAGCACTAGGCAAGATTGGACAGGACAGGAAGGAAGCCAGAATCTCAAAGAACCCTGCCTGGCCCTGGATGTGGGTGTTGTGGGTGAGCCTGCTTGGAGGGAGTGAATGTGGGAAAGCCAGTCCTGTCTTTTGATTGCTTTGTGTTGGTATTGGAGAAGGAGCTATCCCTTCTACTCTCTTCCCATTGCCACAGGTAGCTGGCAGGAGAGTTAGCCCTGCTGGGGTCATGGAAACAGGAGACCTGGTCCAGTCCCTTACCTGCTGCAGCACTTGGGAGAGCAGGCCCTGCACCTTACCTGGGTAGCACAGTAGAACTGGCCCTGGATAAGGGGGTTGCAGGCCCAGAACCAGGGCTTTGAGTTGACCCACCCCAACATAAACCCCATGGATAAACTGCTAGAGGACATGAAGAGGTCATTTCTACAGACCCAAAAACCACAGGATCTCCATGATAACGGACAACAACAGCATATATGAGAGGAGTCCCATTGAAGTTCCAGTATTGACAAAATAACAGAAGCCAGAGGCCTCCTACCAGACCAATGAGTCATTATAATAAACATTTGCAAGCAAAAACAAGTGGACAAATTGAATATTGTGGGATACACTGAGACAGAGTACAGTTTCCACAATGAGGTTTTTTTGTTTTGTTTTGTTTTGTTTAATGTTGGGAGAGGTTTCAAGGGTGGAGAGAGTAGTTCTGAGGGGAACAGGGTGCATGGTGTGAAATTCACACACAAAAAAAAAAACAATAAAAGGAAAAAAAAAGAAAGCAGTGAGCAAAGGTTTATGCAGTAAAGTCACTTGTGTTCCCACTGTTGAGGGGCAAAGATACATGCCATAATGGCAGAAAAGAAACCACATGTCTTGGCTAGAAAGGGGAATCTAGGTTTGCTCCTTACAAGTGCCATGTACTTGCTCTATATAGTGTTAAAAGATTTTAAAACATGGCTTCCATGTGTGCTTTCCGTATCAGAAACATTGAGGCAAGAAATGGACTTGTATCTCAACAAAGTTGTTATGTGAAGGTCCTTCCCTGAATCATAAAGACTTTATAAAGTACTCCAAAGACTGTGTTTCCCCAAGACAGGGTCTTTCCCTTCTAGGAAATCACAAAATAGTATGTGTGTGTGTTTTTTCTCCTATCTTTCTCTAGATCAAGAGAATATTTATAAGATTGTCTTCATGAGTATTTCTATTAGGGGAAAGCAAGATGACTCAATGAATAAAGACACTTACCACCAAGTCTGACAACCTACACTTGATGCCTAGGATCCATGTGGTAGAAGGAACGAGCCAACTCCTGCAAATTGTCCTCTGATGTCCATGTGCACAACATAGCAGGTACACACACACACACACACACACACACACACACACACACACACACATACACACTTAACAAAAGATATTAAAGAAATAGTCTTAATATTGTATCAAGAATATAAAATTTAGAGGGAGGGAAGTGAAAAAGGAAATGGTATAATTATAATCTCAAAAAAATAAAACAATTTTTAAAAGAACATTTAAAAACTCCCACTTCCAAGTATCCCAAATGTCATCCTGGTTGTTAATCTACTGCAGAAGCAGACAGCCAATCACCTCCAGGGATCCTGTCCACAGAGTTCGATCTTGGATTGACCTATTTTTGACAGCCTTCTTAAGACAGGATGGATCATCAGCTCTCCTCTGATGCCAGATGTAAGTAATGGCTAATAGTTACCCAATCATCAGCCTGGGGCTTAAGAAACAGTACAGGAAGTAGATAATCAATACTGCATGCTATTGGAGTAGAAAAAGCAAAAAAAAAAAAAAAAAAGATTTAGTTTTAAAACCTTTCTAACTAATGTCTGCCTCTCGATTGGGAATTTTCAGTTACTTCATTTTCAAGAAAACTTATTGATTCACCTGGTGAGAGCAGAGAACAGGTGAAGATCGGGAGTCTCCTTAATCCTTAGCTGTGTAGCCCCCTCAGGTGAATATCGGAGTCTCCCTTACCCCTAGCCATGTATGCCCCTCAGGCTTGCATACTGAAGGAACGCTACAACGTATAATACTGTCTTAGTATTCCGGTGCTTTCCAAGTTCCCCAGTAAGAAGCAGGCTCCTGCCCTTGACATGACCACCAACACCCAAGTACTGACCTTCTGCCCCCAGGATCCCATAAGCAACCTGCATGTTCTTCATGGAGCTCCCTGCAAAATTAAGTCACTCCTCTCCCACCATTCCCAGGCTCTCCCAAAAGCCTTTGCCTCAACAACGACAACAACAAAAAAGATTTCTTTTAAAAATAGGTCTTTAAAAAAATGCCTCATTCCTTTATTTTTAATGTTTCTTTCTTTCTTTTTTTTTTTTTTTTTTTTTTTGCTGTGCCATGCCTTTTGCCATCAAAGTGTAGTACCATTTAATAAAATGAAAAGTGATTTCTTTTTAGGAAAATAAGTGCTTTTTTTGGGGGCAGTGCTGTCAATTTTTAAAAGCATCTCTTCAGAGGTCACCCTTTAGCAGAGGATGTTAGATGAAAACGGCATTTCTCTTTAGTTTTGGGAACTCAAAGAAAACCTTGGCTTTTGGAGGCCTTTTTTGTTTTGTTGTGTTTTCTTGAGACAGGTTTTGCAGCCCAGTCTGGCCTTGAACTCAATATGTACCTGCAGATGACCTTGACCTTTTGTTCCTCCTGCAAGTACTCCCCAAGTACCGAAATCATGGGTTTGCCTTGTAATTGCCAGATTATGCAGCGCTAGAGATGGAACCAGGGCTTCATGAATGCTAGGTGAAGCCAACGGAGCCACATCCCAAACCCTGTTTTATTCATTTCTTTTTTTTTTTATAAATACTTTATTTTTTTTTCTTCAAGTTACATCTCAGTAACAAACCCCTCCCTATTCCCCCTTCCTATCCCGCCCTTCCACCCTCTTCCCCCCAGAAGTTTCCCTTTTCAGTCCAACAGCTGGTTCCTTCTCTTATAACAGTAAGTATTATACAAAACAATAGATATAAATATGCCACATTTGTGAGAGTAAATTGGCCCAGTATACCTTCCCAATGTCCAGTTTATACATATTTGGCCCCTGACTTTAACATTCTACTATCTAACCAACTCCATGAGTTTAAAGGTCTATATGTGACTCAACATTCATACTATCTTGCAACACACTTTTAAGAGTATCTTCTTAGATCTATAACACCCTCTTGATTCCTAAACAGTTCAAAATTTAACTATAAGACTCTAGCTGTCTATTCTTCAACCACCTCAGAGACCTGAGAGGGATAAATATATTTGCTTATATAGGAAGTGCAGAGCCTGCAGCTTCCAAAACTAAGAAAGAACATACCAATGACTGCCTGGACAGTTCCCATTTTCTCTCCATACATTCCAGCATCAATCTTCAGCCTTTGGGTCCTGTTTCTCTGACAGACATTTGTTGTAGAGCAGGGATTATGAAGGACTTACCTACCCTGTCTTGGCAGAGTTAGGCTGTCGACTTCCCTGCTACCAAGTTTTGTCCTTTTTTGGACAGCAGTCTGTCTGCAGTTGGTGCAAGGGGTTTTTTCATGCCAAGAGAAAGGCTTGCCACTAATTCAACCATCTTACAGTGGAGGTTCTTCGATGCTTATCTTCTACTTGGAGTAGAATAGGGGGTGCTGTCAGGCACTGATATGACTCGATATCAAAAAAAATCTTGATTTAAGATAACATCTTTGAATGCCATATTCTGCAGATCTCTAGGGGTTTTTGAAGATGCCCTATCCATCTCTTGTATTTAGATAAGCAAATGTTGCTTGTCTCTTAGCAACTTGATTACTGAGTAGTTTAGAGAATATCTGTGATAGACTGTCATAGTAGCTAACAAAGAGACATGTTTGCATGACTAGGAGTTTGTTTTAACTATCCTAGACCGTTTTAGACGGTTGGTATCAAGAGGTCAGAGCTTCACATTTTATTTTTAAGTATCTCTAGGTATGATACCATTGGGAAGCATTACCTTTAAATTTGTATCAATATACAAAGATCTATTCAATTGTGGTTAAATCTACTCTTAATTATGTATCAATATACCAAGATCAATGCCTATGTAGCCCAATATAATCTTAATATTACGTCCATATGCAAGGGTCAATGCCATTGTGGCCAACTATAATCTTAATTTTGTATCAATATACAAAGATCAATACCGATGTAATCCAATACAATATTCATTTCTTAAGGTCACACTTTCACTAGCGGCATTTTTTTTTCCTTCTTGCACCTCCTAACAGAACACCACAGTTGCTGTGATGGAAGAGATGAGGCAAGTAAGCTCATAATTTACCAGACACTCTGACCTTGAGACATGCGGAAGGCTTTTCTATTAAGCCTGCATTAGACCATCAAGATAGAAAAAAAACAAAACAAAAGGGTTCGTAAATCAGAGTCAAAAGTAAACCCCCCAAGCCCATTTCACCAGCAAGAGGAATTAAGTACCTTCCAGGAGGCTTTGGTCTCTGACCAGCAGCTGACTAGTAAGCCATTGCAGAGAGACCAAAGTGCTCAGAACAGGAATGGAAGAAACCGGAGCAGAAGAGACAAGTGAATCTTTGCCCTAATAAAAACTAACTCCACTATATATAGCTACACACACACACACACACACACACACACACACACACACACACACAAACTCATATTGTCATTAGTGCACACACTTCTTAGGGTAAATATATTTGTAGTGGATTGTCTACTACACAGTCAATAAAAATCAAAAGGCTCAGAAGGAAAGGAGAGCTAGAGGTGCTTCTCCCCCAAACCCTGGTGCCCATGTTCTCAGAAGAGATTGCATGTGGAAACACATTCTGGGTAGAGCCCTAGCACCTCTCCTTACCTGTCAGGAAATCACTGCCCTCGTCACAGAGACTGCTTCTGACAAAGCTGGATTCCTCATCACACCTGTCCTCAGTTTAACCTTGTGCTCCGATGAGAGGCCAATACTAAGTCCAGGTGTGACAACCGCATGCGAGGAAACCATTGCTGTCTGGGGGGCATCAAATTAAAGTTAGTGTGGCAAGTTAAAGATCTCTAACCAACATTGTGGGACTTCATCTGAATTTTCCATTGTCAAAGAGATAACCTGGGAAGCCAAATGAACCTCCTGAAACAAGGCATGAACACAGACTTCAGTCAGAACCAGGCAAAGCCAATGTCAATAATTTGCTGGTTTTATTGCTCAGGAGTGGTCCGTTATAGGGATATGAGATGTATCACCTTAAGCCTCAGCTTCCTCATTTGTAACATAAGGAAAAGAAAAGAAGAGCAATTTGGAAAGCTGTTCCAATGATCAATAGGGCACACTAAAAGTGTAATATAATGTCCGGTGCTCAGAGAATCTCATGCCTGTGATCTTATCTGATGACAAAACGAAATAGGTGTGAAGGTCCAGGGAATGAGAACAGGCTAGAGCCAGGCTTGGTTCAAAGGGATGGAGTCAAGAAATCTGTCATAAGAGACAGGGAGATGGCACATCTGGTAATGTGATTGCTGCACATGTATGAAGTATGGATCCCAGTATCCACACCAGGGTCCAGGTGTTGTGATACTCTTCTATAATCTAAGTGCTGGGATGTGGCAACAGAAGGACCTCTGGAGCTCATTGGTTGGCCAGCCTGAGATAATCAGTGAGCACCAGAGTCTGACTCAAAAAATAAGATGGGGAGTAACTGATAAAAATATGGGATGTGGACCGCTGGCTTCTGACTTCCACATAAACATACACATGTACAAGCACCTGCCATGTGCATATCAGCACATGAACATGTACATACACAACACACACACACACACTCACTCACTCACACAAGCACACATACATCCAGCATGAACACCCAGTATGAGGGTGGGCGCTCATCATAAGAAGCTAAAAGTTAATCTAAAGAAGCCATTGCTATTTGCAACTTTTCTCAAGTCTGTCTTTACAAACATATCTTCCTCCTACTCTCTATTCAGCAAAGGAAAGGAAGGTATATTCATCTGTACTTTTAAAGAAAGGCAACCAGAACAAAAGCTAAGTAACTGTCTCAAACCTCCAGGCTGGCTGTGGGGGAGTACTTTGGCACAGGCAGCCCAGGAGACATGGCATTTCCCAAACGGCATTTCTCTGATTGTCACCAAACCTATTGCTTCTATGTGTGCAAGAAAAGATGGCAGAATTGGGTCTGTAATGTGCAGATTTACTATTCTAAGAAATGGAATGATAATAATTTAAGAGAAAGCTTTGTAAGTGGGAATAAGAGCATGAAATTGAGGATAAGAACAAAATACAAGCGAATTGGAAAATGCCACCTAGATCCTGATGTGTATTCAGTTGCTGCAGGGCCTTGCGAAGGGTGCAGCCACATGCAAGGTAGCCAACAAAGGAAGGAGGCTGTGTGCTGTCAAGCATCCTATGGCTTTGCTGGTGGATTCAGCCTTTTCTCACCTTCATGTAGTTGACTCTAAAATGGATATTTCAATACTCATGACTAAATTCTTTCACTATCCTGCCAGTGAAATACATGAACAAAATAAAGAAATATGCCCAAAGCAATGGAGTTTAGGCTCCAAGGCAGTTCTTTATTGTAGGCCCCACAAAAGGAGACCCAGAAACCTAGAGTCAGGAAATATCAAATGTAGCCAGAACCTTCAGAGGAAGAAAGGACCAGAATATAAAAGGGGTGATATGCATGCAGGGGAGTCATTTATATGCTTAGTAAAGTTTCCCGAATATAGAAAGTCTCCAACCAGAGTTTGAACTTTACTTAGAGCTACATGAAGAAACCATTAGAAACCTCTAAGTCAACCATTTCCTTTAATAACCAGAAGAAAGAACAACAGAAATGCATACCCACATGGACATGCACATACACACACACATGCATGCATGCATGTACATATGAACAAACACACACATGCACACACATGCCCACATACAAGTACCCTTGACAGAGCGAACAAGGGTTTATCATTAATTTGAAAAGAAGGAATCAGCATTTCAAGGTCTACACATTCTTTATGCTGCTATGGATGGAGTTTCAACAGATTGTCAGATTGTCTTGTGTTTAGTGCAACTAAACATCTCAATGAAGTTCTTTTTGACTTACAAAGGTAGCCCAGGAGCCCACAATGAGATTAACATTGGAAATTAAACTATTCTTCATGATGAAATATCTAGAATCTTGAGGATTCTTATGGAAAGTAAGAGGACTAAAGACTCAAGTATTTAAAGAAAGAAAGAGAGAGAGAGAAGAAAGGAAGGAAGGAAGGAAGGAAGGAAGGAAGGAAGGAAGGAAGGAAGGAAGGAAGGAAGGAAG
>CAJQZJ010008773.1:11120040-11159334 GCA_907164525.1 Lophiomys imhausi
AAGGAAGGAAGGAAGGAAGGAAGGAAGGAAGGAAGGAAGGAAGGAAGAAAAGTTTGTTTGTTTTTTTTTAATGAAAACAACTTGAAATCAGGAGTGGTGATACCTCCAGAAGTTCTTTTATTGTACAGGGTTGTGTTTGCTATCCTAGGTTTTTGTTTCTCCACATGAAATTGAGAATTGCTCTTTCAAGGTCTGTAAGGAATTGTGTTTGAATTTGTATGGGAATTGCACTGAATCTTTTGGTAAGGTGGTCATTTTTGCTATGTTAATTCTACTGATCCATGAGCATGGGAGATCTTTAGGTCTTTTTATATCTTCTTCAATTTCTTTCTTCAGAGACTTGAAGTTTTTGTCATACAGACCTTTAACTAGGTGGCCCTAGCTGAGACTTCTAGCAGCAGGGGATACTGAGCCTGGAGTGGCCACCTCATGCAGCCAGGCAGGACTTCCAGAGGAAAGAGGGAGGCACCAATCCACCCACAAAAACTTGCCCTACCTACAAAATATGCAGGGTTAAAGATGAAGCAGAGATTGAGGAAATGACTAACCAACGGGAGAAAGCCAACCCCTGACACTATTAATGATACTCAGCTATCCTTGCTGACAGGAACCTAGCATAACTGTCACCTGAGAGGCTTCATCCAGCAGATGAAATGACATGAATGATGAAATGAAATGAGATGAATCATGGAAACAGATTCAGAGACCCACAGCCAACATTAGGTGGAACTCGGGGAGCCTTGTGGAAGAATTAGGGGAAGGATTGAGGGAGCTGGAGGGGTCAAGGACATCACAAGAAGACCTACATAGCCAACTAACCTTGGCCTATGGGAGACCATAGAGACAGAACAACCAACCAAAGAACATGCATGGACTGGGCCTAGGACCCCTACACATATGAAGCTGATGGGCTGCTTGCTCTTCAAGTGGATCCCCAAACAATTGGAGTGGTGTGATCTCTGAACTGAACTCTGTTGCCTCCCTTCTCCCTAACAGGGCCACCATGTCTGTCCTCAATGAATGAGGAGACACTTAGTCCTAATGTAATATGATGTGCCAGGGCAGGTTGTGACCTGGTGTGTGGGGGGAGGGAGGAGAGATTGGGTAGGCGGGTAGGAGGGTGGGACTGAGAGGAGAGGAGGGAATGGGGCTTCAATTGAGATGTAAATTGAACAAATAAATTAATTAATGGAAAAAAGATTACAAAACATAAAATAAATGTAAACAAGGAAAGAAAAATTTCAGCTTCTCAGCCTGGGACAAGGTTCCTCTCAGGGGTCATTTGGCAAGACCTTAAAAAATGTCTGCCTGTAGCAGCTGGAATGAACATTCAACATCTGGCTGGTAGAACAGGCATTTTGACAGTAATTCTTTGGTTCATGGGACTGTCCCATATCAAAACAGTTACCCTTCCTGAAAGGTCAGCAGTGCAAAGATGTGGAAACCCATCTCCAGCAAGACATGGTATCTTGCAGTCAAGGATTAAATAAAAACATTTCTGGTGGGCAAGAATGCACCAAAAAATAGTGATGATGTTTCTTCATGTATTTTAACTCATTTTATGTGCTTGGAATGCCAAGCTGTTTCTGTCTACTTTCCCCAAATGAATGTGTCATATAACAGTCTGGGCTGTGAAGTTTTGAGAATGGAGGAAGAGAACTAACCTCTATCGGGGAAGCAGAGGCAGGACAACAATTTTCCTCTTATCACTATTGTACACAGTTAAAAACAAAAACAACCACAGACTTGAGAGACTTGAGAGCTCTCTTCTCCACTCTGGCAATCCTCATGCCTAGGCATGCAGGGATTTATATGTTCAGGATGGGGGCTTGATAGTCCTGATTGTGACATCAAGACAGTATCTCATGCATAACATGCGTCTCATCCCACTGATAAGAGAACTGAGGTTGAAAAAGCAACTCCTAGGGCTACAAAGACTATAAATGTTTGAGCCATGTTTAGAATCCTAGGTTCTTAAGACTAAGCATCATGTAGAAGCACTACAGCAAATGAATAGAAATGGGTATCAAGGATATAGATGTATGTTGGATATTATCCATTTCAGAAAATGTGAATTAAAGCAGAACATATGTTTTAATTAGTATAAATAAAGTAAGTGTTAAGGGAGGATGCTCTGAAATGCACTTCTGCATGCTATGTTTAGCAATAAACATATAGAATACTGATAACACCTCTACCATAGGAACCAATAGTTTCAATTCAAGGAATCTTCTATAAATAATAAATGAGGGCAGAGATTTATAAAGAGATGTTTACTATCGGATTATTTGGAATAACAAACAAAACAATGAATGTTCATTAGTAAGGAAAGTAACATTAATTTTAGCATATGTGTAACAATTTTATGATATTAGGAAGAATTCTTTAACCAAAATAGTAATGATATGAGAAAATGCTTGAACTATCAAAATAATAGGAGCTTATCTAATGTTCTCCTCATATGGATGTTTGGGAAGAGCTTAGTTATTTTTTGCACTACAGCATCTCCAAATATTAACAGGAGGCTGGACATGGTAGAGCACACCTGTAATCCCAGAGCTTGGAAGGAAGAGACAAGAGAATTCAAAGTTCAAGTTCATCCCAGACTATACAGCAAGTTTTGGGCAAGCCTTGGATACATGATACCATTCCTCAAATATATATATATTTTTTCATGTAAATAACTTTTGTATCTTTTAATTTTTACAAAAATGCTACATTTGATTTTACATTTATAAACAAAATGAAAAATAGAAACCTAGATGTTTCAATAAGTAGCTAAAATAAATTTCATCAAAGATGATTGGCTTGGGTGGCAATTAGACAAGAAATGATGCTTTCACCAAAGGAGTATTTTATTTTGCAAATACTACCACATCATGATAATGGTTCCTAAGCCAGCATCACCTATGAGGTACCAGAGATGCACAGTATGCCCTCAGACTGGAGTGTTGGATGAGATCTGCACAGATGCAAACAGCAGAGGAAAGAACACAGGTCACTAATGTACATGAGAATAGATGGGTATTATCAAAGAAGAAGCCAGCTTGGAGAGTATAAAGAACACCACCTATTCTACTCCAAGTAGAAGATGAGCATCGAAGAATCTCCAGTGGGAGATGGTTGAATTAGTGGCAAGCCTATCTCTTGGCATGAAAAAACTCCTTGCTTCAACTGTAGACAGACTGTTGTCCAAAAAGGACAAAACTTGGAAGCAGGTGAGTCGACAGCCTAGCTCTGCCAAGACAAGGTAGGTAAATCCTTCATAATTCCTGCTCTACAATCAATGTCTGTCAGAGAAACGGGGCCAAACGGCTGAAGATTGATGCTGTAATGTATGGAGAGAAAATGGGAACTGTCCAGGCAGCCACTGATATGTCATTTCTTAGTTTTGGAAGCTGCAGGCCCTGAACTTCCTATATAGTCAGATATATTTATCCCTCTCAGGTCTCTGAGGTGGTTGAAGAATAGATAGCTAGAGTCTCATAGTTAAATTTTGAGTTGTTTAGGAATCAAGAGGGTGTTCTGGATCTAAGAAGATGTTTTTAAAATTGTGAAGCAAGTTAGTATGAAAGCTGAGTTAGATATAGAACTTTAAACTCATGGAGATGATTAGATAGTAGAAGGTTAAAGTCAGGGGCCAAATACATATGGACTGGACATTGGGAATGTTTGCTAATCCATATAACTCTCATAATTGTGGCCTATTTTCTGTTGTTTTGTGTTGTATTTATTGTTATAAGAGAAAGAAACATTTGTTGGACTGAAAGGGGGAGCTGTTGGGGGGAAAAAGATCTACCTTAAACTAAAAAAAAAAAGAGGATGGGGGGGTTGAGGGGGAGGAGGGTGGAAGGGTGGGACAGGAGGGGAGAGTGGGGAAGGGATTGTGATTGAGATGTAACTTGAAGAAATAAAAAATAAATTATATAAAAAAGAATTCTCAAAGTAGGAGGATATTGTCCTACACATTAAGAAAAATAGTTACAACAGTCTCTGGTATTCTCAGTCAAAAAAGTCTTTTTTGTAACATTTCTGTAACAACTTGAGGTTGGCATTCCACAGTGCAACCAACTAGTGTGCCCATCTTTCTATATGGCTTGAATAAGAGTCACGGAAATCCTAGGTCCTTATTTATCCACCACAATGCCAGGAATTGGCCCTCCAATTCTCCATTCTTTGCCTCATGGGCAATTAGCTGACCTGCTGCTCCTCACTGATCAATAGGAACTCATCAGTTCATTTGTGCTTACCTCTCACTCCTCCAGGCTCTCAACTCTGGCTCTCTCTTGGCCACAATGGCACACAGTCCTTCTGAGAATAGGCTGGCACTGCTTCAAGTTCTTGAGCCATGCTTTCCTGGGCACAGTGGTCTGCATCTCCCCAAACTGTGAGTCCCAGTAAACCCTCTCTTAAGTTGCTTCTGGTCAGATATATTGATCACAAGAAAAGTAACTGACACACCTACTTTACTAGTCTCCCTGTGAAGAGACTCCCTCTCTGTTAACCTTTGAGATCCCTGCCCAGCCTGCAGGCATAACATCCTCCCTGTTGCACGTCATCTCTACTCTGCTTCTGGTTAGTGTTTGACACCCATTGGGGGTGTAGTCCCTTGTATTCTTTTTTTCCCTCTTCTTACTCTATTCCTTTTTCACTCCCTCTTCTCTTTCCTCTTTCTCCCTTTCCCTTTCTCCCCTTGTCCTCTTCTCTCCCTCTCTCCTGCCCCTCTCTCCCTTTCCCATACATTGGCCCTCTTCTGCCATCCAGTTACACAGGTATATTGTACTTTATCTAATCCCACACCTTTCTATATCATGTTTTTGTCCTCATGATTTCCTCTACCTGAAGCTGCTGCTATGAATGAGAACTATGGAAACTTTGAGGTTCTTCCTGTACTTCAGGCTACCATTTACTCAAATGTGAATCATAGTCTCCATGGAAGATCGCTGTAAAATGTCATGGCCCCCTCTCATCCCCCTGTGCTCTTCTTCTCTTCATCACATTCATCATCAATTGGCATGCACTTGTTCATTGTCTGTCTCCCAGCCCTGAGGGCACCAACTCCACATGACTAGAGATTTTGTCATTCATGATGTCTGTTCTTATACTGCCTACACACCCCCTAAAATAGGACAAAGTTGGCCTACAATAATTTTTATACTTTATTTTTTTATTTCTTCAAGTTACAACTCAGTCACAATCCCTTCCCTACTTCCCCTTTCTGTCCCACCCTTCCACCCTCTTCCCCAACAGCTCCCCCTTTCAGTCCAACAAATGGTTCCTTCTCTTATAACAGTAAATACTATACAAAACAACACAAATAAATACGCCACATTTATGAGAGTTAAATGGCCCAGCATGCATTCCCAATGTCCAGTCCATATGTATTTGGCCCCTGACTTTAACATTCTACCATCTAACCATCTCCATGAGTTTAAAGTTCTATATCTAACTCAGCTTTCATACTAACTTGCATCACAATTTTAAAAACATCTTCTTAGATCCAGAATACCCTCTTGATTCCTAAACAACTCAAAATTTAACTATGAGACTCTAGCTATCTATTCTTCAACCACCTCAGAGACCTGAGAGGGATAAATATATGTGATTATATAGGAAGTTCAGGGCCTGCAGCTTCCAAAACTAAGAAATGACATATCAGTGGCTGCCTGGACAGTTCCTGTTTTCTCTCAATATGTTACAGCATCAATCTTCAGCCTTTTGGTCCCGTTTCTCTGACAGACATTGATTGTAGAGCAGGAACTATGAAGGACTTACCTACCCTGTCTTGGCAGAGCTAGGCTGTCGACTTCCCTGCTACCAAGTTTTGTCCTTTTTGGACAGCAGTCTGTCTACAGTTGAAGCAAGGGGTTTTTCATGCCAAGAGATAGGCTTGCCACTAATTCAACCATCTCACACTGGAGATTCTTCGATGCTCATCTTCTACTTGGAGTAGAATAGGGGGGCCTACAATATTTGACTAATAAAATAACATTGTTAAATAAACTAAATAACAAAAATAGTTAGATATATTTACCAAATGTTTTATTTGTATCATTGTTGGTATGATTTCTAATCAACACACTTCTCAGTCAAGGTCAATGATTACCTTTCTTTATAGTTCTAATATTGAGCTGGAAAGATTCATGAAACCATCCCCACTACTAGTAGGTATTATGGGCTCAGCTCAGGGTCAAACTAACTCAGACTCTTTGTCTTTTTATTATAACTTAACAGTCTACTCTCTGAATCCTTATATTTGCTGCAATTCAACTGCCAGCAATGAAATGCAGAGATGAGTCCCAGAGCACGGCTTCCTTTTGGCACATTCAAAACTGGGAAGATTTTGAGAGAGAATGTATTAGCAGTGGCATTTGAAAGATCCCTAGAAGAATGAGTACCATTAGCATTTAGACAGGCTGGGGAAGAAAGGGCCGGGAGTCCTTTTGGGAGCTTACAGAAGCCATGAACTTCCTTGACCTTATATTTCATTCTATCTGGCCCCATGTACATCCTGCCTCCAGGACCTGTTCCCACTGGAACCAGAAATTATTGAGCTAGAGAATGAATGCATGATTCATTTCTTTTCTCAAAACCAGTACTAAATATTCAAGGCAAAAATAGCAGGCATTGAATACTGTCACCACTCTCCTGTATGTGCAATGAGTTACTACATATATCTATATATAATTTCAACTAGAAAATATTCACTACACAAAACCATGACCAAGTAAGTGGTGTATACCTCCAATCCCAGCACTTGGAAGACCAACACAGTATTGTGAGTTTGAGGTCAGGTTAGCCTATATAGCAAGCAAGATCTTATCCCCCAAATAGAGAAATGTGAGCATAACCTATCTTTTATTGAGAGCATAATGGCTATGAAGTACTATTTGGGGCATGTTAAACATGTCAGTTACTCTAATTCTTACAAAAAAAAAATTGTGGGAGAGAGAATATGTTCATTTCACTGGAAGGAGCCTGAGATGCGGAGAGGTCCAACGTCATTTGGTTGTAAAATTCTAGGCATAAATTTGGATCCATCTAACTCCAATACCCTTATTTTGTTGATTGCAATTTTGTCTACTAATATAAGACATTTTTACACACCTACTTCTTTATGATTTTCCAGTTTAAGTATCCACATAGAAATGGAACTTCCTCTCCCAAGGGAAAGCTTCCCATTGGTAGAACATTTTCCAACATGGTAAATATACATAAAATTACTTTTCCCCCATGAAAGTTAAAAGGCTGGAAACAAAGTTTGCAACCACGTAAATTAAGTGCAACTATTTGCCTCCTAAAATGATTATTTCACAAAAGATTACAGTCAGTCTGCCAGTGTATTCCACGTTTTCCTGCTGGTTTATCAGTGTCCAAAGAAAATGTTATTGAATTTGCTTCCAAAATGATTTTCTGTTCTAGTTCAATCTGCCCATTTCTGAGTGTGAAGAACGTTGCACCTAGAGACCTGACTCCCTGTCTGTGCTGATTATCACAGTTGATGAGCTTCTCTTCCGGGAATGCAAGGTCTGAGGCTGAGCTGTACTCCTCCAGGCCCTGGGAAGACAACATAGGAATCAAAGCAGCTTTGGCTCCATGGTAACCCACATCACACACAAACCAATGTTCTTGGAAAGCATGAACAAACGAGATATGAGCTTATAGAATCCAAGGCAGAAAGCAGAACACAGCAGCCATGAAAGGCCATCCCAATCCAAAGAGCAGAACCAGGGAGTCAACAGGGGCTGCTAGCTGACTTTTTTTCATGGCCAACACTCCACTTCTGGAGATGGCAAACAGTATATCCTATATTAGATTCTGGAAAGTTCTCACTATTTCTTAGAACAGATTTCCCTTTATTTAAGCAGTTTTCAGGGAGTACAGTAGTTATCACTTACTGGGCAAAAAAATTATCCCAATACATAGCAAATTGAAATAGTATTTGTTATTTTCCCCAGTCTCCAAGAGTCAGAGCAGAGGAATATTTTAGCTGATTGTGTGTCTCACAAGATTGGTGGCTCTCAGGTCATAGTAGATGGAGAATCTACTTCTAGGTCACTCATGTGGCTTTGAGAGACCTCATCCTTGCTTCCAGGACAGAAATGATGGGGGTGGGGAATGGATGATAGCAATATGGAGAGATATAATCAGCTCAAGGTAAGAACTACAGCATTAGATAACTTAGCCCCAGAAATGGCATGCTGCATGTCCCAAGGAGAACATCATTAGGGAACTTCTTGGTGGCTGGTTGCTGTAGGGAATCATCAGGCACACATCAATAGAGGTAGAATTCCATCAACATTAGTCATCTAAAATCTTGCTAGAAATCTAAATACAAATAGAAAAGGGTCCCTTAATCACTAAATGATTTTCTTATATCATATTTGACTTACGGGGTTAGTGGGTTCAGACCCATTATCAACTTTATGAATAGTAGATAGGTCAAGATAAAGAAAAGGGGACTCATTAGAGGACAGGAAACATTTAAAGACACAGATCACCAAACAGAATTATTTGGCATTGAAGGACAAAGTCCAGTCAGAGAAGGTAACTGAAACTCTAATAATAAAGAAGCAATGGAAAATTCTAGTTAAACTAAGCTCACTGTGTGCCCTGCACAGGCTAGCTGCATTCAGTCATCATTGTCATCCTCGTCACAGGACCAGGGATGTAGGAATGTCCTCAATCTGAAATCTTCATGTCTGCAAGGTTGAAGGTATGTAAGAGACAGCAAAGCATGCCTTGTACATCCAGGACTTGTGTCAGTGACATTTGCCTTTTCTTAAGAGATACATATGGTGACAGAAACTAGAACCAAGTAGAGTCATGAGTTTTGCCCTCACATATATGTGATTCCATATCCACTATGTCATGGACACAAGATGAGGTCACACAGTTGCTTAGAAAATGCTTTCTATGGATATACCTAGCTACATGTGAGAGTGAAAGAGGCATCTGGTACAGTGGAGCCTCTGACTTCTATGCTGGCTGCACTCTAGCCAGATGCATGCAGATAGTCATGTCTGGACCACCTATCCCATAGATCACTGTGAGTAAGCCATTCTAGTGACTGTACTCTTGCTATATATAGATAAATATATGTGATGATGATCAATATATAGATGATTATAGATAGACAGACAGACAGACAGATAGATAGATAGATAGATAGATAGATAGACAGATAGATAGATAGATAATAAATTGGATGTATCTTATCAATTCTGTGACTCTAGAAAACCCTAATACAGCTACACTGGCCTCTTTGGCCTTCCCAGAACTCTGGATGGGTTTTCTATTGTTCTTGCCCTTGTTGCACATCTTGTTCCCTCTTTACATCTTTTCACATTGTCCACCTTAAACTCCTTCTGCTCTATACAGCATTCAGTGACAGCATTAATAAGTGACTCTTCTCTTCCAGCTCCTCATGACTCTATGAGCTAGGGGCTCATTCATTTGTTCACTTCGTTTGATAATTATTGTTAATTTACCTTTTTCTGTTCATATGGGGAAAAATGAAGACTTATCCCCATACAGAAAAACACATTCCAAATATATTTTAAGGTTATTAGAGTCAATAGATAATTTTATAGAGACAGAAACTATATTAGTGGTTCCAAGGGTTGAGAGTGGTGAGAAAGGGGAAGTCACTGTTAGACCATATAGTGTTTCTCTTCATCTATTAAAGTTCCTACTGCTACAGCTCAGTAGATAAATTGTATGCTATAGATAACAATGTTTGGTTAACATTAAAAAGGCTGAAAATGCTAATGATTTCATGATATATGCACCTTTCTTGGTATAGATCACTGAAAAGTCCTGTAAGGCAAAGGAGACTATCATGAGAACAAAACGGCAGCCTACAGATTGGGAAAAGATCTTCACCAACCCCACATCTGACAGAGGACTAATACCCATAATATATAAAGAACTTCAAGAAATTAAACACCAACAAACCAAGTAACCCAATCAAAAAATGGGTTACAGATCTAAACAGAGAATTCACAAAAGAGGAATCTAAAATGGCCAAGAGACTCTTGAAGAAGTGCTCAACATCCATAATAATCAGAGAAATGAAACTCAAGACAACTCTGAGATTCCCTCTCACTCCTGGCAGAATGGCTAAGATCAAAAACTCAAATGACAGCACATGCTGGCAAGGTTGTGGAGAAAGGGGAACACTCCTCCATTGCTGGTGGGAGTGCAAACTTATACAACCACTATAGAAATCATTATGGCGATATCTCAGAAAACTTGGAATAGCTCTACCTCAAGACCCAGCCATACCACTTCTGGCCATATATCCAAAAGACTCCTCACCAATCCATAAGTACATCTCCTCAACTATGTTCATAGCAGCTTTATTTGTAATAGCTAGAAAATGGAAGCAACCCAATGTCCTTCAACTGAAAAATGTATTTAAAAAAAACATAAAAACTGTGATACATTTACACAATGGAATACTACTCAGCTATCAGAAACAAGGAAATCATTCAATTTTCAACCAAATGGATGGAACTAGAAAAGCTCATCAAGAGTGAGCTAACTCAGACTCAGAAAGATAAACATGGCATATATTCACTTATAACTGGATTTTAGCCATATAGTACAGGATGACTATCCTACAATCAATAGACCCAAAAGAGCAGGAACAGGGACTTGGTTACCTGTAAGTGGGACACTCCACCCTAGTGGAACTGCCATGTATGCCTCCTGTGCAAGTGGAAGCTCTTAGACCTCATGTGACTAACAAACTGAGGGGGCCAGATACACAGAGACACCTCACACCAGAGGGATAGGAGGGGTGGGAGAGGGGATAGAGAGTGTGAGGGAAGGGGCGAAAGGGGGGGGGAGGAGGTGGCAATGGAGATGTAACGAAGTAATAAATAAACAAAAAAAAGAAAATCATAAAAATTCTAGGAGATACTGAAGTAAAATAGTTTTAAAGGATTCTATGGAAAACACATTCATCATCATAACAAAAACTCTAAAAGCCAGGAAAGAAAACCCTGATGTGTCACATTTTACTATACATACATAATAAAATAAATCTCCTCCCAGGATATGGCATCATGAACAAAATGTGTGTTACACATATAGGAGCATATACATAATTTACAGTGAGTCAGGATTTAATTCTCTCATACTAGAAGAGCTCCTGAAAATCAATAAATGTTATAACCAATTAAATCTACAGAAGTAGACAAGCATATGAATGAGAAACATGACTAGCTCCACCAGACAATATGTCCGGCTTGCAAAGGGTGTGAGGACTCCATGTTGCATGTCCTCTCAGCTCAGGGCCCAATATGGTGGGTTCCTTCCACACTACGCATTTCGTGTGTCTCCCTCTCTCCCTCTGCAACAACAAATGTTTCCTGTTCACAGCTTCACTGAAAAGCAAAAGCATTTTCTATACATGTGTTTTGATAAAAATCTTTCTGTTTAATATTTATTTTTTTAAATTAAGGATTTTTTTTGGTCTTGATACATTGCCACAACCTAAACTAATTCTGTTTCCTCTTATATTGATTTATGTGTTGTCTGCTGAGAATAGATGAGTAACATTTTAATCAGGTGGGGTATGGGGGAGTGTTTAAGAAATTTATCAAGAATATATCCCAAGGATAAAACACAAAATTACTACTTTCAGGAAGTTAATCACTTCCAGAAAACAACAAAAAAAAAAAAAACAGTCTTTTATTTTCTAAAGAAAATACTAAAAATTTCTAAGGCAATGAAGTGGCCTTGGTGCCATGATTTCCTCTTATACAGCATGAGAAACGGAGTCTGCTCAAGAGGTCAGAAATAAAAGAAAAATCTTCATCTTGATGAAGGCACAGTAGCATGATGAGAGCTCAGAAAGAACTTGGAAGTGCAGTACTCTTGTGCTGAAGAATTTAATGGAAAAGTAACACTCTTAGAAAAATGGAATCCTCACTCTTGATTTCCTCATGGCTACTGAGTTTGGTGAGGCACCAATATCAGGGAATTGAACCTCAAATCGCCATCCTTCCACACCTGGCACAGCTGAATTTGAAGATCTATTCAGGAGGCTACTGAAAGTTCAGTGGACACCCCATCTTCCTACCAAAGGCCTATGGTCTCTCTAGGAACTTCTCTTTCTGTGCTCTCTACAGTGCCACAAACCCTGGCTAAAAGTCTTATCCTTCTAGACCAGTGCTTCTCAACCTGCGACCCTTTAAAACAGTTCCACATATTGTGGTGACCCCCCAGTGATAAAATTATTTTGCTGCTACTCCATAACTGTAATTTTACTACTGTTGTGAGTCATGATGTAAATATCTGACATGCAGAATATCAGATATGTGACCTCCATGGGGATTGTGACCCGCACATTGAGAACTGCTGCTCTAGACTATAGCCTTCCAACCAGTCTACACTGAGTTCTGAAAAGGTCCTCTCTTTATTATTTCTTACCTGGTCTTTTGCAGGTGTCTTCTAATGGATTTCTGCTTTTAGGGTGTTTTCTTAAGGTCCTCTTCCTACCTCTTCTGCACCCCAAATTGAAGGCCAACCATGCCATCTGGTCAGGAAAATCAGGCAACATCTTTATGAGACTGAATATCCCACTGGCTATATCTGCACCCAAGTTATAGGCAGTCCATCAATGATTTGACAAACGAATACCAGGCCCCTGCACAGCCTCTTCTCTCTTCACTGCTTCCTCATGGTGGATGTTCTATTCTCTATAAACTTTTCCAGGTACTAGACACACCAGTCATTGACCACTTTGCATGGAATTCCACTTTGCCATCAGAGAAATCTGCACCTAGATTCTTCAGCCAGTTACATGTGTGCTATTCTACCCCTCCAGTGTGGGGTGCCCTACATATCAACCTCCTTCAGCTAGCACTCACATAAGGGATAAGAGCTTCCTCTTGCACTGGGGGCCCACATGACAGCTCCACTAGGGCAAAGTGTCCCCCTAACAGATAACAAAGTATATGTTCCTGTTCCTTTTGGTCTGTTGCTTGTAGGATAATTATCCTGTACTACATGGCTAAAATCCAGTTATAAGTGAGTACATGCCATGTGCATCTTTCTGGGTCTAGGTTAGCTCACTCAGGATGAGCTTTTCTAGTTCCATCCATTTCATAGCAAATTGCATGATTTCCTTGTTTCTTATGGCTGAGTAGTATTCTATTGTGTAAATGCACACAGCATTTTTATCCATTCATTGGTTGAGGGACATCTGGGTTGTTTCCAATTTCAAGCTATTACAAATAAAGTTACTGTGAATATAGTTGAGGAGATGTCCTGTGGCTTTGTGAGGAATTGTTTTGATGTATACCCAGGAGTGGTATGGCTGGATCTTGAGGTAGAACTATTCCAAGTTTTCTAAGATATTGCCAGGCTGATTTCCACAGGGGTTGTATAAGTTTGCACTCCCACCAGCAATGGAGGAGTGTTCCCCTTTCTCCACAACCTCGCCAGCATGTGCTGTCATTTGAGTTTTTGATCTGAGCTTTTCTGACAGGTGTGAGATGGAATCTCAGAGTCGTCTTGAGTTGCATTTCTCTGATGATTCAGGATGTTGAGCATTTCTTCAAGTGTCTCTTGGCCATTAGAGATTCCTCTTTTGTGAATTTTCAATTTAGCTCTGTTCCCCAGTTTTTTATTGGGTTATTTTGTTTCTTGGTGTTAAATTTCTTAAATTCTTTATAAATTTTGGATATTAGCTCTCTGTCAGATGTGGGGTAGGCAAACATCTTTTCCCAATCTTTAAGTTGCCATCTTATTCTAATGACAGTGTCCTTTGCCTTACAGAAGCTTTTCAGTTCCATGAGGGCTCATTTATTGATCATTGGTCTTAGAGCCTGAGGCATACAGAACACTAAATATATTAGACCAGAAAAGAAATTCCTCTCACAATATAATAATTGAAACTCCAAATGTACAGAACAAAGAAAGAATATTGAAAGCTGTAAGAGAAAAAGGTCAAGTAACATATAATGGCAGACCCATCAGAATTACACCTGACTTGTCCTCAGAAACCATAAAAGCTAGAAGGGCCTGGTCAGATGTCCTATAAGGCCTAAGAGAACATAGTTGCCAGCCCAGACTACTATATCCAGCAAAATTTTCTATCGTCATGCATGGAGAAAACAAGATATTCCAAGACAAAACCAAATTTAAACCATATCTATCCACAAATCTAGCTCTACAGAGGATCCTAGAAGAAAAATTCCAATCCAGAGAAGATAACTACACCCAAGCAAATACAGAAAACCAAAAACTCCGCTGCAGCTAAAACAAAAGAAATACACAGACAACCACCACCTACAACAAAATAACAGAAAAAAACAACCTATGGTCATTAATATCTCTCAACATCAATGGATTCAACTTCCCAATAAAAAGACACAGGCTTATAGAATGCATCTGTAAACATGGCCCATCATTTTGCTGCATACAAGAAACACATCACACTAACAAAGATAGATACTACCTCAAAGTAAAGGGCTGGGAAAAGGTTTTCCAACCAAATGGTCCCAGGAAGTAAACTGGAGTAGCCATCCTAATATCAAATAAAATTGACTTTAAACTAAAATTAATCGAAAAAGATAGGGAAGGGCACTACCTACTAGTCAAAGGAAAAATTTATCAAGATGACATCTCAATACTGAATATCTATGCCCCAAATACAAGGGCACCCACATTTGTAACAGAAACTGTAACCAAACTTTTAAATTATTATTTATTTAACTCTTATTTATTTATTACTAAATTCACTTATAACAAACACCAACAATTTCTCAACTATTAATCCTATAAATTCCTACAACCCCTTTAACCTATCCACTAAACCTATTGATAATCATAACAACCACTTTCATAACCTTTTAGAATGATACAGTCTCTGGGGCAGGTCCTCAGTCGTCAGGAACATAGTCTTTGTTGTAGATTCTTTAACACACTTAGCAGTCCTTTTTCTGGATCCCTCAGATGCAGGTTCATCAGGGTCGTTGGTTATTGCAGTCTCACCTTAAATAAGGCTTCATGCTTTCTTCTCTGTGGGAGACCCCAGCCGTCTGCAGGCCATCTTACTTCTTTTGAATCAGGAACTCAGCTGCTCTGCCTCAGTCCTTAAAGCCAGGCACAGTTTCTTTTAGGCCACTGTTCAGACAGATCAAACCCCTCTAGGCAAAAGCTGAGCCACAGGGTCAAGTCCTTGGCCTTTTGGTGTCTTGCTCAGGCTTTCTTTGCTCACCAGCTTCTTTCTGCTTCAGGGAGAGAGCTGGCCATCAATGGCCAGCCCTTTTTTCAGCAGGACTCTTGGAGCTCTCTAGCATCAGGGGACTCTTCCCTTCTGGGCTCCACGCACTGTCCTCAAATAGGAGGAACTCTGTTTCAGCTTAATTTGGGCTCCGCCCACTTAGCAGCTGAAAACAATGTCAGGCCAGATACTTTGTTTCTTCAAATCCATTAAATCTTTCCTGTTTTCCTGACTTCAAACTTGTTTTTCAGTCTATTGAGTCTTTCCTGTTTTTGCTGACTTCATGCTGATAATGCTCTTCAGGCCCCGAATTAAGAGACAGTATCAGAAACTCCTATGTATTTTCCAAATCTAATTTATCTAACCCCTACAAGAAACTCTTCTAAAGCTTAAACCACACATCGATCTCCACAAATTAGTAGTGGGAGACTTCAACACCCACTCACAACAATGGACAGGTGGTAGAGACAGAAACCAAACAGAGGAACAATGGGTCTAACAGAGGTCATGAACCAAATGGACCTAACAGATATCTACAGAATGTTTCACCCAACCACATGTCCTCTTCTACTCAAATAAGAACCATAAGGACAAGGGTCCCTGCCTTTGTCATATTCGAAATGTTAAAGCTGCATAAGTGTCTGTTATTGCATGGGAGATTTGAAGTGATTACATGTTAAACATAACTGGAACTCAACCACTATTTCTGGGTTCTCTTCTTGTTCATAAAGCACTTATCTAAGTATAGGGCAAGCCACCCTCCCCAGAGAATGGACTTTTCCACATATAATCAAGGCAGTTCTGCCTGCCTTCTAAAAGCACTTTTCACATAAGATTCTTTTCTATACTTTAATTTGGAAACCTTGCTACACATTCAAATTTCTTGGAGAGGTTTAAAGAAATCCACATCCTACTACAGAGATACTTGTGTATTCTATGTTTGTTCCTGCTCTATTCACAGAAGCTAGGAAAAGGTGCTTAGATACTCACCAACAGATGATTGGATAAAGAAAATGTGGTACATTTATACAATGGAATTTTACTCAGCTGCAAAGAAAAATGAAATTTTGAAGAAAACAGATGGACCTGGAAAATATTATATTAAGCAAATGACCTAGACTCTAAAGGACAAAATGTTGCATATTTTCTCTCATAGATGGAGCCTAGTTTTTAACACATAAATGTACATGTCTAAATTTGTGTGAGGGTAGGTATAGACTTGAGATTAAATACAAGACAAAGAAAGGGGAAATGAGCTACTGAGGAAGAGGCTTCAAAAGGATACATGGGACATTAATGCAGAAATGAGATGAGTGTACAAGAGAGGCCATGGGGTGATTGATGGGCTGAGGAAGGAATATCAACAAAATCAAGTGTTCCTTGAAATTTTCATAATGAAACGTAATACTTTGCATGCTAATTAAAGCAATGTTTAAAAATGTATTATTAGATTCTCTGAGTCTGTGGACCCTAGCATGGTTAGCCCTTATTAATCTTACTAATATGCACTTACAAGTGAGTACACACCATGTTTCCCCTTTTGGGTCTGGGTTACCTCACTCTGGACAATCATTTCTAGTTCCATCCATTTACCTGCACATTTCATGATGTCTTTGTTTTCAACAGCTGAGAAATACTTCAGAAAGGCTAAGTAACAAGGTGTGTTCAAGGGGAGGATGCATAAATCTCACTCTGAAGGGGAAATAGAATAAACACCATAGGTAGACAGGGAGGGGAGGTCTGGTTGAGGGTGGGTGGGCAGGAGAACAAGAGGAATCAGGTGGGGGAAGGATGGAGGGAGAGAGTACTGGGAGAGATGACTGGAATCAGGGGGCCATCTCTGGGACCAGCAAGAAACTTAGCGCAATGGAAATTCCCAGAAATCTGTGAGGTTGACCGTAGATAAGCTTCCTAGCAATAGGTGATAAAGAGCCTGAACAGGCTATCCCCTGTAACCAGGTAAGACTTCCAGTGGAGGGATTGTGACACCAACCCAGTCACAAACCTTTGGCCTACAATTTGTCCCACCTACAAGATGTGTTGGAGTAAAGATGGTGCAGAAATTGTCGGAGTTGTCAGTTAATGACTGGTCCAGCTTGAGTCCCATGCCATGAAAGTGAGCCCATACATGACATTACCTGGAGGGGCAGGACCCAGAGGCTAGATAGCCCAGAGACCTAGGATAGAATTAATGAAATTATTCCTAATGATATTCTGCTATACTCATAGATTGGTGCCTGACCCAATTGTCATCAGAGAGGTTTCATCCAGCAACTGATGGAAACAGATGCAGAGACACCACAGCAAACATTAGGTAGAGCTTGGGGAATTCTACAGAAAAGGGGGAGCAAGGATTGCAGGAGCCAGAGGGGAACTAATGTGTTATACTCTATTATATTGCTATAAATCATGTCAGACAAGTAAGAAACATCTGCATAAATGAGACCCCTGTATCCAGTCCACAATGCCTGGCTTTTTAAAGAGTGGGTGCTCTGAATCCAAACTCAGGTCCCCATCTTTGTGCAAATGCACTTTATACACTGAGTCATCTCCCCAGCCCTTGCTGCATGTTTTAAGTTGGTCGGTTGGTCGTGTCACCATGTTATCCAAAAAGGTCAATCAACACATTTTGATGATCTTGATTTTGTTCATATTCCAAAGATATTTTATTTTAGCTTCATTTATAACCTGAAATGCAGATTTTACAAATGACTGAGCTCCTGGAATTCAGAGGGCAATGAATTGGAGACATGTTATTCATTTGTCTTTGTGTTATGAAGAAGAGAAATCCTGACAAATGGCAGGTGTTAAATGAATGCTTGCTGTGTCCTTGGTTTTTCTCTTCACAAGCCTGGATGTACTTACACTTGCATTCCTAAGATGCTGCTGAATGGTTGGTCTCTCCCAGCCTACAAAACAGTATGAAATGCTCTATCTCATTAGGAAATATGTCCTGACCCCTCCTGTGTGTCTGGATCTAAGGAATAAGGATAACAAGAGAAGCTACTAAGGGAACTAAAACTCTAGCTTAAGAAGATAAAAGATAACACACTAAACAGTGTGTTAAAGGATGGACTAGAAATTTATAGTAAAGGGAGTCAAGAGGTGGGAAGAGAGAGCTAGGAGGAGTGACTTCTAAAAGTGAGCTTGAACCATAGGAGCTCTTTCTGGCCAGAAAAGAGGGGAAAGGAAATCCACCAAGAACTTAAACAACTGTAGGTAACTCCCTTAATTAGTCCTCGGATGCTTTCTACTACTCTTGCTCTCCCTTTCAAATCCTCATACTGTCCCAACGTCCTTCAGTACTGAGCTGCCTGCCTTTCCTACTGAATTTTCAACTACTTTTACATATTCCAGTCTTTTCGCTCATCTCAAAGTTCCTCTCACACACCAGACATTTTCTACTTTACAGCCTTGACATTCACTATTTTCTCTGCCCAGAACATGCCCTGACTCCTAATCTTCATGTGATTTATTTAGACTTGTTTTCCAATGTCACCTCCTTACAAGCCATCATGTGATCATCTATTTAATCTCCCTCCCTGCACTACAGCATAGCATAGCTTGTTTGCAGATTACCTTATAAAACTGCTCCATGTGTTTTTCTTCTTCCTGTCTTCTATACTGTTAATTACCAGAGATTAAGGACCTTGAGAGCCTTGTTCGCTGTTATGCCCCCATCACTCAAGTGAGCTCCTAGCAGTAACTTCAACTTCTCAGTCCATCTTTTGAATGAATTAATGGCAAAAAATGAGCTGACCAAAGCCATAGGTGCCTGGGATGAATGTGAATAAAATAGAGAAGGACCAGTAAAGATGGGGAGCTAGGACAAGGAAGAATGGGCATGTGAACATTACACTATCACATCAGAACTTGATCATATAAAGAATTTGAAGACAATGATATAACAGAAATTAATTTACTTAGTGCTTTGAAAATACTCTGCAATTATATGCAAATAAAAGTAAAGAACTCAGAAATCACTAGAACTCATGATTTGTAAAATCCATATACTAACATTTTCACAAATATTTCTTCATAAAATTTAAGATTTATAGTGTTTACAATTATATGTAGAAATATATGTCTAAAGAGTTTATTGATCAAAGCTATTGAGAAACAACTTTGTATTAATAATCACTCTGAATTTTTTTTCTAAATTAGAGCTTTATCAAAACTGTTTTATGACCATAATGTGTCTTCTCAGGCTCCAAAGAAATGTAGAGGAGAAAGTACTTATTCATAGGTAGTTATGGTTCTCTGTTGGGAAGGAAAACTGCACTCAGTGATTTTAATGTCCACAGATAAAAGTCTCAGAAGCTAAGGACAGAAGATTTAGATTAGGGATGGTGGGACAGGAAGTTTATACCATAAAACTAACCCATACAATGCCAAAGGTTTTTGGAAAATTGAGCATTTGGAATTTGACTCAGAAGATGGAAACAAGTTGGAGGAAGATGAGAAGCATTCTCTCCTTTTAAGGACTTGAAATGAAATAAAAACTTAACCTAATAATGGGGTTGGTTATAGAGGAGAGTGGGATGCTCGCATGGAAGTATGCATTTGAACAGAGCAGGCTCCTTGCTATTTCTGGAGTAACTGCAACATTACTGTAGTTAAACCTGGATCTTGTTTTCATCTGTAAAACTGAGTTGAGTTAGTTGTACTTGTTAAAATCAGGTAAATGAACTGTGAAAGATCTATAACATTCTGTGATAAAATATGTCCCGTCCGGCATCTGTCCCTCATACCTCCATCTCTCTGTATGTGTAGACCAGCAGTCAACCTCAAATATCTCTCCTCTGGTGCCATTCAGCTTGTTCTTTGAAGAAATGTCTGCTAACTGGGGCTTGCTGAGGAGGCTTCACTGGCTGTCGAGGGAGCCCATGGAGCTGCTTTTCTCTGTATTCTCATCCAAGTAATTACAAGAGTGTACAATTAAAAAAAAAAAAGAATTTGGATCACCCAAAAATTTGGATGAGAATATTTTTAAAAGATTTGTATTTAAGTAGAAATAATTTGATGATTATATTGAGATTATCTTAAGCAGGATTATATTGAGAATATCTTGAGCATTCAAAAATTCAACTGGTTTCCAGATGTCCAAAAACAAACAAACAAAACAAAACAAAACAAAAACAAAGGCAGATGATCCCAGAGAACTCTGAAATACTGAAAATTATACCAGTCTGAGAAATACAGAGAAGGTAAGTCAATTTGCCTCTTGATTATAGAGAGAGATGTTGAGTCAGCCTCTATTCCTGGATACATAGAAGATGCCAATTAAGTGTTTTGTGTATACACATGTGAGTGTATGTACATGTTTGTATGTGTGAGTGTTGGGTACATATATGCCACAGTGCATATGTGGATATCAGACTACAATCTTGTGTATCAGTTCTTACTTCCACCTTGTTTTGAGACTGGGTTTCTTAACTGTGGATAGCTGTCTTGTGAGCTGGGGATTCTTTTATCTTCACATCACTGCAGAAGCACTTTATAACGTATTATAAACATATGCTGTAGTGTCTGGACTTACATGGGTTCTAGAGATCCAAATTCATGACTTCACATTTGCATTTTACCTACTGAGCCATCTCATTAGCTTGAGTGACTCAGTGAATAGATGCATCAACTGACCAAAATCAAACAAGAGTTTGAACAAGGTGGTGATGGGTAAGAGAGTAAGTTCATCTTTCGACATGCTGTAGTTGGTTTCCCCATTCTACATCTGGGAGCATGGGAGTGACCTAGGAAGCCTAAGGAAAATCAGGGCTGGAAGCAGTGAATAAATGGCCACCTGCTAGAGGTCATTTCTGAAAGGTGATAAGAAAGGATCATTGACTTTGGGTTAGAATACCAGAGTTAGAAACTAGTCAAAATAGGGAGAACGGTGGGTACCTCAGAGGCCAGAGAAGTAAAAGAAGTGGGAGGTCATAACCTTGGGATGAAAGAATTTGAAGTGGGAATTACACCTCCACTCCATAGATGTGAACATGAACACACAGAGAAGTTGCACATGAGAAAACAACAGAGGAAGGCTAAAAGCCAGGTCTCATGACTGTTAGTTCCAAGCTCATTGTCAAGGCATTGCACCTAAGAACAGGAAGAGCTTTGTTAAGTGCTGTTCTCTGAAAGGCTCTCAAATGGCTCAAAGTGAAGAGACACATTTTACCTCACTAACTTTCCAAATTGCTTGAACATTTTCATCACCCGCATTGCACTACGAGGTAAGGAGTTTTCAGAAGGCCTTTACAATTGAGCATTTTCAGAGAGGATTTTAACACATGAACACATTAGCAGTTTTTAATGTGATTTCTTCTCAGGACTGGTCTGATCACAGTTCCTTTTCATCAAATTTCCCAAGAAGAAGTAACAAGTTGCAAAGGATGCTGGAACAGCAGATAGTGAAGGAAAAGTGCCCTGTATGCTGAAAGTCTTAGATAGAACTTAAATGCATCCCAACAAGAGAGATTTAGGTAATAGAGAGAACTTAGGAATGAGATGAACCAGACAGCCAGGATAGTTGCTATTGTATTAAACAGTTAAATATTAGCTATGAGTTGGTTATTGTTATGCTAGATGTTAGTAATGGGGGACTGGAACAGGAGTAAGAAATCCCTTAAGTAAGTCACCAGACACTGAAAGTCGGAAGGATTGATTCCTTTTTTTTTTTTTTTTTTTTTCTGTGATAAAATACCATGACCAAAAGCCACTTATAGAATGAAGAGTTTATTTGGGCATCTGGTTCCAGAGGGAGAGTCCATAATGGTGAGGCAAGCAAAGCAGTAGGCAACTGAAACAGGAAGCTGAGAGATCACATCTTCAACCACACAGAAAGCAGAGGTAGAAGACTGGAAGTGGGATGATGCTGTAAACTCTCAGTGCCTGCCCCTAGTCAGGTATGTCTTCCAGCAAGGCTGTACCCCTACATGTTCCATAAAACCCCACAATGCACCACCAACTTGGGATCAAGTATTCAAATACATGAGCTTTATGGGAGACATGCTTCATACAAACCATCACAGAGGACAATTGCTAAACTTCCAAGACCAGAAAGGATGCCCATGGCAAGACTGGAGACATGAGATCACAGAACCAGAGACAGATGAGAGCAAGAAGATGGTCAGAGGAAGAAAAGAGGTGAGAGAATAACATGGGATGCAAGAGTGGCACTATAAACACATGCATAACCACAAATGATCTCAAGTAATGTTCATAAGCCAATGGATCCATGGATTCATGAAGAGTGCACCAGAACCATAATCACCTTGCTATTGTAACCTTGGAAATGATGATTCCTGACTCTAAAATTGCTCATTTACAAAAACAGTAGCTTGGGAGGTTAGAGGGATAAATCAGTGTGTAAAGTGAGAACCTGAATTTGAATTCCTAGTAGCCACAAAAAAAAAAAAAAAAAAAAAAAAAAGACTGGCATTGAAGCCTGTGAACTATAACCCAGCACTGAGAGGCAAAGAAAATAGATTCTATGAGCGACCCTGCCTCAAAACACAAGGTGGAAAACACCAACTTTAGCCTCTGACCATCACATGTGCATACACAGAGAAATCACCTGCAAACACATAAGTATACACCACACAGACACACACACACACACACACACACACACACACACACACACACACACTAATAATTTGATTGAATCCTTTCTAAGTTATTCTCCACATCTACAATCAAATGATTTATCGTCTAAGTTCCTGAAGCCTTACACTTACCTTACACTTTTACCACAACCCCCAAGATTTTTTTAAATCCATTTCTTATTTACATTGAGGCAACTGTCAGTTGCTTAAGGAAAGAAATCACCCCCATTGATTTATTTCTTACCTTCTAAACAACTATTCGTTTTAGGAAGATAAAAGTGGAACAAGCCAAGGGTGGGAACAAGAGGGCATTTTAAATCTCTAAATTGAAATAGAAGAGGAAGAAAGGTTTAAAGGCAGCATAATGACAGCTTTTCTGTTTTCCCACTAAGAGCATTCCATCTAAAGGGTTCACCCAGCATTCTAATGAGAAAAAGCTTCAGAAATGCAGCAAATGGAACCGTTTCTAGTTCCAATGACATTAAGCCTCTCTGTGGCTCAGGGAACATTAAAAGTTACTACTGAAGAGTTGGTACCCTCACCTCCTATGCTTTTCAAGTACAGCCTACTAGGTGTGCCTAGGCATGGGCCTCACCCTGACTCAGCACAATACCCAGCAGCAGCTCCCTGGACCTTGTATTGAGCCTATTGCCCCACAAAGTCGCCTGCTTGCTGCAAAGGGACCCAGTCAGACACCAACTGGAAGAGTGTTTCTTATAGCTGAGGCTTCTTAACACTGGAACTCCAACAGTCTATCTGTAAGTTACATGTCTGTGCTAGGACATCTTCCTATTCTGAAAGAAAGTAAGACCCAGGCTGATGACATAACTTAGTTCTATATCACTTAACATAGAGTGCACAAAGCCAGGCTGGATTCTTGGCGTCATAAAGAAACTTTTTAATAAAAGGAAAGGAAGAATGTTAGTGAGGATTTTTTTCTGTGTGATTTTTTTCTCCTTTTATTTATTTTGCTGGTTTCAGTGATCTTATTTAGAAATAGTCTGTTTCAGTGCTGAGCTACTTGTCCATCTTCTTCTACTACAAGACCATCCCTTTTGGGTGACTTATAAGAAAGATGGGTTTAATCCCTAGATTTGGAGACTGAAGTGGAGGAAGATGGTTCTGGATGATGATGAGGCTTTCATCCTGTGTCATAACATGGCACAAGGGCAAGCAGCCATGCACCAGGCAAACAAACTCATCTTTCTCTCACATGCCCATTCTCTTTTCATTATTATTTATTACTTTATTTATTCGAGTTGCATCCTGTTTGTAGCCCCTTCCCTCCTCTTCTGCTGGACCCACCCTCTCACCCTCTCATCCTCTTCCCCCTCTCCCTCCTCCCCTTCTCCTCAGATGAGGGGAGCCCCTCCCCTCATCAACCCACTCCAGTTCATCAAGCCGCATCAGACCTAAGAGTATCCTCTTCCACTGAAGCCAAACAAGGCATCCCGGCTGGGATAAAGTGCTCTGGGAGACTTGTAGAAGAGAGAAATGAAAACGGAGGAATCCAGAGAGGACATGAACTACACATGAAGACCAACAGAACCAACTGACCTAGGCCCCGGGAGGCTTACAAAAACTGAAGCATCAGATGCCAGTTCTTAGAATGACTAACCCACTCCCATAATAACCACATTAATCCATTTATGATCTAATCATCTTTTAAAAGTCTACATCTTAATACTACTACAGTGGAGAGTAATACAGATTTTATAAGAGACACCCAAACACAACAATCAAAAGGCAGTATTTTCATGCTGCTAAAATACTGAACTTGTGAACAATGAAAAATATTTGTAAAGAACAGCTTAAATTTCTCAGGGACCCTCTCTTTAAACAAATGCAGAATGGTCGGCATCAGATACCCTGACCACTTGATGAAGACTCTAGATTAACACACACTGCCTGGTTCCCTCTGGCTTCTCTTTACATTCTTGCTTGAAAATGTGTTGCAGTTTCTAAAGGAAGCAGCTAGTCGTATAAGATAAGCAACATCAAAATTATCTTTGAAGTTCCATTTCTAAAAGGGTACTTGTAAATTTCAGCTCTATAATACTTAGCAATTAGAGTTGCAATTCATCAGGAGGAAAATGACAAAGTTGACATTTCTACTGAAAAGTCACTGGAGCCAGGGAATCTGTCTCTAAATGTATTAATTACAGGAGGTTGCTTTTCAATGGTGGCTGGAGCTAAACTGTAATGCTAAAAACAATGTTTTCTTTACATCTGTTCTACTGTTTCAACAGAGATCCCCAGAAGTCTCGGTTTCTTTTCAAAGTCTTGTCTAACAATGGGCTTTGTTTTCATCAAATATAATAGAAGGTAAATTCATTAAAATGTTCCAATGTTCCCAGCTAATAGGATTTACTACTCTGTGGGAATAAACCCACAGGTCAAATTGGCCTTGACAGACTGGATTGTCTGGCAAAATACAAGGCAGGGTGTGCAAGGAACATACACAGAACAGAGTCACCGGTGTAAGTCACAGAGAAACAGATTCAGCCCATCTGCAGAAAGCTCTTGTCCTCATAATCAATGTGGAACAGAGTGTGAAAACAGAGGGACCCTGTACCTCCTCTGCTCCTCTCGGGTATCCAATTGATCAGGGCTGAAAGCTTTGTATCCACAGACTTTGAAGACCTTTCCCCTGCTCATCCTTCCCATTCCTTGCCCTGCTCATCCCTCCCATTCCTTGCCCTGCCCATCCCTCCCATTCCTTGCCCTGCTCACCCCTTCCATTTCATTTTCTCCTCCCAGGTCACCTGGAGCTTTTCCCTTGTTGAAGGTCCATTCTTCTTTATTTATACAGTTACTTCAATTTCTAATCAAGGTGTGCATCTGAGAACCAACCTTGGCCAATGCAGTATGGCTCCTATCACTAATAGAATATCTGAACCTAGACTACAAGTGTTTAAAAATAAAGAGCACATGATTGGAGAGAGGAAAATGGTGGGAGGAATAAGGGAGGAATTGGAAGTTAGGGTAAGTGGGTGGGTTTGGCAGAAACACAAGCATGAAATTCACTAACAATAAGAAAAAGAAAAGTTTAAAAAATAACTCTTACTAAAATAATCACTTATTAATGTGTAACACAATGCTATTCTTCTTAGCACTGCCATCTACCTTGGCATCTGGGAAGGGAGCCACTTCCCCTGCAATATACATGAACCTGAATTGGGCTCTGGAATTCCCACAAGCAAATATATGCATTCCCACTGAGTTTCAGGTTCCCCCATGTAGAATGATCCTTGTGTCATCAGATTTACTTCCCAGCATCAATGTTGTGAGGACTGACTTTATATCCATTCTGGTTCTGTCCTAGGCCCACCCCCACACTCTTCATTCATAGGGATAATGTTCTCAGCCTGGGAGATTGTTCTATCATTACCTCCTAATTTAATCACAAACTCACTAACTCATCTCTTAGAACTTAAAGAGATACAACCAAATTTATTCAGCCTCAGAAAGAGAGAAGTCTCTAAAGTTGTTAGCATCCATGTCTCACATTGTTCAGAGAACAACTTGAGAGAGTTAGAAGGAAATACAGAAAGAAAAGCAAAAATGGGAGGATAGATAGGAATTAAAATGTTCCCTAGGATTACTTTTTTTCACTTTAAGTATCTAATTAACAAATACTGTTATATTCAAGATATACAGTGATGACTTGATAAACATTTTTTACTGATTACCACAGTCAACTTAATTACCACATCTACCACAATCATAATTGTCATCTTTGTACCATCTGTGTGGTTAGAGCGCTTAAGGTTCTGTCTTACCAAGTTCCAACTAAATAAAACAATATTTTTATCTACAGCTGCCATGCTGTGCTTTAGACTCAAAGAGGTTATTAATCTTATAACCAGAAGTTTGCTTGGACTGTAATTAACATCATTTATTTCTCATACTTCCAGACCCTGCACAAAACATCATATTCTCTGCTTCTGGAAATTTGATCTTTTTTTCAATTCATGCAGGCATAAGATCACACAGTATTTTTTTAACGTTTATTTATTACTTCAAATTACATCTCCATGACAGTCCACTCCCTCTACCCCTACCATCCTCTCCCCCTCTCCGACCCATCTCATCCATCCAGTGTGGGGTGCCTCCATGTATCAGACCCCCCCTCCCAGGTCTTTAGTCACATGAGGTCTAAGAGCTTCTTCTTGCACAGGAGGCATACATGGCAGTTCCACTAGGGTGGAGTATCCCACTAACAGGAAACCAAGTCTTTGTTTCTGTTCTTTTGGGTCTATTGATTGTAGGATGGTTATCCTGTACTATATGGCTAAAATCTAGCTATAAATGAATATGTGCCATGTTTACCTTTCTGAATCTGAGTTAGTTCACTCATGATGAGCTTTTCTAGTTCCATCCATTTGGTTGCAAATTGCATGATTTCCTCATTTCTGGTAGCTGAGTAGTATTCCATTGTGTAAATGTACCACAGGTTTTTTTGTTATTTTATCCATTTTTTACTTGAAGGACATCTGGGTTGTTTCCATTCTCTATATACAAATAAAGCTGCTGTGAACATAGTTGAGGATCTGTCCTTATAGATTGGTGAGGAATCTTTTGGATATATGGCTAGGAGTGGTATGCCTGCGTCTTGAGGTATAGAGCTATTCCAAGTTTTCTGAGATATCACCACAATGATTTCCATAGTGGTTGCACAAGTTTACACTCCCACCAGCAATGGAGGAGGGTTCTCCTTTCTCCACAACCTCATCAGCATGTGCTGTCATTTGACTTTTTGATTTTAGCCATTCTGACAAGAGTGAGATGGAATCTCAGAGTTGTCTTGAGTTTCATTTCTCTGATGATTAAGCATGTTGAGCATTTCTCCAAGTGTCTCTCGGCCATTTTAGATTCCTCTTTTGTGAATTCTCTGTTTAGATCTGTACCCCATTTTTTGATTGGGTTACTTGGTTTGTTGGTGTTTAATTTCTTGAGTTCTTCATATATTTTGGATATTAGCCCTCTGTCAGATGTGGGATTAGTGAAGATCTTTTCCCAATCTGTAGGCTGCTGTTTTGTTCTAATGATAGTGTTCTTTGCCTTAAAGAAGACTTTCATTTTCATGAGGTTCCATTTATTGATTGTTGGTCTTAGGGCCTGATCTATTGGTGTTCTGTTCAGAAAATTCTCACCTGTGCCAATGAGTTCGAGGCTTTTCCCCACTTTCTCTTCTATTAAATTTAGTGTGTTCGGTTTTAAGTTAAGGCCTTTGATCCACTTGGACTTAAGTTTTGAACAAAGTGATAAATGTGGGTCTATTTGCATTATTTTACATATTGACAACCAGTTAGACCAGCACCATTTGTTAAAGATGCTGTCCTTTTTCCATTGTATGGTTTTGGCTTCTTTGTCAAAAAAAAATTAAGTGACCATAGGTGTGTGGGTTTATTTCTGGGTCTTCAATTTGATTCCATTGATCAACTTGTCTGTTTATATACCAGTAACATACTGTTCTTATTGCTATTGCTCTGTAGTATAGCTTAAAATCAGAGATGGTGATAGCTCCAGATGTTGTTTTATTGCACAGGATTGATTTAGCTATTCTGGGTTTTTTGTTTTTCCATATGAAGTTGAGAGTTATTCTTTCAAGGTCTGTAAAGAGTTGTGTTGGTATTTTGATGGGAATTGCATTGAATCTGTATATTGCTTTTGGTAGGATGGCCATTTTTATTATGTTGATCCTACCTATCCATGAACATGGGAGATCTTTTCATCTTCTGATATCATCTTCAATTTGTTTCTTCAAGGACTTGAAGTTCTTGTTGTACAGGTCTTTCACTTGTTCAAAATATGAAAATACATTAATGTAATCCAACATTTAAACAAGCTGAAAGAAAACTCCATTAGATTCTAAAAAAATCATTTGACAAAATACACTACCCTTTCTTGTTAAAAGTCTTGGAGAGAACTGGCATACAAGGTCCATACCTAGAAATAATAAAGGCAATATACAGCAAGCCGATAGCCAACATCAAATTAAATGGAGAGAAACTTAAAGCATTTCTCCTAAAATTTTGACTTTTTGATTGTAGCCATTCTGACAGGAGTGAGATGGACTCAGAGTTGTCTTGAGTTTCATTTCTCTGATGATTAAGGATGTTGAGCATTTCTTCAAGTGTCTCACGGCCATTTTAGATTCCTCTTTTGTGAATTCTCTGTTTAGATCTGTACCCCATTTTTTGATTGGGTTACTGTGTTTGTTGGTGCCCAAACATGTTTTTCACTCATTTTATAAAACATAATTCCCTTTGTGGTATGAAAGGAGTCTTTGATCCATCATTAAATAAGCACTTGGTTCTACAAAGAAGAGACACCTTAACTGAGCAGAGCAAGGATTATTTCCAAACAGATCCACACTGAATCATCACAAACAAGGTCTACTTTCCTACCCAAAAGCAGCCAGAAGCAGGATGTTAGTGAGATAAGAGTTTAAGCAAGGGGAATAATTTCTAGGAATGTGAAAGACAATATGCTGTTCTAGAAGTCAACCTGTAAATATCTCTGTATTTCAGTAATGTCTTCCAATTTGTGTATCTCTGTCTCCAGACTCCTGTGAGTTAGCTTAAAGGCATGTCAGATCCATGTTCTCTGGATGCAGGATCTGACATCAAGGAGTATTTTAGGGGTTGGATCTCTAGCCATCACAATCGCTCAACTTTTGTGATCCAAGTGTAGTAGAAGACACTAGAATAGGAGTTCACTAGTAAACTCAAGGATTTCCTTCCCATAAACTACTTGGGTGAATTCAGGCAAGTAACTTTCTCTTAGGCGGAGGACAGAAAAGTATGCAGAAGTGACTCCACCATCACTACTAGGCAGGCACAGTCTCTGGAGTCAGCCTCTGTCTGCCCTCCCTTTAAGTCTCTTTCCTCATTAGGTTGCTGGATGCTGGCTTTAGTTAGTGTTCCTTGAGTCTGTTCTGCTCAGCATGGACATGTGGGAAGCAACAAACTCCTTTAATAAACTTATCTAGATGGTATGGCTATGCTCAGTCAGTCTCACCTCTGACTTGCCTCAGCAACACATGAAAGACTTTAGGCAATTGAATTACATGCACAGGATAATAAGAATATTTTACTTTGGTAAAATGAAACTTTTCATGTACTTAATTTTGAAAAGACTCACTTAAAATAGGAAACTTTATTATATCTTTCATTATTCTTCAAAACTTAGGAAGTTCACACCAGCCCTTGAACAACACACACATGCTACTACCACCAGCAGCAGCCCCCTGCTCAAGATCCAGTAAAATGAAGGCAAAGGAAGAGATTGTCCATCACCCTTTATTATATGCCTCTCTCATCTAGTGCAGGCTCTAAAACCTGATGCTGAACATCATCATAAAACCTTACATAATCTACAAGAGGAGGTTTCCATTAACATAGTAGAAAAGAACTTTGACCAGAAAGAGCTGTGACATTTATCATGCTTACATTCAGCATGAGTCAGTTTAGAATGAGTAGTCTGCAAGTGTTCTGTGTCTACTTCCTTGCAGTGTTTGCTCCATGGTCTAGCTTGTCTTTCCATTCGGTGTAATGCATTTCCATATGTTCTCCTTAGGAGTTGCCCTTCTACGTAACCAAACACTCTAGTTAACTAAGGTAGCTACTTCCTTCCTGTGAACTGCCCTACACTTTTGCGTTGTGTACCCAGAAATGTTGATGGTAAACTGTAGAGTGAAACCTAAGGGTATCTTAGGACCCCCAATGTTTCCTATTCACAGTAACCTTAAAATTCAGAATGCAATAAACTTCAACCTAATGCTACTTTCAAACACATAGCTATCATAAAATTCGTTGCGATGTCTCACTCATATGCCAAGATGAAGGCAATTGTTGCCCCATGGCAACTTTCCATTGTTACTAGTAAGAAAATAAATTATATGCAATACAGTCAGTCACTTGGCACAGTTAGACAAATTGCCCTACAATCTCCTATGGTAGGATTAGAGCTGAGACAGAAAAAGAGAGCAGAGAACAGATGTGTGTGTGGGGGGGGGTGAGACAGAGAGAGACAGAGACAGAGAGAGATTAAAATCTATTCATGGCATGACTCTGAACCCATGGGAATTGTCTATCAGACTGACTTCAGCATCCATTTGTATTTCACCATTGTGGATACAGAAGCATTGGTATCTTTCCTAAATCCCCCTATAGTTGGTACATTGTGCTTCCTTCTAGGCTCCAAATGGGAATGCTGGCTGCCAGTGACTCACAACTGCCACCTTCTCTTAAAAATATTCCTCATCTCTTATGTTAGGATAAGCAAATGTTGCTTGTCTCTTAGCAACTTGATTTCTGATTACCTTAGAAATAACTATAATAGACTGTCATAGTACCTAACAAAATGACAGGCTTGCATGACTATTAGTTTGCATTTCTTAATTATCCTAAACAGTTTATGACAATTAGTAGCAAAAGGCCGAAACTTCACATTTCATTTTTTCTCTTTACACTCTAACGCTTCCATCCCACTTCTCTGGAGTGGAGTGTCCCTATATAACAGTCCCTCACCCCAGTTCAGAGGTCATATGAGGGCCAATAGCCTCCTCATACATTGGGGGTCTACGAGGCAGTACCACCAGTGAAAAGTGTCTCATTGCCAGGGAGAGAGAACTAAAAAACAAACAAATAAACAGACAAACAGATAAAAAAGAATAAAAAATAAATAAATAAAAAATAAAAAGTCTATGTCCGTGTTCCCTTTGGTGTGTTGGTTGTAGTATCGATATCCTCTACTATATAGCTAAAATCCTACTATAAGTGAATAGATGCCATATGCATCCTTCTGAGTCTGGGTTAGCTCACTCAGGATGAGCTTCTCTAGTTCCATCCATTTGGCTGCAAATTGCATAATTTCATTGTTCCTGATAGCTGAATAATATTCCATTGTGTAGATGCACCACAGTTTTTTAATCCATTCTTCGGTTGAGGGACATCTGGTTGTTTCCAGTTTCTAGCTATTACAAATAAGGCTGCTATGAACATAGATGAGGAAACTTCCTTATGATTCCATGAGGAGTCATTTGGGTGTATATCCAGAAGTGGTATGGCTGGGTCCTGAGGCAGAGCTATTCCAAGTTTTCTAAGATATCACCAGACTGACCTCCATAGTGGTTGCACAAGCCTGCACTCCCACCAGCAATGGAGGAGGGTTCCTCTTTCTCCACACCCTCACCAGCATGTGCTGCCATTTGAGCTTTTGATCTTAGCCATTCTGACAGGTGTGAGATGGAATCTCAGAGTCGTCTTGAGTTGCATTTCTCTGATGATTAAGGATGTTGAGCATTTCTTCAAGTGTCTCTCGGCCATTAGGGTTTCCTCCTTTGTGAATTCTCTATTTAGCTCCGTCCCCCATTTTTTGATTGGATTATTTGGTTTCTTGGCATTTAATTTCTTGAGTTCTTTGTAGATTTTTGGATATTAGCCCTCTGTCAGATGTGGTGTTGGTGAAGATTTTCTCCCAGTCTGTAGGCTGCTGTTTTCTTCAAATGATAGTGTCTTTTGCCTTACAGAAGCTTTCAGTTTCATGAAGTCCCATTTATTGATTGTTGGTCTCAGGTCCTGAGCTGTTGATGTTCTGTTCAGGAAGTTGTCATCTGTGCCAATGAGTTCAAGGGTTTTTCCCACTTTTTCTTCTAGTAGATTTAGTGTGACTGGCCTTATGTTAAGGTCTTTGATCCACTTGGACTTAAGTTTTGTACAAGGTGATAAGTATGGCTCTAATTTCATTCTTTTACAAGTGGACATCCAGTTAGACCAGCACCATTTGCTGAAGATGCTGTCCTTCTTCCATTGTGCCATATTGGCTTCTTTGTCAAAAATTAGGTGGCCATAAGTGTGTGGGTCTATTTCTGGGTCTTCAATTCGATTCCATTGATCTACTGATCTGTTTCTATATCAATACCATGCTGTTCCTAATATAAGAGATAGATAGGGCCTCTTCAAAAACCTCAAGAGATCTGCAGAATATGGCATTCAAAGATGTTTTCTTAACTCTAGATTTTTTTGATATCGAGACATGTCAACTCCTGACAGCACCCCCTATTCTACTCCAAGTAGAAGATGAGCATTGAAGAACCTCCAGTGGGAGATGATTGAATTAGTTTTAAGCCTATCTCTTGGCAGGAAAAAACCCTTGCTCCAACTGTAGACAGACTGCTGTCCAAAAAGGACAAAACTTGGAAGCAGGTAAGTCGACAGCCTAGCTCTGCCAAGACAGGGTAGGTAAGTTCTTCATAATTCCTGCTCTACAATCAATGTCTGTCAAAGAAACAGGGCCAAACGACTGAAGATCGATGCTGTAATGTATGGAGAGAGAATGGAAACTGTCCAGGCAGCCACTGGTATGTCATTTCTTAGTTTGGGAAGCTGCAGACCCTGTACTTCCTATAAAATCAGATATATTTATCCCTCTCAGGTCTCTGAGGTGGTTGAAGAACAGATAGCTAGAGTCACATAGTTAAATTTTGAGTTGTTTAGGAATCAAGAGGGTGTTCTGGATCTAAGAAGATGTTTTTAAAGTTGTGATGAAAGTTAGGATGAAAGTTGAGTTGGATATGGAACTTTAAACTCATGGAAATGGGTAGATAGTAGAATGTTAAAGTCAGGTGCCAAATACATATAGACTGGACATTGGGATTGTATGCTAAGCCATATAACTCTCATAATTTTGGCCTAATTACCTCTGTTGTTTTGTATTGTATTTATTATTATAAGAGAAAGAGCCATTTGTTGGACTGAAAGGGGGAGCTGTTGGAGGAAAAAAGATATACCTTAAACTTAAAAAAAAAGGAAGGGGATGGGTGGGTTGAGGCGGAAGAGGGTGGGAGGATGGGACTGGAGGACTGGAGGGGGGAGTAGGGAGGGGATTGCAATTGAGATGTAACTTGAAGAAATAAAAAATAAAGTAAAAAAAAAAAAAAGAATGACCAGAAAAAAAAATATTCCTTATCCACTGAAACCACTTTCCCCAGAAATGCCTTGAAGACTCTTGGCACAGTCCCTAGGGAGGGGCCAAGGCAGGGGCCTGAACAACATGAGCTACTGCAGGCTGGCCACCGTTCCTCTGTCTAAGATAACTGTGCAGTCTACTCAGGCTATAGAACTAGACCATATCCTCACCCAAGCCCTCCTGCAGCCTCTCTGGTGTCCCGTGCTCCCTTTGAAAGCACATCTGCATCTGAATCCTGTCTGTAGCTCTGCTTCTAGGAGAATCAATCCAAGACTCAGACTCCAAGTCATGAGCAAGACTAGCACAGGACATCTCAGCTCCAGGAGGTCACAGCCCAATGCTAGCAGTATCCCATCCTTTTGAAGTACATGTCTCATTTTTACTATCAGTGTTCCTTTGGCATCAAAAAGAATAGGAGTGACTACGAACTTCAAAGGCTCAGTCTGTGTTGATAAACACATGGTACAAAGCTTACAGCACCAGCAGTAATCATGCTGCTGGGAATGATTACCATAGAAAATATACCTTAGGGATGTCTGCAGAAGGACTTGGAGAAGACTGCTGATTTCTAAGGAAGAACAAAGTTCAGTTACTTAGTTGAGATGGATTGAGTTTGGGTTAGAGCATACACACTACACCGCTAAGGAAAACTGTTGTTAAACATAGACTTTTACCAAGGAGCCCCTGAAGCTTGATAACAAATGCTTCACATGAAAACACCTTCTCTTTCAGGAGGTGAATTTTCATGTCTATTCTCTTTTTAAAAATAAGGGTGGAGCACAGGTATGTTAGTTTATAATAAAGTCTGTGAATGGTTTAAGCACTGTGTGACAGCCTAAGAATGCTGAGGTAATTTTATCCACATAAACTCTTGAACTGGAAAACAATTTTGTGCATCTAGAGTCTGTTCTCCTCTCTGATGACAGGAGTGTCATTGTAAAACACCTCCCTACACTCTTAGCCTAAGTGGTTGTGGCCCTGTCCCTCACCTCTACTCAAGTCAGGTCTCTCAGAGAAACTTTCTGATGTCAACAATGACAGGTTCAAGAGACTAAACCTGACTTATTAGAACATAGGAAGTCAGTCTGCAATTACGGCAGCAAGAATCAGAGGATTTTTCATCATAAATATTAATTCACTTAATGGAGATGGAGCATCTACTTTTCCATTACAAAGAGACAGCTTGCAAGAGAATAAAGATGAGAAGCAAGGAGACCTAAAAGACACAAAACAATTTTTTAACATATTCCTATTTTTTTCCTTTACAAAAACCAATGCAATCTAACACGTTTAGGTCTTTTGTGTGGGATTCCTGTCAGTTCTTATCAAATGCCACAAGTAAGCCATAAACCCATGATAGTCATTTCATATGCAGTGTATGTTCACATGTGTGTGTTCATGTCTGTGTGTGTTCATGTCTGTGTGTTCATGTCTGTGTATTCATGTGTGTTTGTGTGTGTGTGTGTGTGTGTTAAATCAAAATGTCTCCAGTACTTTAATAAGCAAGTATCACATGCTTTTAACTTGTGACAATTATATTTAACTTAAAAATTTAGTGATCACTCACTCTGGGACATATATAAGATGGTAGCCTTAATTCCAGCCCCATGACCTTCATGGCAGAAGGGGAAAAGCAACTTCCACATGCTTCCTTTGACCCTCTCATAATGCTGTGTGACAAGTGTGAACCGCCTATAAACACATAAATAAATGCAATGATAAAAAAGATTGGAGGATTCTAGAAAATTAAGACACATTTCCCTTACCTTGAAACACCATAAGACTTGTAGCTTCTGGGAGAAACCCTTAGATATTAATGGCAGCCTGCTGTACTCAACTCTATTGGAAATAGCATACCGACATCAATTTGAAAGTTGCTGTTAAGTTATGTTTTATTAAAAACCCAGCAGAGAAATAGGTGAGTCAAGTTGTTTCCTGGATCCAAACTACAAATTATTGTAGCAAGTCATAGATGCTGGCTCCACCGGGACATGGGCATGTATTTTTAAACTTTGACAGTGGAGAGCAGCATGAACAGAACAACCAAAAAGAACAGCTCGTCCTGCCTGCTGAATGACTCACTTGAAAACTTCCCTTTGTCCCTTTCCTAGCAGGATTTCCAGAACTAAGCGTTGGATTGCTTTAAGGCATATCGACATTTAGATGGTGTGTGTTTGTGTGTGTGTGTGTGTGTGTGTGTGTGTATACACATATGGAGGCCAGATGTCAACCAGGTGTCATTCCTTATGTGCTAGTCACCTTGTGGTTTTGAGACAGAGCTCATTAGCCTGGAGTTCCTGTTATGCTAGACTGGCTAGCTGGCCAGCAAGCACCTATGACTGGCCTATCTTTGCTTTATCAGTGCTGGGATTACAAGTGTGCCCCACCACAGCAGGATTTTTCCTGTGAGGACCAAAAAAATGGTTCTGTGAGACCAATCTCTTCGTGCTTGCAAGGTAAGTACCTTACTGACTGAGACTACCTCCTCATACCCTACATGCCTTTCTTCTGGTGAACTCTCATGACATCCTATGATAGGCACCATGGCCTCTGTTTACATTTGCCTCTTTTGATACCAAATCCAATAGTTTTTCCAAGATTCAAGTAAATTTGTGAGTATCAGGACCATAATGAGCTGTTAATAATGATTTATTTTCTACTCTCTTCAGGATTTTCCTGTATATAAAAACAAATTTGAATACAATACCTCTTTCAAAGCAGGGAAAGTCAGTCATTAAGTCTGGTCCCTTAACCTTTAAAGTATTACTATTAGTTTCAATGTTTGTTTTGATTGTTCCCACCCTATAGGAACATCTTATAATACAGCTCCCACTTGGACATTATAATACCTCATGATTTGTTGCCATTTCTGAGTTTTAGGTCTCAATATTCCTCATAAATAGTAGTTCTGATCATATTATTTCCCAACTCACTGCTGCTCTTCTTCATGGGGAAACTAATCCAGATATCTCGGCTAGTCACTCAGTGAGCAGTCTTTTCGGGTTTGTTTTTGTTTTTTGATACCAAATCCTACTCACTCTTCATTCTGACACATTTCACAGAGGAAACGAATGTTGCTGTCACCCTGAAAGGTCAAGACTGGGACTATCAAATAGAAAGAAAATTATGGAGGAAAGAGAGGAAAGCAAGAAAGTGGTATCCTAGTTAGGATTACTATTTCTGTTAACAAACACCATGACCAAAGCAACTTAAGGGGGGAAAGGTTTATTTGGTTTAATACTTCCATACCACCATTAACCACTGAAGGATATCAAGACAGGAACTCAAGCAGGGCAGAAACCTGGAGGCAGCAGCTGATGCAGAGGCCATGGAGGGGTGCTGCTTACTGGCTTACTTACTCATCATGGCTTGCTCAGCCTGATTTCCTTTTTTTTATGTTTATTTATTACTTCAAGTTACATCTCCATCATAGTACCCTCTTTCCACTCCTCCTGGTTCCACCCTCCCATCCTCTCCTCCCTCTCCCACCCATCCCACTGCTCTGATGTGGAGTGTCCCTATATATCAGCTCCTCTCAGTTCAACAGTCATAGGAGAGCTAAGAGCTTCCTCTTGCACTGGGGCCCTACATGGTAGCACCCCTAGGGCAAATTATCCTATTAATAGGTAACAAAGTCTATGTTCCTGATCCTTTTGGTGTTTTGGTTGTACAATAGTTATCCTATACTATATGGCTAAAATCCAATATAAGTGAGTAGATGCCATGTGCATCTTTCTGAGTCTGGATTAGCTCACTCAGGATGAGCTTATCTAGTTTCATCCATTTGGCTGTGAATCAGAAACAAGGAAATTAGCCTGATTTCTTAAAGAACCCAGGACAACCAGCCCAGTGATGATACCACCCATAATGGCTAGGCCCTCCCAAACCAATCACTAATTAGGAAAATGCCTTACAGGCATAACTACAAACCAGTCTTATAGGAGGCATTTTCTCAATTAAGGTTTCCTCTTCTCAGATATCTCTAGTTTGTGCGAAATTGACATAAAACTAGCTGGTACAGTGGGCAGGCAGGAAGAAAGATGGAACATAGGTAAAATTCATAGCAACAAGAAAGTTCAGGGCCATGGAACAAAGCTCTGGGGAAGATGGTGATAATCAAAATGCCTCACTGGCTCTAAAACTCCCCAATTCTGCTCCATAGCCTAACAGTATTAATTCTAAATTGTTGGTCATCTCTGAAGGTACAGAAACTAAAAGGAAGAGAAAGGAGGAATTGCTGCTTCAAACACAGAAGTGATGAAAGCTTTAGCATCAGAGCTAAAGAAGGCAACTCCAGATTGACAGATGGCCTCTGCAGGACACATGGCTCGGGAGCTGAGACCACGATGGAGCCCAGAGCCCAGTTCTGAGCACGCTTTTATCTCCCGCAGCTGCAGTGACCCCTTCGGAGAAGTCACGAGGACAGACCAGAATGATTCTAATAGTCCATTAGCCAGGGCTAGGTCTGTCCAATTTCCAAAATCATTTCAGTTCATCACTACACAGGCCACTCACTTCTGTGGATACAGGAAGAGCAACACACATGGCTGTTATTAGACTTGTAAGCACAGGGCAGCCTCTTCTTCAAACAATGCAGGACAAAGAAAGGATAGCAGCAAATGGCCCGCAAGGGCTACGAAGTGATCCCTGAGTCCTCCTTGTGAGAAGCCCCTGAGAGATAGCTTCTTTGCTCACACCCATGCTTGTTCCTTTGAGGCTGAGTATTCCCCATTGCCTGGGGAACTCTGTTTAAAATGAGGGCATTTCTAAGTCTCTACCAACATTCAAATTCACAGAATATGGGATGAGGCTCTGAATTCCAGACTGCTAACAAGCTCCCAGGTGAGTTGGATTCCCAGCCAACCCGGAAAAACAAGACAAACCTACTGTACAAGATATCCCAGAAGATACCTCATTCTCCCTCACCTGGGTCCCCTTATAATTGATCTACCATAAGTCTTTTAGGCATTGGGAGCTTATTAAATCAGTTCCCTCATAGCCGTGGCCCCAGTTGGTATGCATGCTAGAACCTCCTAGGAATCTTAAAAGTGATAGGAATCCAGGCACATGTCAATATTCGTTTAAACACCCCAGGTTATCACAAAACACAAACAAGCTTGAAAATAGCTGCTTTGTCATCTCCCTACTCTGTAGCAGTCTGCAAACCAGAGGCACCTGCGTCTGAGCTTGTTTGAAATGCAGAAGCTCCAGCAACAGCAGATCCATCTCTGCATTTAACCAACTTCCACACAGTGTGTGTATGGACGCTAGTCTGAAGGTTCTGATTTTTCATGTCTCATTTGGAGGTCAGCTCTAAAGAACTGGACAGGTGAGCGAAAGAGATGGCTCCTCAGTAAATAACCACAGGAGCAAAGTGAAAAGGGGACATTAAGTAGCTAATGACTTCCAGGATTTCAGTATCCCGACACACACACACACACACACACACACACACACACACACACACACACA
>CAJQZJ010008773.1:11166511-11198952 GCA_907164525.1 Lophiomys imhausi
AAGTATGTCCAGCCTTTTGACATATAAAACAACATTGTCATCTACAGAAACTGTACAGACAAGCTGCCAGAAGAATCCCAGAATGTGTTAAGTTTAGGGCTTCCTGTTGAATGTCACTTAGAGCTACCCAGGGAGCAGATGACCCTTTGGTCACAAGGTAGACATGTCTAAGCCACGGGGAAAGTCAGATACAAATGCTGCAGTACTGACCCCAAGTCTTCCTCTATATCCAACCACAGGAGACACAGTGAAAGAGTCTTTAGACCCTCGCAGACTCCCTCAGTAGAATTCTCCCCAGCCTCTCAATCTGCATGGTTAAAACCTCCAATACTGTAAGTGAGCATATGCTTGAACAGTTCTACATAATGGCCTATTTATCAAAGAAGCAGAAATATCAACACAGGCACAATGTATTGTTCCAGTTAACTGTTAACTATACAAACGCTCACATCCTACAACAGAAGTCATATTCTCACAAGCTAATGGAAACAATCTGGGACACAAAAGCCTCCTTTTCCTACCAAGAACCTGGGGAGACTATTGCATTCATCCCATCCCTTCCCACCAGATCCCCTAAAATCCTTTCAAGTGGGTCAAAGTTGCCTCCTGGTAGCTTCACCTTGGATGTGGCATGGAACAGAGCAGATGTGACACCTCTAAGATCTTAGGAAACTCTATCAGACAGCATTGGGTATGTTCTGGCAGCTAGGAAAAAAAATGAAATCCCCACCTTCAGAAACTCTTAGGCAGTTCCAGATGCAATCTGGTGATTGATGTTAACAATCACACTTGTAGGTCTGTGATCTTGGATACGGTTATCTGTGAAGGGCAAGATAGTGATTGCAGAATCACCAACTGACTATTCTGAGACTTGGCAACTGCTCCTCACACCATGGCCAACCATAGGAAGATCACTCATTGGATTTTTGACAGGAAAGGCAAAAAAAGGCAGAGTGAAACACAGTTCTGGACTGGCTGGTTCGGGCATTTCAGAGGCTCTAATTTGTAGAGGCAATGCCTTGCTGGCTGGTACCGGGATGTGCTTGTTAGTGAGAGTACCCCTGACTCCGGTTTACGTTTCAAGAGTATCCTCCTAGCTAAGCAGTGAGAACTCACTAGTCCAAGAGAAAGATTTGTTTTCCACGTGTCCTCATATCATACTGAAAATAAATATATATGTAGACGTACATACACACATATAACATGAGAAAGATCGAGCAATTTATGTATAGTGAACTCAGACAGCCAGATCCAGAGCTATGTTCTAAATCTGTAGTAGTTAAGGCACCAGTGCGGCTCATAGTTGAAGACAAGCAAAGATGATGACGGGGTGCACTAAGAAAGACTAATGCTAAAACGCTCCTTCTGTCTTGCTTTAGATTCCCTCACTACAGACCATCATTAGGGTGCAAGGTTCACTTGGCAGATGTCTTCAGGAAGCTGTAGCGGGTGAGGAGAGGAAAGGTAAGAGGTTAAGGAAGGAAAGCCAGTGCTATTACCGAAACTTCTGTGTGGCTGCATCTGGGAGCAGCAGGGAATGGCCTCACACGGTCACGACACTTCACTTAACTGTGCACCTGAGTCACAGGAGAGTCTGTCTTCTAACGTTTACTTAGCAGCTGTCAGCTCTCATCAGCTCTTGCCTGTCTCGGGATGTTCAGGTCGCTCCTGTCTCACCTGCAGTCTGCATTGAACAGCTGTAGAGACTTCCAGGACTCTGTGCAGACCCTGAGGCAGAATGCTGTAAACTTCACCTTGAGTCCACCAGGTACAGGAGCTATAGGTGATCCTGAGGCCAGCAAGGGGATGTGGTACACCCAAGCCTCGGAGACAGCTGTGAGTCACTCAGACCAACCCCTTTTGGATGCACTCAATCGATTTTTAACCAAACACAGATTGTGCCTTAGGCACTAGTGACTCCTTGGCCAGCATAAAATCTTGCCCTGTCCCCAGAAGTTTATACCTAATGGAAGTACAGCTTCATCACTTTTCCAACAGGACTCTCCTCACTGTTCACCATGTATACAGACCTCATACTTAAAAATCACCCAGTGATGAGTCTATTCTTGGTCACATATCTTATTACTTTCTCCAAACTTGGCTGTGTCCTAAAAACTCCTAAGCATTTTCCTCCTAAACTTTAGTTGGAAGAATTTCATCACTTTAGCCTCAATTTAACTACCAGAAAGCATCATGTGCTTTTCCTCTGGGCCCAAAAACATTAGTCAAAAGGAAATGAACATGAGGAAGAGAGGAAAAAACCCAGAAAAGCAATATCATTAGGATTGTCTGTTCCAGACCCAGGCTGCCCACACTGTCATTTCTTCTTTGTGCATACTTACTCAAAGCCCTTTAATTCCACCACAACTTCCAAGGTTTGCTTTCTTGGGAGGAAAAAAGAAGAAATACAATAAAATACACGTTATTAAATCCAAGGTTTTCAGCAAAGTTTGTAAGTGCATGTCAGCAAGATCTAGGAGTAAGTTTCTGTGGTGTGAAATAATAACTTTTTAATAAAAGAACAAAGGACGTTCTAAACAAGACATGAACATTAATTACTAAGATATAATCAATTTAAGACAAAATCACTTTAAGGTCTAGTTCCAAAGGAAATCAACAGGAAGCATTGTATGGAAGGTTATCAGTCACCACTGACATACATACATGTATGATATACAGTGGTCCTCAAGACTTATGAAAATGGGCATATCCATGCTTGTAAACCACCAATCCTCATTATATTTATCTAAATCAATTTATTTCTATACCAACTAGCTAGCTCAATCAACAACAGAGATTTGTGCTAAGGAAACAAATTTGTAGAATAGCTTCCTTTACCACAACCTGAAATAATACCTTGTGTTATGGACCACCGGTCACAACACATCATGTCAGGAACCCTCCAGGCTATCACCTACACAGGTGTAAATGCTAGATCAGGTGGGATTTATCTATGTGTGGTCTTTGAAAATGCTTCTCACTTGAGTGTTCTAACCCAGACCCAGAATGATGCACATGGCATCTATTCACTTATAATTGGATTTTAGCTATATAGTACATGATATCTATACTACAACCAACACACCAAAGGGAACATGAATATAGACTTTTTGTTTGTTTGTTTCTCTCCCTATCATTGGGACACTTTTCCCTGGTGGTACTGCCTTGTAGGCCCCCAGTGTATGAGGAGGCTCTTGGCCCTCATATGACTGCTGAACTGGGGCAGGGGATTGTTATGTAGGAACACTTCACTCCAGAGGAGTGTGATGGAAAGGATAAGGGGTGGAGGGTGGGAGGGCGGGACTGGGAGGGGTGGAAAGAGGACACTGTGATGGAGATGTAACCTGAAGTAATAAATAAATAAATAAGAAAACTGATGGTGTAGTGTTAAGCATTTAATTGGTCCTGCTTGCTGTCTGTTACATTGTCTCTGATTGGTTAAATAAAATGCTGAGGCCTGAGATTGGACAAAGACAGAGACAGGTAGGACTTCCTGAGATTAGAACAGGAAGCCTGCACTTTAGACAGAGGATTCGTTCATTCCAGCCAGGAGCAGAAAGACGGAGACACACACCATGGTTTAGAAAAGAGAACCTCACTCCACATGGCCAGGAACATCGGCATAGCATGGAGAATGGCAGTCCAAGGGAACGTATGTATATATGGGGTCATATTTGGGTAATAGACTTAAGAGCTAGCTTAGATGGGCCAGGATTGCACAACTCAGGCCAAGGCTTGTGAAAATCCATGTAGTCTCTGTGTGCTCATTTCTAATGGCGGGTTAAGAATTAATCACTACTGAACCAATTAACAATAATCTAAATACTGGTAAACAATTTAATTAATTATTTCTACAAATGGCACACAACGTAATTTAATTAATTTTTTTTTTTTTACATGTGATACTCAACTACGGCAATTAGAATCCATGCTTACAGTGTGAGAAGGCCCGGGTGAAAGCAGGTTTCCTAGCCAAAGAGCAGGGAACTGAACCCAAATACATTTCAAAGGTATGGCTACTTTAACAGAAGCTGCTGCCTTACAGCAAAAGTGGAAAACTTAGCTCTCCTTATGTATTAAAAAACTGGCAGCCTTCTAAACAGAGCTTGAGAGCAAAATTAATCACCGAGATTAAAAATAGAGGAATTCATAATGTCTCAATACATTTGGATTCCAATTGAGTTTGTTCCTTTTAGCATGCAGATGATATTTACACTGACAATTGTGGTTTTGTGTATCTTTTTTGAGGAAGTTCTTACTAGGATAGTCTTAAAGTAAGGAATTTACAGGTGCAATGCTAAAATGCCAATAATGATAATGAAGGAAGGAGGGAGGCACTTCCAGATAGATAATACGAAATTGATGGCAGCTGGAGCTAAGAGCTCCCTGGGTACTAAGTACCTGTCAGGAGTTTCTGGTATTGGTCCACCAATGAAATACAGTTGCAACTAGATTTCAAGAAATAATGAACAAAACTTTAATTACAGCATGAACTGGCATGGTTAGACATGGCAAAGCTTTTGGAATGTTGTTTCTTTGCTTCACTTTCGTTTAGATGTCTTTGATTTTCCTATATTGGGAGGTAGAAAGGATATTTTTCTGGTTCAGCATTGCTAAAACATAAGAGATTTTTGAAGATTTTGGGACAATTTTGAATAGTTACTACAGTTAAAGTTGCTCTCAAGGTTATAGAATTACTAATATCTGGGATTTAAGTGAAATATTTGAGCAGGGTGCTACTAGCACACACCCTTAATCCCTTAATCCTATCACACTAGAGGAAGAAACAGGCAGATCTCTGAATTCTAGACCAGCCTGGTTTAAACAATGAAAGCAGGATGGGAACTCTGCTGATAAGACGAGGCTGCTTAATAAAGACAGTCTAGAATTCAAAAATGACATTTTTTTCCTTGATGTTAAGTTTAATAATGTCCTTACTGATCTAATAGATAAATACACATAATCTTAAATTTAAATAAAGAAAAAAGGGTCACAAGTCAGTCTCCTTAGATGTGGAGCTCCCACTGGAGAATTGGTTTCAAGAGGCATTTTGCCCCTAAAAGAAATATGTTAATCGCTGGGTGTGGTGGTACATGCCTTTAATCCCAGAATTTTGTAGCTAGAGGCAGGCTAATCTCTGTGAGTTCAAGGCTAGCCTGGTGTACAAACTGAGTCCAGGACAAGGATGCACAGAGAAATCATGTCTCAGAAAGAGAGAGAGAGAGAGAGATTTATTCTGTTAACCAATGTAAGAACAAAGAGTTAGGCTTGGGAAGAACATGCAAACAGCATGCCTCTGTAGGGGTTAGATAAATTAGATTTAGAAAATATATAGGAGTTTCTGATACTGTCTCTTAATTCGGGGCCTGAAGAGCATTATCAACATGAAGTCAGCAAAAACAGGAAAGACTCAATAGACTGAAAAACAAGTATGAAGTCAGCAAAAACAGGAAAGACTCAATAGACTGAAAAACAAGTTTGAAGTCAGGAAAAAAGGAAAGACTCAATAGAATTGAAGAAACAAAGTATCTGGCCTGACATTGTTTTCAGCTGCTAAGTGGGCGGAGCCCAAATTAAGCTGAAACAGAGTTCCTCCTATTTGAGGACAGTGCGTGGAGCCCAGAAGAGAAGAGGCCCCTGATGCTAGAGAGCTCCAAGAGTTCTGCTGAAAAAATGGCTGGCCATTGATGTCCAGCTCTCTCCCTGAAGCAGAAAGAAGCTGGTGAGCAAAGAAAGCCTGAGCAAGACACCAAAAGGCCAAGGACTGGACCCTGTGGCTCAGCTTTTGCCTAGAGGGGTTTGATCCAAACAGTGGCCTAAAGGAAATGGTGCCTGGCTTTAAGGACTGAGGCAGAGCAGCTGAGTTCCTGATTCAAAAGAAGTAAGTTGGCCTGCAGACGGCTGGGGTCTCCCACAGAGAAGAAAGCATGAAGCCTTATTTAAGGTGAGACTGCAATAACCAACTACCCTGATGAACCTGCATCTGAGAGATCCAGAAGAAGGACTGCTAAGTGTGTTAAAGAATCTACAACAAAGACTGTGTTCCTGACGACTGAGGACCTGCCCCAGAGACTGTATCATTCTAAAAGGTTATGAAAGTAGTTGTTATAATTATCAATAGGTTTAGTGGATAGGTTAAAGGGGTTGTAGGAATTTATAGGATTGATAGTTACGAAATTGTTGGTGTTTGTTATAGTGAATTTAGTAATAAATAAATAAGTGTTAAATAATAATTTAAAAGTTCGGTTACATGCCTCCCACAGCCAACAGTTAAGAAAAGCTAACATAAAATAAATAGCATATCATGCTATTCTACACCAATCTGCTTAAGAATGGAGCTTCCATGGGAAAATTGGAACTCAAACTAATACAAAATGGTTTAATTAATGTTATTGTTTAATAAGGGTGATTCAATTATTTAAATTCATGCCTTGATCTCAAAACGTAGGAGACAAGGAAAAGACAGGTTCCTTTGTGTTCAAGGCCAATCTGCTCTACAGAGCAAATCAAGACAGTCCAAGCTACAAAGAGAAACCCTGTCTCAATAAGAATAGATATATCTACATAGAAATTAAATCTCCAAAGAAAGGAGAAAAGGAAAGAAGAAATATATAAATGCATACCTTTGTTCCCAAAACATGGGAGACAAAGACAAAGACAGATTGGTTCCTTTTGAGTTGGAGGCCAACCTAATCTACAAAAAGCCAGAACAACACAGAATAAACCTGTTTTAATAAATTTATGTCAACTGTAGAGGAGAATACTTAATCTCTATACAATAGTATGCTGTATTTTCAATTTAAAATAGATTTTTATATAGCATATATATGTAATACTATTACACACCATCCTTTTATATAACATGAATGGAGACTTACAAATGTCTTTCTTTTGTTCAAACAAAGCACAGAAGATATCCCTTAAGTGATTTGTGCATCCTGCACATCCAAGGCATTTTGGTAATTGCAGAACTATGTGTTATTTGTGAGAAAGTATATATTTTCAGAACAACAGGACCAGAGTCCAAAGAAGACAAGACAAGTAACCCAAATGATCCAGCCTCATAGACTGCCTCAATAGCTGTTTCCTCAAAAATCTGCATCCAGAACAACTTCAAACAGGTTGCTGAGATGGTCCAGCCTCAAAGACTGTTCCAGACAGGACTTCAATAAAGCCCTGAACTTTCCTACCCAAAGTCACAGCTTCAGACTACAAACTGCTCAGGACATTCAAATTGCTGAGCACATAGAGACTGGACAACAAATGTTAGAATGAATTTGCTTAACAATTTTTCCTTTTTATTGGGCCCCCAAACAGCTTTTCTGCATCCCAATTCAGCAGGAAGAAGTTTTAAGAGAGCAACGTCCTATTCCCAAAAAGTGGGGTGGATGTTGCTTTGGCCATTTGATGTGTTATAAAGGTTGTTTAGGAGGAATTGTTACAAATTGTTAAATGGTCTTGTTAAGCAAGATATAAGAGATTAGATTCAAGGACTTTTCTATTTCCTTTTCTTTTCTCTATCCTCCTTTCTCTCTTATATAAGGGGAAAAGACTTGAAAAGAAAAAGAGGGGGAATATATGTATATAATAAAGAAATGATAAGATATAAGGATAGATTATTGAATCTGCTCTGAAACTCAAAACTATTGTTATTCTCAAATAAGGTTATCTTTCAATACATTGGTACAGAATTTTGTATATTGATACAAAAATAAGGTTAAATTTTGATTTACTGGTATAGAATTTTATATTTTGACATGTAATATGTATATTATTTCAACCCTTATATAAGGTATTGTGCCTATACAAATCATTTAAAAGTACAAGTTTACTTCTGATAATTTTATGGGTTGCTATTGCAATCTATTTAGGAGTCTGGATAATACAAGTTGACTGGCCAGTTGAGCTTCTGGTCATGTCAAATATTAGTCTTAATTTATCAGAAAATAGGTTTATGAGGTTAAACAGATAGTAAATGGTTAAAAATATACAGTTTGTTCATAGAAGATAGATTTATAAATAAAATAATAGATGTCTTCAAAACTCTCAGAGGCATACAGAAAATGGCATTTAAAGATGTTTTTACTATTTTAAGATTTGTTTGACTTAAGACAGTCAGCTCCTGACAGCTCCCATTTGATTTGGAAGAAAACAATGAGCATCAAAAGAAATCTCCCATCAGGAGATAATTCCTCAAAAAGAAATCTCCCATCAGGAGATAATTCCTATTGGGCAAAAATGCCCCTGCTCTCTCAATAGACTATATATAGTACAAAGACGGACCATAGCTTAAATGCAGGTAAGTGGATGTCCTGATTCTGCAGAGACAGAATGGGAAAATCCTTATTTCCCGCTGCACAATTTAGTCTGTGAAAAATGCTTTGCCAGAAGGCTGAAGATGATGCTCCAATGATATCAAGAGATATTTGGGACTGCCTAAGCAACAAACTGTCATTTTTTTTTTGAAGCTACTCTCCTTATGCTTCTTACTCACTCAAATAATAACTTTATCCCTTCTTATATCTTTGATGGAATTGAAGACATAATAATAGTAAGATTTCAATTGAACTTGAGTTGTTTAGAATTTAAAAGGATATTTTCAAGTCTAAATAAAATCTTTAGGTTTATAAATATAGGCTGTGATAGAAATTATTTAGGTTCAGAACTTTAGACACACCAAGATAGATAGATTATTTTTTTCTTCTTCTTCAAGATTGCCTGATACAAGTAGGCTAAACATTATGTGTGTAACTTTTATATATGGTTTTCTTTTTTTTTTTTTTTTTTTTTTTTTGTTTTTTTTTGGAGGGGTTTTTCGAGACAGGGTTTCTCTGTATAACAGCTCTGGCTGTCCTAGACTCACTTTGTAGACCAGGCTGGCCTCGAACTCACAGAGATCCGCCTACCTCTGCCTCCCAAGTGCTGGGATTAAAGGCGTGCGCCACCAACGCCCGGCAATATATATGGTTTTCTTGATTGTTTCATATTTGTTCTTATTGTTTTTACTATGTGAGTTAAAAATTTAGCCTTTTTTTAATACAAAAGGAGGGAATTGATGGGGTAGTGTTAAGCATTCTAAATGTTAATTGGTCCTGTTTGCTGTCTGTTACTTATATTGTCTCTGATTGGTTAAATTAAATGCTGAGGCCTGAGATTGGGCAAAGACAGAGAAAGGTAGTATTTCCTGAGATTAGAACAGGAAGCCTGCACTTTAGACAGAGGATTAAGGCATTCCAGCCAGGAACAACAGGAAAGAAGACTCACACCATGGGTTAGAAAAAGAACCTCATTCCACATGGCCAGGAACATCAGCATATCATGGCGAATGGCAGTCCAAGGGGATGTATGTATATATGGGGTCATATTTGGGTAATAGAATTAAGAGCTAGCTTAGATAGGCTAGGATTGCACAATTCAGGCAAAGGCTTGTTAAAATCCACGTGGTCTCTATGTGTATTCATTTATAATGGCTGGTTAAGGATTAGCCACTGAACCAATTAAATATAATATAAATACTGGTTAAATAGTTTAATTAGCCATATTTCTTATTACAGAAAACGCTTCTCACTAGATCTGAAAGCTTCCAACTACAATTATAAGATAACCTTGTACTATAAGACAAAAGGAAGAAATACTACCTTTATTTCTGGAAGAGAGCTGGAAGTCTTCAGTCAGTAGAGAGTGCTTACATAACCATAGGATAGTTCTTAATTTAAAAAAGAAGCATTCCTTTTCCCATGATGACTCAATTGGAATACACCCCCTACGATTTCTTCTAGTCACCAAACTTCTCATGGCTTAAGAACTATTTATGGAATCATTCATTCCAAATCTGCATGTTTGTGGCCATTTCTGTGAGACAGTTCACCTCTAAGGCTGCAGTGTAGAGCAGTAAATAAGCTTCCACTGTAGAGCACTGAAATGTAATAAGACAAGAAAAAGAAAGACATAATGGAGTCAGAAAAGAAGAGATTATCATTGTTTGAAATGACGTGATAGCAACTTGATGATCTGAGAGGATTTTAGAATTCATAAGCAGGTTTAACAAACACACAAAAATCAATAATATATTCTATACAATGAAGCTGACCCATAATAAATATGACAGAACAGTTATTGTGTACAATAGAATTAAAATTTTGAAACTAACTGAAAATAAAAGTTCGTAGACTTTAATTTCACAAAATTTGACCAAATAGGATAAAATAAAATTTAATAAAAGCATCAGGAATTCTACTACAATGTATTTGTTTTAGAGAAGGGAAAATGTTTGCCTGTAACAACGCATGTGCTGTAACAGTCATTGCAACACTGAAAAAATGAAAATCTAAGTCTCCATTAGTACAGGATTAATTAAATAAACTATAGAACAGTGTTACTAGGAAATTCTATTATGTAGCAGGTAAAAAGATTGAGTGTTAACATAGAAATGTATATAAGATATATTGCCAAGGAAGAAAAGCAAACTCCAAGAGAACAAATTCAGAACCATCTCATTTTTCCCATAACATTCATAACACAAGGCTTATTTTTCATTGTGCATATTTGTGTGTCTTCATTTAAATAGATATGACCATGTGGAAATAAATATACACAATAAATAGAAAGCATTGGGAGCCTTCCAAGACAGAAATGTACTCTTACCTGTTTATTTGTATATGTAAGATACATAGATAGATAGATAGATAGATAGATAGATAGATAGATAGATAGATAATAAATAGATGATAGATAGGTAGGTATCAATAGATGATAGATGATAGAGAGACCATATGCATGCATTACTTGACTATAGTAGTGCATTCATGATTGAAAAGATGGAAGAGGAAACAATGTACAGTTGTGGATTGTAGAACTTGCCCTTGAATACCCCCCCATGTCCTTTTTGAGCTTTGTCAGTACTGCCACCTAAGATGATGGAATAAATGAAGACAGTGACTTACAGCAGGTGTGCTCACCTAGCAGAAGCTTTCCCTAGGGGTCAGAATTGCCTTTGTTAAATTTCTGCCTTGATGAGAAATTTCCCTGTTTTGTGGAATTTTCTTAGAGTAATTATCAACCAGAAAACATACCCTGAGCACTGCTGTGTGTAAAATAATGTTCTGGGACCTTTGTGATACAGATATCATCTACTGTTGCTGTTACAATCCTTAGACAGAAAACGGAGAACTCAAGAAAGTTAATATTAACCCAAAGCCAAGTTTAGGGTACAGGAAAAGTGATGGTCAGGAGGCTCAGTTACTCTCACAGAACTTCCTCACTGACTTCATCTGCACTCCTGTGCCTATTAAAAACCCCCTTTGTGTAAATGTACCACAATTGTTTTTTATCCATTCATTGGTTGAGGGACATTTGGGTTGTTTCCCATTTCTAGCTATTACAAACAAGGCTGCTATGAACATAGATGAGGATATGTCCTTGTGGTTTGGTGAGGAATTGTTTGGGTGGATACCCAGAAGTGGTATGGCTGGGTCTTGAGGTAGGGCTATTCCAAGTTTTCTAAGATATCACCAGACTGACTTCCATAGTGGAAGTTTGCAGTCCCATCAGCAATAGAGGAGTGTTCCCTTTTCTCCACAACCTAGCCAACATGTGCTGTCATTTGAGTTTTTGATCTTAGCCATTCTGACAGGTGTGAGATGGATCTCAGAGTCATCTTGAGTTGCATTTCTCTGATGATTAAGGTTGAGGATTTCTTCAAATGTCTCACTGCCATTAGAGATTCCTCCTTTGTGAATTCTCCATTTAGCTCTGTTTCACATTTTTTGACTGGAATATTTGGTTTCTTGATGTCTAACTTCTTGAGTTCTTTATAAATTTTGGATATAAGCCCAGGAAATCATGCAATTAGTAGCCAAATGGATGGAACTAGAAAAGCTCATCCTGAGTGAGCTAACCCAGACTCAGAAAGATGCACATGGCATCTACTCACTTACAATTGGATTTTAGCCATATAGTACAGGATAACTATCCTACAATCAACACACCAAAAGGATTAGGAACATTAGATTTTGTTACATATCAAGGGGCCAATTTGCCCTAAGGGTGCTACCATGTAGGCCCCCAGTGAAAGAGGAAGCTCTTAACCCTCATATGACTGTTGAACTGAGAGGGACTGATATGTAGGGACACTCCACATTGGAGGAGTGGGATGGGTGGGAGAGGGAGGAGAGGGTGGGTGGGTGGAACCAGGAGGGGTGGAAAGAGGGCACTATTATGGAGATGTAACTTGATGTAATAAATAAACATTATAATAATAAAAAATAGAAACCCCCTTAACTCAGCTTTCCCCTTTTAAAAGGCAGCAGCAATATTTTCTAAAGGCAGGTACAGTGCCATGAACTTTATTTGAATTATTTCACCTGTCATTTGCATGTAATTGATTTTTTTTTGGGGGGGGGACTTTTGAGACAAGGTCTCATTGTAGCCCAGGCTTATATTGAGAATGACTTTGACTTTCTCAACCTTCTGCCCCCACATCCTGAGTGTGGAGAACACAGGTATTTCATCACACACAGTTTATACAGTCCTGGGCATCAAACCCAGGGCCCCATTCAAGCACTCTACCCACTGGACTACACCCCTCAGCTCCCTTGTGTTCAGTACCTGCATTGGCAGCAAGCACAATTCAGTTGCTACCCAAGACCACCAAAGCTCGAAACTTTGGTGAGTATGAGTCAACCACTCGCTTATCTGAACAAGACTAAAAGAAGAGTTTCACATTTATAGGAAAATGGAGAATGAAGTGGCTCAAGAGAGACCTGCAATGTCAAAGAACAAACCCCAGGGAAAGAAAAGAAATTGCAGCTGTTCCTGAAAAGACCAGATAAACCAATGACTTGTATTCTCAGTTATTAAAATGGCCTGGCTACCATAGCAACAAGCACTGTGGGCACTTGCTCTCCCTCGCAAGACAGAATATTATATGGCCCTATTACAGGGCAGACATACAGCATCATATAAACAATGGCAGGCACTTGCCATCTCCCTGAGAAAGGATGTTTCCATTTTTGCTCATTGTAAGTACACAGTTCCCATTTATTGCTTCCTGGTCTGGGGGAGGGGTGGCAAAGAGAAGGAGGCAGGTGGAGCTGATATTGGTAGGTTCTAGGGAACCTGAATGGTCACATGCTCAGAATCACACTGGGTGCCTTCTGCCCTGGTTATCCTTACTCCCCTTTCCCCTTTCTGTTGCTGCAATCATCATCCAAAGTGCTCGCCTTAGTCAACAGACTGCTGCAGGGTAGATTGTGGCAAAGCCCACTGAGCCCCAGAAACATGTGCGCTCTATGGGGGCAGAGGCAGGGAGAAAGGGCGTGTGCCAAGGTGACACCCTTGGAATTCCATCTTGCAGTGCCATCCTCAAGGTCAATTGGGAAACAAAATGGGGCTTTGTTCTAAGCCATTTTGGAGCTAAACATTTCAAATGTAGGCTAGCACGAGTGAGAAACAGCAAGTGAAGGCTTCTATCCTGGTCTAGGATTAGGGACATAGAAAACCCCAAATGGACACAGAGCAAGGGCACAAACAATATGAACAGTCCTGGAACACTCTGAGCCTATTGGCACCTAGAGGGATGTAACTCAACTGGAGATCTCGGATGGGACCAGGCTACCAACATATGAGATGGGTCTTCTTGGATGCTTTCATGGAAGAATGACTTTTGATGAGAATCAATCAAATTTATGTGAAAGTGAGGAAACTGATCTTCAGCAGTCAGGGTCATCTCTACCAATCAGTACTCATGTCTGTGAGGGGAAAATAAAACTAGGAAATGACCTTGTAAACTGCTTGCTGGAGAATAGAATCCATGTGGATGAGAACTGAGCAAAAAGACAGATAATTTCCTGACATCATACTTTGAGTACCTGGACCCAGTCCTGTGTGGACTGTATTCTCTGGGCTTCTAATTATACCAGCCAATAAATCTCTACTTGTCTTAAGCCACTTTTTAATGCATCACTTCACCTGCAGATAAATTAGTCATGCCATCCCTTGTCCTTCAGTGCAAGGTACAGGCCAGCCTGTGCCAAGCATCCCATTGATCTTCCTTATGTAATGAGTGGTTATGTTTGCACTTAGAAAGCCTTACAGAAGCATCAGCATGCCAATGGGAGGAGGCAGAGGTGTGGACACTCTAAGTAGTCTATGACTCCTGGAGGCAGAGCTTGGATGTCAGAATCTTTAGGAGTCAATTGTTTTAAGGTCACTGGGATCTCAAAGAAGGAACTAACCGGCTTAAGAAAATAACCACAGCTTCTGCTATCAGAGCCACGAACCCAATTTTGAAATAATAAAAGAGAACAACTCACTTAAAAAGTATTTGTTCTTGGATGTCATTAGGAAAGTTAAGCATTGTCTTTAAAATTTCTAAAATGGCCCAAATTTCTATACAAGACCTTAGAAGGTAGGGGAGTATTAACTGTGCTAAAAACCAATCGAGGAATGGCGTACACTTTGGCATGTGATATCTGGGGTAGGTTTCTGGGGACGGTTGGCTTGCAGCCCATAGAGAACTTTCAACAGACTAGAAGCATGTCAAAAGATGAAACCAAGCCAAGGTCAATTTCACCTTAATGACCCCAATGTTACCCTTCCCCCAACAGCTCAGAAAAAGAGGGGAAATGCTGATTCTCTGCTTTCATTTTTGCCATTTGGATTATAAAAATAGACAAGAGTTTCCTGCTAAGGTGAAATGTTACGTAGCACCATATGGAGCACAGAATAAAATTCCACAAAAGCTGGGAGCCTTTTCTCGTTTGTAGCATGCTAATAAGGTAAAAAAATAAAATAAAATAAACATGCATTTGGAGTGAGGAAGTTATTTTGCTTCATAATGAGCACCCTCACCAGGAACACTAAATCCCAACTGCCAACTGGAAAAAAACCTTGAGGACCAGATAGCAAGTAGAGTTTCTAAGATTTGATGATGTAGTTCTCTAGAAATACAGATTTATGGGAAAGATCCAAGGAAGCATTCCAAAAATTCTACGCTAGTACATATTTGAATAAAACAACCCTAGCAACCCAAATGCCATAAATCAAATCATTCTAGATAACACATCAATTTCAATGGCGTCTCTCTTAAAGCAAAGACATAATGAAGAATACTCACAATTACCCATTCTATTTCTCCTTGTTCTATCGAGTTTCACTTCAATAATAGCAAATCAAGGGTGAAAAGTAGAAAGAGGTATACAGAAGAGTCATCGACTATGGTCAACACAATGATCCCCAAAGCAAACTTAATAGAAAGATAAACATTTTTTAAACTAATGATAAACTCAGAGCCTAGGGAGTTGGTTCAGTGGATACAGTGATTTCTATGTATATGGAGACCTTAGTTCAAATGCCCAGAAGCCATGTAAGCTGCTACCCTGTGACAGGAGGCAGAGACAAAATCAGTCCCACAAGCCAGGATTTGTTAGAGAAAACTAGCCAGATGTTTACAGTGGCAAATTACAAGAGATTCTGACTAAAACAAGAGGGAAGGCAAGGGTCAACAGTAGAATAGCCTTTCACATCTACAAGTGCACCATGGTACCATGAGACAACAGATCCCCACACACATGAACAGGCACACACACACACACACACACACACACACACACACACACACACACAAATATAAAACTAAAGATACACGTATTTTTACACCAGCAAAAATAACAAAACTAAGATAGAAAAGCAGCCACTTAACAATGTAAGATAATACCAATCACTCCTTTATCTACTTCTGGGCACTGTAATCTAATATTTATCCCTCTGGTCCTCAGTTGGCCCAGCTGTAGAATAGTATTTAAAAACCTGAGATCACATATTCATGAGTTTCTACATATGGGGCACCTAGAATGAAATCTGAATATTTAAGTATTTGATAAGCCTGATCCCCCTTGTTGAGGGTTATTTTCTCTATGGCTCCTTTCCATGTGCAGTAAGAGTTAAATACATCACTTAACAATGAGGAGAACACCATTCAACTATCAAAGAAACTACTCACCCCATGGCTACCCAAAGCTACAAACCCACTTGCTAGCTAGGAAGAAAGACAAGAAAGTCATTTGTAGCCCAGTCCAGCAGCTGAGCTGAGCACAGTAAGGACCCCACACTCAGTAATTTGTGCTTTTTCTGACAGCCACACAACTTCTCTTGCAGTGACCTATCCTATCATCAACATGGAAGGTAGGCTCTGTTCTTCTTCACTTAGTCCATGGTATTTCAAGCCTATACACAACATTGTCATTAGGGAATTTTCAGCATCTGTGAAATATTTGAGGGCTGGAAAAAGTCCTTTAAAATACAAAAGAAAGCTGTAAAATTGGATTTAACTACTACTTAATTAAATGTCTACAAAATCTAACATCATGCCAATTCTTTGGCAAGTAGAATTAATTTCATAAAACTTTATCCTACTTAGTAACAATTTCAGATATACTTTTCTCCAATGTGTGTGTCTGAACATACACACTGAAGAATTCTTGAAATGATTGCAGGGAAGTTGAAATCACCAACAAATTGTCTTAAAGTTGGTCAAATCATTTTAAAAGCAAAGACAATAAAAATTCTTTTTGAAAAATGCTCAAGAGAATGAGATATTTAAGCATATGTTCAAATTTAATTTTACATGTGGTCTTGCTTTGTCACCCACTGGCTTTAGATTTGCCAGCTTCTGTAGTGATAGTGTGGGGGCTTGGTTACTCAGTTGGCAAACTGCCTGCATGAGAATCTGACTTTTATTCCTAGAATCCGTGTGAAAAACCCAGGTGTGTATCCAGGCATAGTAGCATATGCCTTTAATCCCAGTACTTGGGAAAGAAAGGCAGACAAATCTCTGTGAGGCCAAATTGGTGTACATAGAAAGTACCAGGTCAGCCAAACAGATACAGCAAGAACTTGTCTGAAAAGAAAACAAATAAAGAAACAAGTATGATGGTACAAATTTGTAATCCCAGTACTGGGGAGACAGAGACAAGTGGATCCCCAAGGGACCTCCATCCAATTAGCCTAAATTTTTTTTAAATATGCCACATTTATGAGAGTTAAATGGCCCAGTATATATTCCCAATGTCCAGTTCATACATATTTGGCCCCTGACTTTAATATTCTACCATCTAATCATCTCCATGAGTTTAAAGTTCCTTATCTGACTCAGCTTTCATACTAATTTGCATCACTATTAAAAACATCTTCTTATATCCAGAACGCCCTCTTGATTCCTAAACAACTCAAAATTTAACTATGAGACTCTAGCTGTCTATTCTTCAACCACCTCAGAGACTTGAGAGGGATAAATATATCCAATTATATAGGAAGTGCAGGGCCTGCAGCTTCCAAAACTAATAAATGACATACCAGTGACTGCCTGGACAGTTCCCATTTTCTCTCCATACATTACAGCATCAATCTTCAGACTTTTGGTCCTGTTTCTCTGACAGACATTTATTGTAGAGCAGGGATTATGAAGGACTTACCTACCCTGTCTTGGCAGAGCTAGGCTGTCGACTTCCCTGCTACCAAGTTTTGTCCTTTTTGGACAGCAGTCTGTCTGCAGTTGAAGCAAGGAGTTTTTTCATGCCAAGAGATTGGCTTGCCCCTAATTCAACAATCTCACACTGGAGATTCTTCGATGCTTATCTTCTACTTGGAGTAGAATAGGGGGTGCTGTCAGGAGCTGATATGTCTCGATATCAAAAAAAATCTTAATTTAAGACAACATCTTTGAATGCCATATTCTGCAGATCTCTTGGGGTTTTTGAAGATGCCCTATCTATCTCTTCTATTTAGATAAGCAAATGTTGCTTGTCTCTTAACAACTTGATTTCTGAGTAGCTTAGAGAATATCTGTGATATACTGTCAGAGTAGCTAACAAAGTGACATGCTTGCATGACTAGGAATTTGTATTTCTTATCCTAAACAGTTTAAGACTGTTGGTATCAAGAGGCCAGAGCCTAACATTTCATTTTTAAGTATCTCTAGGTACAATACTTTTAGGAAGCGTTACTTTTAATTTTGTATCAATATACAAAGATCTATTCAAATGTGGCTAAATATACTCTTAATTTTGTATCAATATACAAAGATCAATGCCTATGTAGCCCAATACAATCTTAATATTATGTCAATATACAAGGTCAATACCATTGTGGCCAACTATAATCTTAATTTTGTATCAATATACAAAGATCAATACCGATGTAGTCCAATACAATCTTAATTTTGCACAATAAACAATGGTCAATACCACTTTAGCCAAATATAATACTAATTTTATATCAATATACAAAGGTATAAGGGCATATTCAATAATTTGTCCCTTCTTCTTGGTCCTTCCCATACTATGTCTATGTCTCATTTTTCTCAAGTCCATGTACTCCTACATAGGAGAGAAAGAAGGATACAGAAAAGGAAAAGAAGGAAGTCCCTGGGTCTAACCTCCAAAACCCATTTGACAAGACCATTTAACAGCTTGTAATCTCTTCCCCTAAATAACAGAGTTTTCAGTTATCCTTCAAATAAGCAAAGAGGGGGGCGGAGAAACACCCTCCCCACCCTCTGGGCATGGGACATCACTCTCTTAAAATGACTTCCTGCTGATTTGGGTCGTAGTAAACCTGTTTGGGGCCTGAACCAGAATGGAAAAATGGTTAAAAATGTTAATGCAATCCTTTTACTTTCAGTCCTTCTGTGCTCAGCTGTTGAGATGTCCTAAGGATTTTGTAGGCAGAAGCTGATCTTCCAGGCTTTACTGAAGTTCTGACTGAGGCAGTGTGTAGAGCTGAATGGTCTTAGCGATTTTGAGTTGTTGTGGTTGTAGACTTTTGATGGAAACAGCTATTGAGGGAGTCTGTAAGGCTGAATCATCTAGGTCACTCGTCTTCTTTGGTGTCTGATTCTGTTTTCTGTTGAGGTTTCCGTTGTCCAGTTGTCCCTGGATTCCTTGAATGGATGCTTTGATTCTCCTGGAAAGATAAGAAGAGAGCCCTGCCCTATTCTTAACTCTGGGACGCTTACCCTTTTTTTTTTTGGGGGGGGGGTTAGGTAATATTTCTTCTGAAGCAAATTTGGTTTTTTGACAATATATAAAGTATTATCTTTCAATCTGGGTTAAAGAAGAAATTATTTTGTTATTTTGGAGCTAAACAGGCTTTAGTGTATATATTTTGAGATCTCAAAGGACAATTTGTTTGCATTGAGTAGGCCTTTTATAAGTAGCTTTTAAACTTAGGTCTTTCCAAATCCTATGTGTGTGTCTCTGCCTTCTAATTATTAGGATCAAAGACCAGTGGTTCCCATCTGAAGGGATTAAAGATGTGTTCCATCACTCTTATATCGAAGATTTTCTCTATTTAGAGTTTGTTTTGTATCAGGCTGACCTTGAGCTCTGAGATCTGCCTGTTTCTGTCTCTAGTGTGTTGGGATTAAGGGTGTACTCTTCTTGAATGATGGGATTAAGGGTGTGCACCCTCATCACCCTGTTCCGTGTAACTCTAGAATTTATAAGGCCACTAACTCTATAGTGCTCCTCCCGTCTCTGCTGAAGTTAAAGGCATGGGTTAACACCACATTTTTCATGTATTTTACCTTAGCTCTAAGTTTTTTCGACTCTTGGAGGTTTATAAAACCAGGTTGAATGGCTGTAACCTTTATTTTATTTACAGTGTTTTAAAATTGTTACCTGCTTTTTTTTTAATTAATAAATTTATTTGTTTGTTGCTTCAGGTTACATCTCTATCACATTGTCCTCTTTCCCCGCTTCCCAGCCCCACCCTCCCATCCTCTACCCCCTAACCCTTCCCTCTTGTTCCTCTGGGGTGGAGTGTCCCTTCACAACAGTCCATCGCCAAAGTTCAGGAGTCATATGAGGGCCAAGAGCCTCTTCCTACACCGGGGGCCTACGAGGCACTACTGACAGTGAAAGGTGTCTCCTTGCTACGGGGGGGGGGAACTAAAAAAAGACCAACAAACGCACAAACCCACAAAAACAAAGAACAACAACAAAAAAAGAAAGGAAAAAGAAAAAAAGTCTATGTCCATGTTTCTTTTGTTGTGTTGGTTGTAGTACAGATATCCTGTACGATATAGCTAAAATCCTACTATAAGTGAATAGATGCCATGTACATCCTACTGAGTCTGGGTTAGCTCACTCAGGATGAGCTTCTCTAGTTCCATCCATTTGGTTGCAAATTGCATGATTTCATTGTTTCTGATAGCTGAGTAATATTCCATTGTATAGATGTACCACAGTTTTTTAATTCATTCTTCAGTTGAGGGACATCTGGGTTGTTTCCAATTTCTAGCTATTACAAATAAGGCTGCTATGAACATAGATGAGGAGACTTTCCTATGACTCCGTGAGGAGTCCTTTGGGTGTATACACAGAAGTGGTATGGCTGGGTCCTGAGGAAAAGTTATTCCAAGATTTCTAAGATATCGCCATACTGACCTCCATAGTGGTTGCGCAAGCCTGCACTCCCACCAGCAATGGAGTAGGGTTCCCATTTCTCCACACCCTTGCCAGCATGTGCTGTCATTTAAGCTCTTTATCTTAGCCATTCTGATAGGTGTGAGATGGAATCTCAGATTCGTGTTGAGTTGCATTTCTCTGATGATTAAGGATGTTGAGCATTTCTTCAGGTGTATCACGGCCATTAGGGATTCCTCCTTTGTGAATTCTCTATTTAGCTCCGTCTCCAAGTTTTTGATTGGATTATTTGGTTTCTTGGCATTTAGTTTCTTTAGTTCTTTGTAGATTTTAGATAATAGATGTGGGGTTGGTGAAGATTTTCTCCCAGTCTGTTGGTTGCCATTTTGTTCGAATGACAGTGTCTTTTGCCTTACAGAAGCTTTCCAGTTTCATGAGATCCCATTTATTGAATGTTGATCTCAGGTCCTGAGCTGTTGGTGTTCTCTTCAGGAAGTTGTCACCTGCGCCAATGAGTTCGAGTGTTTCTCCTACTTTTTCTTCTAATAGATTTAGTGTGACCGGCCTTATGTTAAGGTCTTTGATCCATTTGGACTTAAGTGTTGCACAAGGTGATAGGTATGGGTCTAATTTCATTCTTTTGCAAGTGGACATCCAGTTGGACCAGCACCATTTGTTGAAAATGCTGTCCTTCTTCCATTGTGTGGTTTTGGCTTCTTTGTCAAAAATTAGTTAGCCATAGGTGTGTGGGTCCATGTTTGGGTCTTCAATTAGATTCCATTGATCCACTGGTCTGTTTCTATACCAGTACCATGCTGTTTTTATTACTATTGCTCTGTAGAACAGCTTGAAATCTGGGATGGTGATACCTCCAGATGTTTTTTTATTGTACAGGATTGATTTAGCTATTCTGGGCTTTTTGTTGTTCCATATGAAGTTGAGAATAGCTCTTTCCAGGTCTATAAAGAATTGTGTTGGTATTTTGATAGGAATTGCATTGAATCTATATATTACTTTTGGTAGGATAGCCATTTTTATTATGTTGATCCTACCTATCCATGAGCATGGGAGATCTTTCCATCTTCTAAAGGCCTCTTCCATTTCTTTCTTCAGGGGCTTGAAGTTCTTGTTGTATAGGTCCTTTACTTGCTTGGTTAGAGTTACCCCCAGGTATTTTATATTGTTTGTGGCTATTGTGAAGGGGGTTGTTTCCCTTCTTTCTTTCTCAGTACATTTGTTTCTTGTATAAAGAAGGGCTTCTGATTTTTTTGAGTTAATTTTGTATCCAGCCACCTTGCTGAAGTTGTTTATCAGCTGTAAGAGTTCTTTGGTAGAGTTCTGGGGTTCACTTATGTATACTAACATATCATCTGCTAATAGGGATAATTTGACTTCTTTGTTTCCAATATTTATCCCTTTGATCTCCTTTAGTTGTCTTATTGCTCTAGCAAGGACTTCAAGTACTATATTGAAGAGATATGGTGAAAGTGGACTGTAACCGAACTTTTAAATTATTATTTATCACTTATTTATTTATTACTAAATTCACTTATAACAAACACTGACAATTTCTTTACTATTAATCCTATAAACTCTTACAACCCCTTTAACCTATCCACTAAACCTATTGATAATTATTTTTCTAACCTTTTAGAATGATACAGTCTCTGGGGCAGGTCCTCAGTCATCAGGAATACAGTCTTTGTTGTAGATTCTTTAACGCACTTAGCAGTCCTTTTTCTGGATCTCTCAGATGCAGGTTCGTCAGGGTAAGTTGGTTATTGCAGTCTCACCTTAAATAAGGCTTCATGCTTTCTTCTCTGTGGGAGACCCCAGCAGTCTGCAGGCCAACTTACTTCTTTTGAATCAGGAACTCAACTGCTCTGCCTCAGTACTTAAAGCAAGGCACAATTTCCTTTAGGCCACTGTTCGGACAGATCAAACCCCTCTAGGCAAAAGCTGAGCCACAGGGTTTAGTCCTTGGCCTTTTGGTGTCTTGTTCAGGCTTTCTTTGCTCACCAGCTTCTTTCTGCTTCAGGGAAATCTGGCCAGCAAATGATGGCCAGCACTTTTTTCAGCAGGACTCTTGGAACTCTCTAGCATCGGGGGCCTCTTTTCCTTCTTGGCTCCAAGCACTGTCCTTAAATAGGAGGAACTCTGTTTCAGCTTAATTTGGGCTCCGCCCACTTAGCAGCTGAAAACAATGTCAGGCAAGATACTTTGTTTCTTCAAGTCCATTAAATCTTTCCTGTTTCCTGACTTCAACCTTGTTTTTCCATCTATTGAGTATTTCCTGTTTTTCCTGACTTCAACCTTGTTTATCAGTCTATTAAGCCTCCTGTTTGTTTCCTGTTTTTAGTCCACATGCTGATAATGTTCTTCATGCCCTGAATTAAGAGACAGTATCAGAAACCCCTATATATTTTCTAAATCTAATTTATCTAACCCCTACAGTGGACATCCTTGTCTTGTCCCTGAGTTTAGAGGAAATGCTTCAAGCTTCTCTCCATTTAATTTGATATTGGCCACTGGCTTTCTGTATATTGCCTTCATTATTTCTAGGTATGGTCCTTGTATGCCCGTTCTCTCCAGAACTTTTAGCATGAAGGGGTGTTGGATTTTGTCAAATGCTTTTTCTGCATCTAGTGAGATTATCATGTGGTTTTTTTCTTTCATCTTGTTTATATGGTGAATTACATTGATAGACTTTCGTATGTTGAACCATCCCTGCATTCCTGGGATGAAGCCTACTTGATCATGATGTATGATACTTTTGATGTGTTCTTCAATTCGGTTTGCTAGTATTTTATTAAGTATTTTTGCATCTATGTTCATGAGGGAGATTGGTCTGAAGTTCTCTTTCTTTGTTGGGTCTTTCTGTGGTTTAGGAATCAGAGTGACAGTGGCCTCATAGAATGAGTTTGGCAGTGTTCTTTCTGCTACTATGTGGTGGAAGAGTTTGAAGAGTAATGGTATTACTTTCTCTTTGAAGGTGCGGAAGAATTCCGTGCTAAAGCCATCTGGCCCCGGGCTTTTTTTCGTTGGAGATTACTAATGATTGTTTCTATTTCCTTAGGGGTAATTGGGCTGTTTAAGCTGTTAATCTGATCTTGATTTAGTTTTGGTAGGTGGAATCTATCGAGGAAATTGTCCATTTTTCTTAGGTTTTCAAATTTGGTGGAGCATAGATTTTTAAAGTAGAACCCAAATATTTTCTGGATCTCCTCAATGTCTGTTGTTATTTCTCCCTTTTCCTTTCTGATTTTGTTGATTTGGGTTCTTTCCCTTTGCCTTTTAGTTAATTTGGCCAGGGGTCTGTCTATTTTGTTGATTTTCTCAAAGAACCAACTCTTTGTTTCATTGATTCTTTGTATAGTTCTTTTTGTTTCTAAGTTGTTGATTTCAGCCCTAAGTTTGATGATTTCCTGCCTTCTGCTCCTCTTGGGAGTGTTTACTTCTTTTTTTTTCCAATTCACTCAGCTTAGCTGTTAATTCACTAATATTAGCTGTCACAATTTTCTTTTTGAAGGCACTTAGTGCTATGAACTTTCCTCATAGCACAGCTTTCATTGTATCCCATAGGTTTGGGGATGTTGTGCCTTCATTGTCGTTGGATTTTAAGAAGTCTTTGATTTCCTTCTTTATTTCTTCCCTGACCAGTAGTCATCCAGTAAGGAGCTGTTCAATTTCCATGTGTGTGTGGGCTTTCTGTTGATTCTTTTGCTGTTGAAGACCAGCTTTATTCCATGGTGGTCTGATAAGATACAAGGTGTTATTTCAATTTTCTTGTATCTATTGAGACTATCTTTGTGTCTGACTATGTGGTCAATTTTGGAGAAGGTTCCGTGAGGTGCTGAGAAAAAGGTGTATTCCTTTGTGTTTGGGTGAAACGTTCTGTAGATGTCTGTTAGGTCCATTTGGTTCATGATCTCTGTTAGACTCAATATTTCTCTGTTTGGCCTCAGTCTTGATGATCTGTCCATTGTTGTGAGTGGGGTGTTGAAGTCTCCCACTACTAATGTGTTGTGATCAACGTGAGATTTAAGTTTTAGAAGTGTTTCTTTTACAAATGTAGGTGCCTTTGTATTTGGGGTATAGATGTTCAATATTGAGATTTCCTCTTGATGAATATTCCCTTTAATGAGTATATAATGCCCTTCTCTGTCTTTTTTCATTAACTTCAGTTGGAAGTCTGTTTTATTTGATATTAGGATGGCTACTCCAGCTTGCTTCCTGGGTCCATTTTCTTGGAAAACCTTTTCCCAGCCCTTTACTCTGAGGTAGTGTCTATCTTTGGTAGTGAGATGTGTTTCTTGTATGCAGCAAAAGGACGGGTCTTGCTTGTGGATCCACTCTGTAAATCTGTGTCTTTTTATTGGCGAGTTGAGTCCATTGATGTTGATGGATATTAGTGACCTGGTGTTGTTATTACCCATTAATTTGGTATAGGTGATGGTCCTGTTGCTCTTTTGGTTTAGTTGCTGAGGGGTTTTCTATTCCCTTCGTTTTCTTGGGTGTAGTTTTCTTCTCTGGGTTGGAATTTTCCTTCTAGGATTTTCTGTAGGGCTGGGTTTGTGGGTAGATATTGTTTTAATTTGATTTTGTCATGGAATATCTTGTTTTCTCCATCTATGTTGATAGAGAGTTTTGCTGGGTATAGTAGTCTGGCTCGGCACCTATGTTCTTTCGGGACTTGTAGGATATCTGTCCAGGCCCTTCTAGCTTTTAAAGTTTCTGAGGAGAAGTCAGGTGTAATTCTGATGGGTCTGCCATTGTATGTGACTTGACCTTTTTCTCTTACAGCTTTTAATATTCTTTCTTTGTTCTGTACATTTGGTGTTTCAATTATTATGTGGCAAGAGGAGTTTCTTTTCTGATCTAATCTGTTCGGTGTTCTGTAAGCCTCTTGGATTTTTATTGGGATCTCTTTTTTCAGGTTTGGGAAGTTTTCTTCTATGATTTTGTTGAAGATATTTCCTGGACCTTGGAGTCGTCAGTCTTCTCTTTCCTCTATGGCTATAATTCTTAGGTTCCGTCTTTCATTGAGTCCTTGATTTTGTGGATGTTGTGGGTGAGAGATTTTTTTTAGCCTTCTCATTTTCTTTTGATGTTGTATTGATTTCTTCCATCGAATCTTCCATGCCTGAGATCCTGTCTTCCATCTCTTGCATCCTATTTTTGATACTCACATCCATAGTTCCTGTTCTCTTCCCTTGATTCTCCACTTCCTCTTTTAACTCTGACTTTGTTTTCTTTATTGTTTCTATTTCTATTGTCATGTCTTGAATGGTATTGTTCGTTTTGTACATTTCCTTCTCCAGTTTGCTTGTTTTTGCCTGGAAATCTTTCATTGCTTTGTCCTTTTCCTGTTCAAGCTGAGCCACCTTGGCTTGGAGCTCTTTAATGGTGTTATTTGTTGTTTTGACTTGTAAAATTGTGGCTTCTTTGAATTCCTTCATAGATTTAAGTTCTTCTTGAAGAGACTTTATCACTTTCCATAATGTAGAATTGTCATCGTTTTCATGTATTTCTGTTGGTGTGAGGTCATCCGAATTGGATGAGCTAGGATAGTTCTGCATTGTTGGAGTCATATTTCCTTGATTTCTATTTTTTCTTGGACCTTTGGCCATATGGATGTGTTTAGCTGTCTGCTCTCATCATTTTCTGGGATTGGATCCACAGGGGATGCTTTGTTGTAGGAGTCAAATTGCTTGGCTATCTGTTGTTGCTTACAGGGCGATCTCATGGTCACTGTGATTCTAATAGCCTGAAGCCCTGTGAGCTGGTGCAGCCTATTCTCAGGTACTGAGAAATGGCCTGGGATTGTTTCACTCCTCCCAATTCAGACTTCTCTATGTTGCACACTGAGTGATCAGCCTGTAATGGTTCTGATGGTATGGACCTATTTGCCCAGGCACAGATTCTGTGGGCTTTGGTTGTTGTCACAGAGACTAACAGGGCCCGGCTCCCCACCTAATATGTCTGGGTTTTCCAGAATACAGCTATGGTCCCCTGGCTTCTGACTTCCCACTAGGCTCCTCAGTCACGGGCGCGCAGAGCCTCAGCCCTGCCCGCCTGTCCCAACTTCCCGCCCTGGCTGCTCTGCCATGGGTGCGTGCGGAGCCTCAGCCCCGCCCGCCTGTGCCTGCTTCCTGCCCTGGCTGCTCTGCCGTGGGCTTGGCACTTCTGCCCTGCCCACCGGCTTCGCCCTCGCTCAGGTCCTCTGCGGCTCGAGTGGCTGCAGACCACCCACCGTGCGCCCTGTTTCTGCCTTGCTAAGACTTCAACTAGCCCGCAAAGTTTCCTAAATAGCTATAAGGTCCTCCTGAGGTGTAGGGAACCTATTACGCTAGTGAGTGATCACCATGAGGGCTCTGATTCTGCCTGCTGTGTATTAGGGTCGATCTTACCAGGCACCTCTCCAAATGGGAGTTCCCGAGTCCCAGATTTAGTGGCTTCTGTGTCTGAGAGAGATGGGGGGAGAGCCTTGCCCTGGGACTTTTAACAGTCCCTTGGGAGCTGTGTGTGTTCCCGGAGGGTCTAGCCCCTCCGGTTTTTGCACAGTGTCCAATAACTCTGTGCTTTTTATGGCTCTTTTCCCCCACGTTCAAAATGCGTCAGTGTGGGTCGCTGCCATCTTGGCCCCCCAATTAGCCTAAACTTATCAGCAAGCCCTTAGTTGATGAGAACCAAGAAATCTTGCCTCAAAAACGAAACAATAATGTAGATGTCACCAACCCCCAATGTCACCCTCTAGCCTCCACGTGTGTACAAGTTTCATGTGTGCCTATACATATACACACATATACACCACACACATCACAAAGAGGGGGCAAGGGAAACAAAGACAGAGAGGTAGAGGGAGAACCTTGCAATCTTCCCTCTTCAGCTTCCCAGGGCTGAGACTTACAGGAATGGATCATCATGTGACCAGAGAACATGACATTTAATGCAAAGTGAGAAGCTTCTGCAACAGTTCCATACAATCCAGAGAGAATTTTAAGAAGAGTTACGTAGGAGGTAGGCAAGTAATCAGACCATGGGCCACCTTTGTTAAACTGTAAGAGATGAGCTAAAAAGATCAGAGTATTCTAAAAAACAGTAGATAGAAAGTCCATGACATAAAATAGAAAAATTGCAGCCACAAACCTGATCGTCTCTCAGGAAAGCCTCATATCACCAGCTGTGTCATTTCTGGGCCCTGTGCTATTTTATTTGCTTCTCCCGAGTCTCTCCTGTCTGCCCCAAAGGACAATAAATCCCTGAGGTCATGATCCATCACCCCCGCCTAACTGCATCACACCTTTGGACATGTAGTCCTTACTTAATATCTACTTTTCAAACTAAACATTAAAAGAGGTGAGCACTCTCATGCACATTTTAAAAAAGAATGATTCATCCAAGTTTGTTCTTAGCAACATAAGAAAAGATCAGAAACTTTGAATGGTGAATCGCTGCTGGAAAATTGCATTTGCACGAACATCCGTTGTTTCTTTGTTCCTTGCATGGAAATACATTTCTCCCTGGGATATTAGCATATAACAAATAAATCCTAAAGTACCTTATTTTCTTGCCCAAATGCAGTACTTAACTCTGGTTGATTTCTTAGCTAAAATTACTTACAGGAAGAAAAACTGCCTAAGTGTCTTTGATTATTATGGAATACTTAAACCCTCACCAAGCAATATCAACTGTGTTACATATACACAGGCACAAAGGACAAAACACACTTCAAAGGCATTGTATTTAAGTATGATGATGCTTTGATGGAGAAATAAGAATTATTACTACCTATGTGGGTTCCTACCTAAGAATTTGCTTAGTTCTGTAGGTTTCATAACTGTGGTGTTAGCAGATTGTTTTCTGTAAAGGAAGGGAAATCCAATTTCATATAAGCAATTTGCGGTAGTTTATGTACTCCCCCACACCTGTGAGAGAAGGAGACTCAGCTACCCCAGCTATGAATCCCAAAGCCTTTTGTTTCCTGTGCTCCTAGGGAGAAGAGATGTGTGTTCACAGACTGAAGTCATGATGTCCGAGTAATGCTTGTCAGTCTAACGACATTTATTTTATAGTGCCTGTTCTTGGCTATTTTTCTACTTCTTATCTATAAAATGAGTCAAGAGTAGTCTTGGACCTTAGTTGGAGAACAGTAAAGAACTAATCATTTTAGGTATAGCTATGTTCATCCCCTCAAGCCACTGACCTCCCACCAAACACACCCACAACCAGAATACAAATTGTCCCAGTGGATGGAGAGCTCAGGTATTGGGTCTTTTGAGGCTTTTAAAGAACCTGAGTTAAAAGAAGAGTTTGTTCTTCTGACTAAGTTAATCCTCCTGAGCCTCTTGTCCTGGTCCAGAGCTTGCAGCGAACTCTGTAGCCTCTTAGGTTGGCCAGAATCTGAGGATTTCGTAACTCACAGTGATCCTCCATGCTCAGTGGCTTCAGTCTGTTTGCTACCATGGAGATTTCTCATTCTCTCCTACTTTTCTCATCTATAATGTTTTCAAGCCCATGTTTATAAAACAGGCAGCACTGGTTGCTGCTACATCAGTGTTGACCAAATGTGTCAGTGTGACCAAATGCTGCATAGGCAAGACAGGTTGATTTGGGTTCAAGGTGCCAGTGGTATATATCATCACAGTGGAGAAGAAATAGAGGTGCTTGTGGCAATGGGGCCATGCGACAGAGCCACTCACCTCTTCAGAAATATGAAACGGGGGCTAACCCAAAGCCAAGTCCAGGATAAAACTTCTAAAGGTCCTCCCCTAGTAACCTACCAGCTCAACCCTATGTCCCAAAGGTTCTACAATCCCACAAAACAGCACTATCAACAGGAAACCAAGTGTTCATACATGTAAGCTTCTGAGGGACATTTCATAATAAAATGATAACAATGTTCAGCTAATAAATTTTTTATTCCAAATTAAGCAGACAGATGAATAACAAGCAGCATGACCAACATGTACCAAAGGGGGTTTAAGTTAATTTATAAACAGTCCTGAGGCTTTTAGTACATGCTACAACTACATTAGGATAGCTAAATATAGGATCCTGATATATTCTTGAAATATGGAAAATACATAAGGAACCATAAATTTGAAATTACTACCCTTGGAGTCCCACACATAGCCATCCTTAGGAGAATCTTTCCATGGTACATATATGGGCATGATACTATCTTACCATGGTGTGCTTTATTGGCAAGGCTCAAAAGGCTGGCATATAAATATTTTTCCATTGCTTGATTAAGCACCATGACCAAGGCAACTTATAGGAGTAAGGGTTTTATTTGGACTTATGGTTCCAGAGGGATAGGTTCATCATGGTGGGAAAGTGATGGCATGGTAACTAGAGCAGAAGCTGGGAACTCACATCTTGAACCACAAGCATAAACACAAAGAGAACAAACTAGGAATGGTCTGAGGTTTCAGATCATCAAATCCCACCCTTGGTGACATTCTTCCTTTAGCAACCCTACACTACCTAAACTTTCTCAAACAATGCTACCAAATGGGTATCCAACCATCTGTGCCAGTCTATGTGGGACATTCTCACTCAAACTATCACAGATGGAATATTTCAAGATTTTATGGTATCTTTTTTATGTTAATTTATTACTTCAGGTAACATCTCCATCACAGTACCCTCTTTCCACCCCTCCCAGTCCTGTCCTCCCACCCCTCTACCCCTTATCTCTTCCATCCCACTCCTACAGAGAGGAGTGTCCCTACATATCAGTCCCCCGCCTCAGTTCAGTAGTCATATGAGGGCCAAGAGCCTCCTCATACACTGGGGGCCTACAAGGCAGCACCACTAGGGCAAAGTGTCTCATTGACAAATAACAAAGTCTATGTTCCTGTTCCCTTTGGTGCATTGGCTGTAGTATAGGTATCCTGTACTATATAGCTAAAATACAATTATAAGTGAATAGATGCCATGTGCATCCTTCTGAATCTGGGTTAGCTCACTCAGGATGAGCTTCTATAGTTCCATTCATTTGGTTGCAAATTGCATGATTTCCTTGCTTATGAAGGCTGAGTAATATTCCACTGTGTAGATGCACCACACGTTTTTTTATCCATTCCTCAGTTGAGGGACATCTGGGTTGATTTTATGGTATCTTAAAAGCAGGTCTGAAATTCCCAGAAAATAACTCCATGAAATAGATATTGAGACATTCAGACACTTATCCAGGTAACAAAGCTTTACAGAAAGTTTACAGCATACAAAGTATTATCTAGGCTGACAGGCCTTCAACACTGGAAAACTCCAATGAGTGTTTTCCCTCAAGGACTTTACACTGCAGTCTGGACACAAAGTGACAAAACACGATTATGAAGAAAATCAGCAGAATGGGGAATCATTAAGGAGGGGTACTATTCAGATCATGTGTTCAAGGAAGTTTACACCAAAACTATAAATCTTGATCTGGAGTGCTGAGAGATTTAAAAATTTGCTTCATTTAGGGAGAGATTGAGAAAAGAAGGGGAATATATGTATATAGTATAGAAATGATAAGATGTAAAGATAGATTATTGAATCTGCTCTGAAACTTAAAACTGCTGTTATTCTTAAAATAAGGTTATCTTTTGATACATTGGTATAAAATTTTGTATATTGATAAGAAGCAAGATTAATTTTGATAGAATTTTACAGTTTGCTTGTTCAAGATGATAGATAGATTTATAAATCAATAGATGTCTTCAAAACCCTCAGAGATGTACAGAAAATGGCATTTAAAGATATTATTTTAAGAACTATTTGTCTTTAAGACAGTCAGTTCCTGACAGCTCCCATTTGACTTGGAAGAAAATGAGCATCAAAAAGAAATCTCCCATCAGGAGATAATTCCTACTGGACAAAAATGTCCCTGCTCTCTCAACAGACTATATACAGTCCAAAGATGGACCAGAGCTTAAATGCAGGTAAGTTGGTGTCCTGATTCTGCAGAGACAGAATGGGAAAATCCTTATTTCCAGCTGCACAATTATGTCTATGAGATATGCTTGGCCAGAAGGCTGAAGAAGATGCTCCAACAGTATGGAGAGATACTTGGGCTATCTAGGCAACAAACTGTCATTTTTTCTTTTTGAAAGCTGCTTTTCTGTGCTTCCTATTCACTCAAATAATAACTTTATCCCTTCTTGTGTCTTTGATGGGGTTGAAGACAACATTTATGATAGGAATTATTTATGTTCAAAACTTTAGACACACCAAGATAGATGATTTTTTTCTTCCTCAAGATTGCCTGATAGAAATAGGCTAAACACTATGTATGTACCTTTTATCCTTTTTATTAGACAAAAGGAGGGAAATGATGGGGTGGTGTTAAGCATTCTAAATGTTAATTGGTCCTGTTTGCTGTCTGTTACTTAATTGAATCTAATTAGTTAAATAAATGCTGAGGCCTGGAGATTGGGTAAAGACAGAGGTAGGCAGGACTAAGGTTTGTGGGCTTTTTAGAGAATTATAGAGCATCTTGGGAAGAGGAAGATTGGAGAAGAGGCCAGGAGTAAACAAGGAGGACACGCCATGGAGTAGATTAAAGAAGATCCCTCCACGTGGCCTGGAACATCAGCTTAGCATGGAGAATAATGGTCCAAAGGGACATATGTAAATATGGGGTCATATTTGGGCAATAGAATTATGAGCTAACTTAGATGGGCTAGGATTGCACAACCCAGGCCTAGGCTTGATAAAATCTACCTGGTGTCTGTGTGTATTCATTTATAATGATGAGTTAAGAATTAACACCACCAAGACAATTAAAGATAATACAAATACTGGTTAAATAATTTAATTAGCCATATTTTTTCTACAGTCCACTGCCATTAACTATGGTTATCTCATGCTCTATCAGGTGCTGGATTTTTGCCAGCTACAGAGAGTTTAATTCTGAGGACTCTAGAGAAGGACTAAATGCCAGAGCCAAGAAATGGACAGGACAAGAAGAAGAAGAAGAAGAAGAAGAAGAAGAAGAAGAAGAAGAAGAAGAAGAAGAAGAAGAAGAAG
>CAJQZJ010008773.1:11198962-11220573 GCA_907164525.1 Lophiomys imhausi
AGAAGAAGAAGAAGAAGAAGAAGAAGAAGAAGAAGAAGAAGAAGAAGGAAAAAGAAGCTGCTTCCCCTGCTGCTCCTGGTTGCTGTTGTTGCAGTTTGTCAACTCATAAACAAAGAGCAAAGAGGGGAGAAGTTGGAGATATCCTGACTATGAATATTGGGCTTGCCCTAAGGAATCCAATGACCCTACTCAGCAAGAAGTAATCTATAAAGGTCTACATCCCCTTTCCCCTCCAACCTTCTTTCTTGCCTACCTACTGCTGTAAGGTTGGAAGGGATGAGGGTGCACAAGGGTTGGAACGTAGGTGGAGATATCAGAACTCAAATAAAATAGCTAAACAAGTATTTCTACAGATATGGATGTTAAGGGAAGGTGTAATATCATTGCTCCTGATAGGTTGCTTTCAATGCTGAGATCTGGTTATCACCCCTTCTGAGGCATTCTCTTGATTGGTTAATAAAAGTTGCTTATGGACAATTAGCTTGGCAGAAAGAGTATAGGAAGGTGAGACTTCCTGAGATTAGAACAGGAACTCTGCGCTTTAGACAGAGAATCCTTATCTTTTCCACTGGGAGACACAGAAGGAGATAGGCATCTTTGAGAACACTCGAAGGTAATCACGGGCACATGGTGGTTTGGGATTAAGTGATCTGGGTTCACTTAGAGTAAATAATTGAGAGTCTTCCCAGCTAAGGACTAAGTGTCAAAACATTAAAAGGTCTTGGTGTATTTGATTATTGGGGAAAGGACTGCGGCAGCTTATAGGCCCTCAGTCCAAGCAGTCCTGGACTCCCAGACTTCCCTCAAACCCAGGCAAATCTCCCACCAAGCTGCTGGTAATTCTACTGGCCTAATATAACAACTTATATCAATTAACAGAGTTTAGGTCATGGGTGGTCTAGGCCACCCTTGGTCCCTGGGCTCTTTCCCCAGGACAAATCAGGCAACCAGTTAACTCCTCTGCCAAGCTGTTAGCTGCTTTGTCAGCTTAATCTTACAGTTTATACTTACTAATAACTACAATAATTAATTAAATTGCAGTTTCAGGAGACACCCCACGTTGGGCGCCATTTGTAGAAATAATTAAATTGTTTAACAGTATTTAGATAATCGTTAATTGGCTTGGTGACTGTTAATCCTTAACCCACCATTATAAATGATAACACAGACACCACGTGGATTTTAACAAGCCTTAGCCTGAATTAAGCAATCTTGGCCCACCTAAGATAGCTCTTAATTCTATTACCCAAATATGACCCCATATATACATACGTCCCCATGGACTGTTATTCTCCACACTATGCCAATGTTCCTAGCCACATGGAATAAGGTTCTTTTTTCTAACCTATGGTATGTGTCCTCCTCCTTCCTTCCCTCATTATCATTGTTGGCAATTTAGCATTCCATCTGCAGATGGGAGAGGGAAGTAGAGCAGTTAGAGACAAAGAAGAAAGGGGGGGCACTAAACATTCTTGTGATGCTTTATATTGACTTTCAACTCAACATGCTCTGAATCACTTCGAAGAGAAATCTCTGGCCATGCCTGTGAGACTGGGTTATCTGAGGTGGGAAAAATGGCCCTGACTGCTGGACTATAATATAATATAATATAATGCAGAAAGGTAACACTGCATGAGGAATCATTGCTCTCTGTCTGCTTCTACAACATGGCCAGTTGCCTCCTGCTTCTGTCATCTGTCATGGCCCTGTCATGGTAGACTACATCTCTTGAAACTGTAAGCCAAGATAAACCCTTTCTTTCATGTTAGTTGTGTGAGGAATTATATCCCAACAACTGGAAAAAAAAACTAATATGATAGACTTTTCTTAGTTACTTCCTCTTAGAACCAAGTGGCAGGCTCCTGTGACCCCTTCAGCTCCTGTACTATATGAACTTTGGACAGTTGCATATCTACCATGAAAGATTACCAGTCTGTAAGAAGAACTGGCACTTTGCCAAAGACAACAATGACAGTGAAAAGAAAAAGAGAGCTCAGGCATTTAGGTCCCAGGTTCCGAATGCACCTGAACTCAGCTCCTTGTCTGAACCTTTGTATGGTGTGTATCCTTGAATTGTTTTAAGTGGCTTCCCAAAGACAAGAGTCCCAAGGGCCAAATCCGGCTACAGCCTATTTGTGGGAATAATGTTTTATTGACACACAGATGCAAACACATTTGTCAGTTTACAAACTGTCTATGGCTGTTCTCACCCTGTGAAGGCTGAGCTGAGTAACCGTGTCAGAGATCATTTGGCTCCAAAGGCTGAAAATATTCACTCTACAGAACATGCTTATCAACCCTTAAGCTTAACAGTTCAGAGCCATTCTAACAATTTCTTCTGTTTGCCTCAGGTAGCTAATTGGTAGCAGTTGGTTTCTATTACTGGCTGCTTGGCCATTCTGAATTTTATATCCAAAATATGGAACTTAGCATTGAATACTTTGAACTTCAGGGCACTGAGGGGACTCAGAAGGAAGTTCTCTAGAGCCTATCCTTGCCTTTTTATCTCTTTTCTTTCTTTTACATCAAAAATAATTTTAAAAAAATAAACCAGAATTCCTCTTCCCCAAGGTTGGTCGTAGACACTAGCTCTTTTCTTCCCCACACCAACCCATAAAAAAACAAACAAACAATAACAAAAAAGAACAGTCCTCATTTTCTCTGCCTTCCAATTTGAAGACTCTCATTCCAAAGGAGATCTGCACCATACCTGAGAGGTAAAAAGGCAACAATAAGTTCTAGAAGAGTCTGTGTACACTGGCTTTGCCAGGGTTAGCAACTCAGTCTGTTACTATGACATCAGGGCCTTTAGTTAAAACACATGTTTACAATGCTGTCCATTCCTCATCAAATGATAAAAGCAGTTCCCTTAGGCCATTGGCCCTCCTGTTATAAAGCCTCTAGTGGCAATAAGACTTTGATTAAATGTGTAGAGGAATTTTAACCCATCAACATGGCTGCCCTAACAAGGGATCACATCCAAAGACCTTTTAGGTCTATGTGATCTGACTTATCTGAATTACATGAATTACAGTATGATCTAGCTGGAGTTCAGATATGCCCTTAGTACACACATTTAATCCCAAACAATGAAGGTAAGGTTAGTTTATAGAAGGAAACAGCCATGTTTGAAAGTGATGTCTAATTGAGAAGCATACAAAGTGATGAATGACAGAAAGATTTGTCAGAATAAGATATGCCCAACTAATATGAGAACAAAGAGGAAAGAGAGGCTACTTAAGAGAGAGCAGCACAGAAAGAGAAAAGGAAAGAGGGAAGTTTTACAGGGACAGTTGTACAGAGACAGCTTGCAGAGAGAGAACTAGACACAGGTGAAGACAGAATGAGTCAGAGAATGAGAAGGATCCAGAAGAATAGAACAGATTGTTAGAGTTAGTTTGAGGCCAAGCAGAGCAATTCAGGATAGGCTTAGAGAGAAGCCAGACTGAATCAGTTAGCTTGAGGGGTGGAGCAGTTTTAAGCCAGAAGAGCTGAGTTGAACCAGCCAGTCAGAGTTTGGAAAGATCTAAAAAGGGTGATCTTATTCAGCAGTAAGTCTCAGGTGCTGAAAACATTCTAGGCCTAGATTAGATTGTTTGGAGGTGAGAAGCTTCCAGGACTGGCCTAGGTTTAGCAGACGGAGGCAGTAAGCCTTCTGGATGACAAATGCATCAAGCAAATAAAAGTCCCTCAACTAATGAATGGATTAAAATATGTGGTACATTTACACAATGGAATACTACTCAGCTATCAGAAACAAGGAAATCATGCAATTTTCAGCCAAATGGATGGAACTAGAGAAGCTCATCCTGTGTGAGCTAACCCAGACCCAGAAAGATGCATATGGCATCTACTCACTTATAATTGGATTTTAGCTATATAGTACAGGATAACTATCCTACAACCAACACACCAAAAAAGATCAGGAACATAGACTTTGTTACATATCAATGGGACAATTTGCCCTAGGGGTGCTACCATGTAGGCCCCCAGTGCAAGAGGAAGCTCTTAGCCCTCATATGACTATTAAACTGAGAGGGGCTGATATGTAGGGACACTCCAAATCAGAGGAGTACGATGAGTGGGAGAGGGAGGAGAGGGTGGGAGGGTGGAACGGGGAGGGGTGGAAGGAGGGCACTGTGATGGAGATGTAACTTGAAGTAATAAATAGACAAAAAAATTAAGTTACTGTTATATCAAATGAATGATTCCTTTCTTTGGAAAGCTATCATTATTTACGGAGTGACTCCTGGGGTGGGAGGAGGACGGAGTCATAGTTCCTTATCTCTACATCACTGAGAATCATGACTATTTGCCTTTGACTTTTCCTCATGCCCAATTCACCCAAGACCCAGCTGTGCCAGTCCAGCCCTTTGCTCCTGTCTCTACTCATCATCTCTCCTGATCTTTTCCTTTGGTGCAGACATTATGCCATTTTGAACCATGCTTTTAAGAAGGGGGTATATGCCAGCTCTCCCTTTTGCTTCCCTTCCTCCTAAACACTTTTAGCCAGGGGTAAGCTACTCCTTGCTTATTTTTGGTTTCTCCATCTTCTGATGCTTGGTGCAAAGCAGACACTTAAACACACATTATAGCTTAAACTAAATCTTTCCTCCAACTGTCTGCACTGAAATGAATCTCTTTATGGGAGAAGAGCTACTTGTAAAAGTGGACTTTAGTTTCATTTTGCAGAAGAAGACCACCTTCCAGGCCAAATGTTCAGAATCCATCAAGAAACAAAATAAATCTTCAATCGCTGAACATTTTCAGTACTGCGTACCTAAAGCAACTGTTCTCAAACTGTAGTCTCTGGACAGCACCAACAGGCTCACCCAGAACCTGCTAAATACACAGTCTTAAGTCTCACTCTGGGCTCCATTCTGTTAAATAGAAACTTAAAAGAGTGGGACCCTCTATCCTCTTATCAAACTACCTACTGATACAAATATTTAAAGCCGTAAAGCTAAACAAAGGCCCAGCAAGCTTCTTCATAAATGTAGATGCTAAAGATTTAGACTCCAGGCCAAGAAAATAAAAGATCTATACTTTGCTTATCGATTCTTACACATCAAGAGTGAACAGAGGTTTCCATAAAACATTCAATGATATTCAAAACATATTATGTACTGAATATGTCAGTACATGTCTTAGATCCCAGCACTAGGGAAGCAAACAGGTCTTTGTGAGTTCAAGACCAACCAGGCCTGCATAATAAGTTGCAAGCCATCTAAAACTATATTGTAAAATAGTAAGAGTCAACCTCAAAAAATGTATTATGTAATTTGTATTAACAGTATAATTTTTGATAATACATCTCTACTAAAAGGAAGAATGGAAAACTTTTTTATGATAAAGTTTTGATCAATTTGAGGCTCAAAGTCAATAACACCCATCAGTATGATATAAATGCTGTGGGTTCCTCCACTTCTCAACTTATATATTGAAGCCCAACCCCCATTGTTATATATTTTTGGGTACAGCCTTCAAGAAGTAATAAAGTCACAAGAGTGGAGCCCATGATAGGATTAGTAGCCTTACAACAAAAGAAAGAGGGCTAGAGGGGTGGTTTATTGAGCAAAGGCACCTGCCACCAAGCCTGACGACCTGAGCTTAGCCCTTCACGTGGTAGGAGAGAACTCACTCCTGCAAGTTGTTCTCTGACCTGCATATGAATATCAACATAAAAATACACTTGCAAACATGAAATAAAGCAAATAATTGCTAATTTGTAAAAGAAGAGATACTAGAAAGCTTGCAGCCACATCAGATAAAATAAGGGCCATCTACCTTGTGACCGTGGACTCTCTCTCAGGGCTCTAAGAGTAACCAACACCACAGTATTGTGAGGACCACACAACTGTATTACTTTCTTTTCATATATGGGGAGAAATGTAATGGGCATAGAATCTAAGCCCAGCCATGTGCCCTTGTTTAAAAGACTCCCTCAAGGTGTACGCTACATGGTTAATTGTCAAACCCAGGTTCAATGGCCACGAATAATGACATCAGTCAGAACAGAAGTGCCCTGGCCTACGGGCTCATGGAACTCTGAGAGGTGTGATGTCCCAATTGGTCAGAAGAGTCTGGGGTAGACTTCTTCCCTCAGTAAATGGCACTCAATTCTCCTGGAAACACTGAGGGGGAAGCAATGTAGAAAGACAATAGGTTTGATAGTGATGGGATCCAGTGAGACATAAGAGTAGAGATATTGCTTCTGTACCTATTATTCAAATCAGAGCATTCGAATCAGAGTGGAAATAGCAGTGTGAAGGATTTCTGCATGCAGGGTCTCCATGAGGTTCACAAAAACCAAGAAAATGTTTCCACAAATGCAGAACAAAAGAAAAAAATGTTTGAACAAAGGAGTTGTTTGTTGTGTGCTCTTCTTTCTCATGTTTCTAAATTTCCAATTTTTTTTAGCAAATACAAACTAATGAAAAAGTTCTAAAATATTTGAAACAAATAAAGAAAAATTACTAGATTCTAGTATCATAATATATAAGAATCAAAAACAAAATGATCTTCTAAACAGCCTGTGTCCACCTTACCTAATAAGTGACCCTGAGTTATGAAACTGAAAACAGTACAGATGTTCATTTCATTTTACTCTATGGAAAAAAATAGCAAGTCTTTCAGGAAAAACTCATTAATATGAATTTTAATGCTCAGTGAAAAGGAAATATTTATGAGTAAGTTAAAAAAATAATAATTCTTTTGAGTTTTTAATGAAAAACATTTTTAGGAGAATTAGCTAATGGGAAAAACTCACATGAAGGATTGAAAAGAAAAGTAAATTATTTATCAGCTCTCCAGCAATGCCTACTAAACTTCAGATGTGCATCAAAGATACCTAAAGTGAGTTCATTCCCACAGCACATTTCCACTTAGAATTATGTTGAAGGCTTAAAATGCCCTTGTTCTGTTTGCATATTTCATTTGAAAAATGGTTTCCAGGTTCAATATCAGCCCTAATCAAACTTGATCTCTCCTTTCCAGGTATATAAGTACTCTTTACCAAGAAAGGAGCTGTCTTTACCGTGGAGACTCTTTCCTAGAAAAGCAGACACAAATCAAATTACGTTTGAAAGGCTCCTAAACATTCAAGCTGTGGAAAATCATTTACGAAATCAAAATCCTTGGATAACATGAGAGAAAGACAGAAAGAGAGAGGGGGAAGGAGGGAGAAAGAGAAAGGGAAGGAGGGGAAAAAGGAAGGGAAAGGGGAAGGGAGGGACGGAGAGGGAGGGAGGGAAGTCCTTACAAAATTCTCTAACTGGAAAGTGAAAACTGCAAATTAATTAATTAATGTAGTTATTAGTAAGTATAAACTGTAATATTAGGCCAGCAGAGTGGCTGATGGAGTAGCCGGTGGCTTGGCAGAGGAGCAGGCGGCCTGGCCTGAGTGCCTTCACCGGTTGCCTAACTTATCCTGGAGAAAGAGCCTCAGGACCAAAGGTGGCCAACACCACCTATAACCTAAACTCTGTTAATTAATATAAGTTGATATATTAGGCCGGTAGAATTACCGGCGGCTTGGCAGGAGATTCGCCTGGGCTCAAGGGGAGTCTGGGAATCCAACAGCCCGGGACTGCTTGGACTGAGGGCCTATAAGCCGCTGCAGTCTGTTCCCCAATAATTAAACACACCAAGACCTTTTAATATTTTAACGCTTAGCCCTTAGCTGGGCAGACTCTCAATTAGCTACTCTAAGTTAACCCCAAACCAACATGTGCCTGTGAGTACCTTCCAGACTTCTCCAGACATCTGTCTCCTTCTGTGTCTCCTGGCGGAAAGGGGAGAGAGTCTCTGTGTGTGTGGAATTCCTGCTGATCTGAGGAAGTCCTGCCTTCCTATACTCTTTCTGCCCAGCTAATTGCCCATAAGCAACTTTTACTAACCAATCAAGAGAATGCCTCAGAAGGGGCGGTAACCAGATCTCAGCATTGAATTCAATGTATCAGAAACAATATTAGACCTTCTCTCAACATCTCCCCCTTTAAGTCTAGCAAAAGGCTCCTTTTCTTAACAATAAACACAATACAGTAACAATAACAATAAATACAATGAAAACTAAAAGGTGTGACATATATCTCTCTTGATGAGTTTAAGGATCTATACCTAATTCAACTTCCATCCTAACTTACATTATTAACTAAACCATCTTAACCTTAAAACATCCTTTTAATTCCTAGATGATTTAAAATTTACTGTGATGTTATAACTATGTAGTCTTCAATCACATCAGAAACCTGAGAAGGATAAATATATCTGAATAGATAGGAAGTGCAGAGCAAGCAACTTCCAAAACTATGAAATGACAGACAACTGGCTGACTAGATAGTCCCCAGTTTCTAGAACACTGGAGCATCATCTTCAGCCTTCTGGCCAAGCATGTCTCTCACAGACTTAGTTGTGGAGCAGGAAATAAGACTTGCCCATTCTGTCTTTGCAGAATCGGGCCACCAATTTACCTGCATTGAGCTCTGGTCCATTTTTGACTGTAATATAGTCTGTTGAGAGAGCAGGGGCATTTCTGCCCAGTAGGAATTATCTCCTGATGGGAGATTTCTTGATGCTCATTGTCTCCTTCCAAGTCCAATGAGAACTGTCAGGAGCTGACAGTCTCATGTCAAAGAATTTTTAAAATAGCAAAAATATCTTTAAATGCCATATTCTGCAGATCTCTTGAAGTTTTCGAAGACCATTTATCCATATCCATTGAGTAAGCAAATGTTGCTTGTCTCTAACAACTTAATATCTGATTAACTTAGAACCTCTGAAATTAACTAACTTAATTATCCTAATAAAATCACAAGTTTGAATGACTATCAACATGCATTTTTAAAATTATCCTAAACAACTCAAGTTCAATTGAAATTTTATAACTACTATGCCTTCAACCCCATCAAAGACATAAGAAGGGATAGTTATTATTTGAGTAGGAAGCATAGGAAAGCAGCTTCCAAAAAGAAATATGACAGTTTGTGATAGTTACTGTCAAAAGGACTAGAACTTCACATTGCAAATTTATGAATTATATAGGTACAATACCTAGTCAAAATATAGCCTTAATTTTGTATCAATATACAAATATCTATAGGAGTAGATTCAATAATCTACCTTTTATCTTATCAATTCTATACTATATATCCATATTCCCTCTCTTTTTTCTTTTCAAGTCTTCTCCCCCATATAAGAGAGAAAGAAGGATAAAGAAAGAGAAAGAAATCCCTCAGCCTAACCTCCTACACTTTGCTTAACAAGACCATATAATGATTTGTAACCATTCCCCCTAAACGACATCTATAACCCGTCAAATAACCAAAGAATCATGCACCCCACTTTTTGGGAATGGGACATCGCTCTGTTAAAACTTCTTCCTGCTGAATTGGGACGCAGAAAACCTGTTTAGGGGCCCAAATAAAAGGAAAAAAATGGTTAAGTAAGTAAATTGTAACATTTGTTGTCCAGTCTCTAGGTGCTCAGCTATTTGAATGTTCTGAGCAATTTGTAGTTTGAAGCTGGACTTTGGTAGTAAAGTTCAGGAGTTTATTGATGTCCTGTGGAACAGTCTTTGAGGCTGGGCCATCTCATCAAGCTGTTTGAAGTTCTTCTGGATGCAGATATTGGAGGAAACAGCTATTGAGGCAGTCTATAAGGCTGGATCATTTGGGTTAATGGTTTTGTCTTCTTTGGACTCAGGTCCCATTGTTCTGAAAATATATAATTTCTCACAAGTAACATATAGTTCTGCAATTACCAAAATGCATTTGAAGTGCAGGATGCACAAATCAATGAAGGAATATTTCCTGTTCTTTGAACAGAAGAGAGACATTTGTAAGTCTCCATTCATGCCATAAAAAGATGGCATGTAGCATCTTTCCTAGGGCAAATTGTCTTTTGGACAATAGAAGAAAAACAATTTTTTATTTTTCAAAAAGAAATCTTGATAATTTGAAACTAAAATTTATCTTTAAGGGTATATAAAACATAATAATCTTAACTTTCTATCAACATCTATTATAACAAAACAATCTTAAATTTCTATCAATATCTATTAATATAACAAAATAATCTTAAGTTTTTAATAATGAAAGAGACAAAAAATAGAGTGAGGGAAAGAAGAAAATCCCTGAATCCAATTCACAACACATAACATATATCCATTCATCCTAGACAACAACAAATAATCACAACACATAACATAACACACAAAAAAAAACTTCCATCCCATCTTTTAGGAACAGAGTGTAAATATTTTCAGGTACCCTTTAAAAATGAGATATTGGCCAATTCCCGGGAAAGTTACCTATAGCTTTTGTTTTCCAGTGTCTGTAGGATCGATCATTTTTTGGACTAGCGCTTTTAAAAATGATTTGCATGCAAAGTTTTTAAGAAAACAGTGATTGAAGCAATATGCTAGGTTGAATCTTCTGGCCCATTTGTCTTGTTGTTAATGTCATTCAGTCCTTGGCTATGAAAATAAATTTTTTCTCTAAATTTGAGCAAATGGAAGGTATATAACAACTTTGTAAGTCCATTTTAAGGCATAAACTCTATCTATCCTGGATAAAAGATTGGAATATTCATGAACACCATAAACTCTGTCCATCCTGGATAAAATATTGGAATATCATGAAAACCATAAACTCTGTCCATCCTGGATAAAAGATTGGCATTAACACCATAAACTCTGTCCATCCTGGATAAAAGATTGGAACATCATGAAAACCATAAACTCTGTCCATCCTGGATAAAAGATTAGATATCATGAAAACCATACGGTTAATAAAATACTCTTACCATGAGAAGACATTCATATTTCAGCTAATGGGAGCTTCTCCCTGGTCAGATCTAATCTTTATAAGTTTTGTTGGTAACCACATTTTTTCATTCCCTGTAGACACATAGGCATAACCACGTCCCCATCTTAAAACCATTGCAGGTTTCCATTCTAAGGTTAACATATCCTTATAATATATTGGTTGATTTAATTCCTCAGTTTTTTGTATAACCCAATGTCTCTCAGCTGCAGTGGTACCCTTTTCACCAACATTTAGGAAATTCAAAGTTAGCAATGCATTGTGTAATCTATCCCTGGGAGTCTTTAATTCCCCCTTTTGTTTAAAAAACATCTCTTTTAAGGTACGATTAGCTCTTTCTACAATTGCTTGTCCTGTGGGATTGTGTGGTATACCAGTAACATGCTTTTTATTATAATATGCAAAGAATTGCTTCATCTTATTGGATACATATGCAGGAGCATTATCAGTCTTAATTTGTGCAGGTACACCCATAAATGCCATCATTTCTAACAAATGTGCAATAACACAATCAGCTTTTTCAGAACTTAAAGCAGTTGCCCATTGAAACCCTGAGTATGTATCAATGGTATGATGTACGTACCTTTGTTTTCCAAATTCTGCAAAGTGAAAAACATCCATTTGCCAAATATCATTCTTTTTAGTACATCTAGGGTTACTACCAGCAGGTAATGGAATTTGGTTACACAGAGAACACATAGGACATTTTTTAATTATTTCCCTGGCTTGTTGCCAGGTAATAGAGAATTTTTTCTTTAAACCTGAACTGTTAATATGAAGTTTCTGATGAAATTTTGAGGCTTCCAACACATTTCCTATGAGTAATTGGTCAATTTCCTCATTTCCTTATGCCAGTGGAACTGGCAAACCTGTATGGGATTGAATATGGGTTATATATAATGGAATATTTCTACCTCTGATGACCTGTTGCAATTGTATAAATAAAGAAGTTAATTCTGTGTTATCAGGAATAAATTCAACAGTTTCTATATGCAATAAAACTCTTTCTGCATATAGAGAATCTGTAATTATGTTAAGAGACTCTGGAAAATCTAATAACACCATAAGGATTGCATACAATTCTGCTTTTTGAACTGAGGTATATAGACTTTTGATTACCATGCTGATTGTGTCTGTCTTATAACCTGCCATTCCCATCTTGTTAGCATCAGTATAGAAGGTTGGTGAATCAGGAATTGGTGTTCCCTTTACAATACGAGGAAGAATCCAATTAGTTCTTTTTATAAATTGTATACGTTTGCTTTTTGGAAATTTGTTTAACTTCTCCCAAATAATTACTGCAAGCTCTTTGCCAATCTTCATTGATTACCCACAATGACATAATTTCAGCATTGGTAAGAGGCACTACGATTTCAACCAGGTCCATTCTTGATAATTGACGTAGTCTTATTCTACCTTTTACAATTAATTCAGATATCTTTTCTATGTATGTCTTTAATTTTTTACTTTGTTTATGTGGTAAGAAAATCCATTCCATAATACTATCTTCCCGTTGCATAATAAGCCCTGTAGGAGAATGAGTTGATGGTAAAATGACCAAAATACAATCAAGTTGGGAATCAATTCAATCTATGTATGCATCTTGCAATCTTTGTTCTACCAACATTAATTCTTTTTCTGCCTCAGCAGTTAAACATCTTGGACTGTTTAGATTTGAATCCCCTTGTAATGTTTGAAACAAATTACTTAACTCATGAATACTTAAACCAAGGGTGGGCCTTAGCCAATTTATATCTCCCATTAATTTTTGAAAATCATTAAGAATTTTCAATTGGTCTCTACGGATTTGTACTTTCTGCAATCTTATTCTCTGTTGACTTATTTTATAACCCAAATAGTTGATTGAATCTCCTCTTTGTATTTTTTCAGGAGCAATTTTTAACCCCCATAGTGGTAGAATTCTTTGCATTTCCTTAAATAAGTTCTCTAAAATAACTACATCAGAATCAGCCAACAAATTATCATCCATATAATGATAGATAATAGATCAAGGAAATTGTTTACGCATTATTTCTAATGGTTTTGTACAAAATATTGACACAGAGTTGGACTATTCAACATTCCCTGTAGAAATACATTCCAATGATACCTCTTGATTGGCCTACTCTTATTAAGAGTAGGTACAGAGAAGGCAAACCTTTCCCTATCATTCTTATGTAATGGAATTGAGAAAAAGCAGTCTTTTAAATCAATTACTATTAAAGGCCATGACTTTGGTAATAGAGAAGGTAAAGGCATACCAGGCTGCAAAGGACCCATTGGTTGAATTACTCTATTCACAGCTCTTAAATCTGTTACCATTCTCCATTTACCCGATTTCTTTTTTACCCCAAACACAGGAGAATTCCATGGGCTGGTAGACTCTTCTATATGATGAGCCTCCAGCTGTTCTTTTACCAATTGCTCAAGAGCCTCCAATTTTTCCTTTGTTATGGGCCACTGCTCTTGCCACACTGGTTTATTTGATAGCCATTTCAAGGGTAGGGCTGTTGGAATTTCAGCAGTGGCCCCTAGTATAAATTTGGAAAATCGATACCTGGGGTGTCCTGTGTTTGGACACTAGATATAGCTTGCAGTTGTTGAGTACTCATAACAATACCTTTCTCAAAAGTATCTATAATCTCAATGTCTGGGGTGTCCTGTGTTTGGAGTGTCCTGTGTTTGGACACTAGACATAGCTTGCAATTGTTGTTGAGTATGCATATCAATATCTTCCTCAAAAGCATCCATCATTTCATCATTTGTTATTTCTGGCATTGCAGGAATATTAATTTGAGTACCCCATTGTTGTAAGAGATCCCTTCCCCATAAATTCATGTGTACATCAGCCACATAAGGTCTCAACTTCCCTGTTTGCCCTTCTGGTCCCACACAGTTAAGCCATCGTACAATTTGTTTTACATGTGATAATTTACCAATTCCTATAAAATGTGTAGGAACCCTTTGAAGTGGCCAGTTTGGATTCCAAGACTCATGTAAGAGGACAGTGACATCTGCTCATGTGTCAAGCAATCCTTCTATTTCAATACCACTCATTTGTATTTTTAATTTTGGTCTCATATCACTCACCATTGTTTGCCAATACACAAGTTTTCCACTATTTTCGACTGCTCCTGTTCTGTCTATTGGAACAACCTTGCCCTTGGTGTAAGGAAACAGCAGCAGTTGGGCAATTTTGTCCCCTGCATTAATTGTCATCTCTTTCCATATGGATGCCATAATTTTAATTTCTTCCTTGAAGTCTCCATCTATAATACCTGGATGAATAAAGAATCCTTGACAAGTTAATCCATTTTTTCCAAATATTAATCCTATTGTCCCTGATGGTAAAGGACCATAGATACCAGTGGTTAACATATAACATTCATCTGTTTTGGATAAAGTTTTAGATTGATCTGTGGTCAAATCTAAAACTGTAGTACCTTCAGTAGCCTGTAAAAGATCAGCAATAGTTAATTTTTTTCTTCCTGCCTGTTTGTTTCCCTCTGGTTGGATGATGGATGATGGTTCACATTGTTTTGGGGGGCCTGAACCGGTAGGCCCCTCCCCTCGTTTCCCGGCAAGGGGTTACCTCTGACATCCGTTTCAGCTCTACAATCCTGGGACCAGTGTTTACCTTTTCCACAATGAGTACAAAATCCTGGAGACCTTAACCTTCTATTGTCATTAAAAGCCATTCGTTCCCTTCTACAACCATGTTCACCATTAAAAGCCGTTCTTTCCCTTCTACAACCATGTTTGGCAGAGTCCAGGCACCTATCATTTTGAGTTCTGGAGGATTCAGCCTTATGATATCTTTGGAAATGACCAAGTTCACCATTTTTAAAGTACTCATTAAGACCCCTAGCATCTGCTTGTGCTATGACATTAGTCTGATGCTCTTGAAAACCAATATCAGCTGTTTCTCTTATCCATTCATCTACTGGGGCTCCTCAAGCTTTCAATAGCCTAATTGCCCTTTGACATTCAGCATTTACATTTTCATATGCCAAGGCATTTATCAAGTCCTGTCTGGCATCAGGGTTATCTACATCTCTCTCCACAGCTGAAGTCAATCTCCCTAAAAAGTCTGAGAAGGTTTCTTGAGGACCTTGTATTATCTTGGTAAATGAAGTAAACCTTTTCCCAGCCTCAGCCACCATATCCCAGGCTCTCAGAGCTGCAACACGACATTGTTCTATCACAACATCTTCAAATTGAGTCTGTAACCATATGTCAGCATAAGGTCCCTCACCAAGCATTTGGTGGGTTGTGACATTTATTCCCCTTGCCATATTTTGTTGCTCTAATTTTGTGGCTTCATGACTCCACCATGACAACCATTGAAATTGCTGGCTACCTTCTAGCACAGCTGATATCAGTCCCTTCCAATCCTGGGGAATGATTCTATTTTGTATAGCCCAATTATTTAGCATCTGTTTAACGAATGATGAGTGCATTCCATAAGAGACAATAGACTCCTTAGATCTTTTTAAATCCGGGGGGATCCAAGATGGCGGTGGCCGGCGCGGACGTATTTTGATTTCGGGGTCAACAATCACATGGCGGCAAGTGTTCCTGGATGCTGTACAAAGGGCACGACCCCTTCTAAATTTCACCCAGCTACACAGGGACCATGGAAGATGCCTGGGCAGGATGGCCCTTCCAAATCTCAAACACGCTAGGAAGCATCTGGACCCGGGAATCGGGATAACCCATCCCCCCAAAAGGAGAAATCCCCAGTAAGTTCCAACCTAATACCCAGCCGGCAGATTCAGAAACCACGCAGAGATAATCACCACCCTGCTGGGCACTCCCAGGTCTCACACAGATGATCCAATTATCTAGCGAAAGGTTGCGACCCTTGGAAGTGAGCGGGAGATCCCCTGCAAAGTGCCTTCAGACCACAGATCACAGTCTGTGATGGCACTGGCCAGTTTCCAAGCTGCAGGAGCAGCAAGGCGGCTGCAGCTGAATTGCAGACTTACCCACTACAGGAACCAACCCCAGGCAAACTGCGAGATATTTGAAACGGTTGTATATCGGTCTTATGTACTAGCACAGGCCCTTCTGGCGGGGAATCAGAGCTTAATTGTAAACAGCTCCGCCACCTGAATTAATTAGGTCCCCACCTGAGAGGCGGGACTGAATGACTCACCTTATAGGGGTGGAGTAAGGCAACTCCTACACCACAGTGCCCCCTTTGGACCCAAGTCCAGAAGACAGCAAAAAAAAAATCCACATGGCCAGAGGCCAGAGACAAAAAAAAACAGAGCGAAATGTCTCCAACAAAAGAAAGCAACGCTATTCCGTCCAGCCCGAACCACCTCACCACAACTGAAACACATGAAAACGATGACAATTCTACAGTATGGAAAGTGTTAAAGTCCCTTCAAGAAGAACTTAAAACTATGAAGGAATTCAAAGAAGCCACAATCTTACAAGTCAAAACAACGAATAACATCATTAAAGAGCTCCAAGCCAAGGTGACCCAGCTTGAACAGGAAAAGGATAAAGCACTGAAAGATCTCCAGACAAAAACAAGCAAACTGGCAATTGGGCCAAGATGGCGGCAAACTGCACGAACGCATTTTGAATGTGGGAGAGAAAAGCCTTAGAAAACACAGAGTTGTGGGACACTGTGCAAAAACCGGAGGGTCTGGCCCCTCCGGGAACACGCATAGATCCCAAGGGACTGTTAAAAGTCCCAGGGCAAGGCTCTCCCCCCATCTCTCACAGACACGGAAGCCACTAAATCCGGGATTCGGGAACTCCCATTTGGAGAGGCGCCTGGTAAGATCGATCCCAACACACAGCAGGCAGAATCAAAGGCCACATGGTGATTGCCCACTAGCCTACTGGGCTTCCCACACCTCAGGAAGACCTTATAACTACTTAGGAAACTTTGCAGAATAGTTGAAGTCTTAACAAGGAAGAAACAGGGCACTCGGTGCGGGAGGTGGGCGGGCAGAGCAGTTGGGGAGGGAAGCAGGTGCAGGCGGATGGGGCTGTTGCCAGGCGCACCCACAGCAAAGCAGCTAGGGTGGGAGGCCAGCTAGACGGCAGGAGGGGCCGAAGCTCCACCCACCCATGGCAAAGCACTAGGGAAGGAGGCCTGCTCAGACGGCGGGAAGGGCCGAAGCTCCGCACACCCACGGCAAAGCAGCTAGGGTGGGAGGCCAGCTCAGACGGTGGGAGGGGTCGAAGCTCTGCCCACCCACGGCGGAGCAGATAGGGAGGGAAGCGGCCAGGCCTATGGCGGAGAAGCCTAGTGGGTAACCAGAAGCCAGGGGTCCATAACTGTATTCTGGTAAACCCAGACATATTAGGCGGGGATCCGGGCCCTGTTAGTCTCCGTGACAACAACCAAAGCCCACTGAACCTGTGCCTGGGCAAATAGGTCCATACCATCAGAACCATTACAGGCTGATCACTCAGTGTGCAACATAGAGAAGTCTGAATTGGGAGCAGTGAAACAATCCCAGGCCATTTCTCAGTACCTGAGAATAGGCTGCACCAGCTCACAGGGCTTCAGGCTATTAGAATCACAGTGACCCTGAGATCGCCCTGTAAGCAACAACAGATAGCCAAGCAATTCGACACCTACACCAAAGCATCCCCTGTGGATCCAAGCCCAGAAAACGATGAGAGCAGACAGCTAAACAAATCCATATGGCCAAAGGTCCAAGAAAAAATAGAAATCAAGGAAATATGACTCAAACAAAGCAGAATTATACTAGGTCATCCAATTCGGATGACCTCACACCAACAGTAACACATGAAAACGATGACAATTCTGTATTATGGAAAGTGATAGAGTCCCTTCAAGAAGAACTTGAATCTATGAAGGTATTCAAAGAAGCCACAATTTTACAAGCCAAAACAATGAACAATACCATTAAAGAACTACAAGCCAGGGTGACAGAGCTTGAACAGGAAAAAGACAAAGCAATGAAATATTTTCAGACAAAAACAAGTAAGCTGGAGAAGGAAATGTACAAAACGAACAATACATACAAGACATGAAAATAGAAATAGAAACAATAAAGAAAACACAGTCAGAGTTAAAAGAGGAAGTGGAGAACCAAGGGAAGACAACAGGAACTACGGATGTGAGTATCAACAATAGGATGCAAGAGATGGAAGACAGGATCTCAGGCATGGAAGATTCAGTGGAAGAAATCAGTACAACGTCCAAAGAAAATGAGAAGGCTAAAAAATCTCTCACCCACAACATCCAAGAAATCAAGGACTCAACGAAAAGATGGAACCTAAGAATCATAAGTATAGAGGAAAGAGAGGACTCCCGACTCCAAGGTCCAGGAAATATCTTCAACAAAATCATAGAGGAAAACTTCCCAAACCTGAAAAAAGAGATGCCAACAAAAATCCTAGAGGCTTACAGAACACCGAACAGATTAAATCAGAAAAGAAACTCATCTCGCCACATAATGATAGAAATTCCAAATGTAGAGAACAAAGTAAGGATATTAAAAGCTGTAAGAGAAAAAGGCCAAGTCACATACAATGTCAGACCCATCAGAATTACACCTGACTTCTCCTCAGAAACTTTAAAAGCTAGAAGGGCATGGACAGATATCCTACAAGTCCTGAGAGTACATAGGTGCCCAGCCAGACTACTATACCCAGCAAAACTCTCTATCAACATAGATGGAGAAAACAAGATATTCCATGACAAAATCAAATTTAAACAATATCTCCCCAGAAACCCAGCCCTACAGAAAATCCTAAAAGGCAAATTCCATCCCAGAGAAGAAAACTTCACCCAAGAAAACAAAGGGAATAGAAAACCCCTCAGCAACTAAACCAAAAGAGGCACAGGACCATCACCTATACCAAACTAATGGGAAACAACAACCCCAGGTCACTAATATCCATCAACATCAATGGTCTCAACTCGCCAATAAAAAGACACAGATTTACAGAGTGGATCTGCAAGCAAGACCCGTCCCTTTGCTGCATACAAGAAACACATCTCACTACCAGAGATAGTCACTACCTCAGAGTAAAGGGCTGGGAAAAGGTTTTCCAAGCAAATGGACCCAGGAAGCAAGCTGGAATAGCCATCCTAATATCAAACAAAACAGACTTCCAACTGAAGTTAATGAGAAAAGACAAAGAAGGGCATTTTATACTCATTAAAGGGAATATTCATCAAGAGGAAATCTCAATACTGAACATCTATGCCCCAAATACAAAGGCACCTACTTTTGTAAAAGAAACACTTCTAAAACTTAAATCGCATGTCGATCACAACACATTAGTAGTGGGAGACTTCAACACCCCACTCACAACAATGGACAGATCATCAAGACTGAGGCCAAACAGAGAAATATTGAGTCTAACAGAGATCATGAAACAAATGGACCTAACAGACATCTACAGAACGTTTCACCCAAACACAAAGGAATACACCTTTTTCTCAGCACCCCACGGAACCTTCTCCAAAATCGACCACATAGTTGGACACAAAGATAGCCTCAATAGATACAAGAAAATTGAAATAACACCTTGTATCTTAGCAGACCACCATGGAATAAAGTTGGTCTTCAACAGCAAAAGAATCAACAGAAAGCCTACACACACATGGAAATTGAACAGCTCCTTACTGGATGACCACTGGGTCAGGGAAGAAATAAAGAAGGAAATCAAAGACTTCTTAAAATCCAACGACAATGAAGACACAACATACCCAAACCTATGGGATACATTGAAAGCTGTGCTACGAGGAAAGTTCATAGCACTAAGTGCATTCAAAAAGAAAATTGTGACAGCCTATATTATTGAATTAACAGCTAAGCTGAGTGAATTGGGAAAAAAAGAAGCAAACACGCCCAAGAGGAGCAGAAGGCAGGAAATCATCAAACTTAGGGCTGAAATCAACAACTTAGAATCAAAAAGAACTATACAAAGAATCAATGAAACCAAGAGTTGGTTCTTCGAGAAAATCAACAAAATAGACAGACCCCTAGCCAAATTAACTAAAAGGCAAAGAGAAAGAACCCAAATCAACAAAATCAGAAATGAAAAGGGAGATATAATAACAGACATTGAGGTGATCCAGAAAATATTCGGGTCCTACTTTAAAAATCTATACTCCACCAATTTGAAAACCTAAGCGAAATGGACAATTTCCTCGATAAATTCCACCTACCAAAACTAAATCAAAATCAGATTAACAGCTTAAACAGCCCAATAACCCCTAAGGAAATAGAAACAGTCATTAATAATCTCCCAACCAAAAAAAGCCCAGGGCCAGATGGCTTTAGCATGGAATTCTACTGGACTTTCAAAGAGGAGCTAAGACCATTACTCGTCTAACTCTTCCACCACATAGAAACAGAAAGAACACTGCCAAACTCATTCTATGAGGCCACTGTCATTCTGATTCCTAAACCACACAAAGACCCAACAAAGAAAGAGAACTTCAGACCAATCTCCCTCATGAACATAGATACAAAGATACTTAATAAAATACTAGCAAACCGAATTCAAGAACACATAAAAAATATCATACATCATGATTAAGTAGGCTTCATCCCAGGAATGCAGGGACGGTTCAATATACGAAAGTCTATCAATGTAATTCAACATATAAACAAGATGAAAGAAAAAAACCACATGATAATCTCGCTAGATGCAGAAAAAGCATTTCACAAAATCCAACACCCCTTCATGCTAAAAGTTCTGGAGAGAACGGGCATACAAGGACCATACCTAGAAATAATAAAGGCAATATATATAAAGCCAGTGGCCAACATCAAATTAAATGGAGAGAAACTTGAGGCATTTCCTCTAAACTAAGGGACAAGACAAGGATGTCCACTTTCACCATATCTCTTCAATATAGTACTTGAAGTACTTGCTAGAGCAATAAGACAACTAAAGGAAATCAAAGGAATAAACATTGGAAATGAAGAAGTCAAATTATCCCTATTCGCAGATGATATGTTAGTATACATAAGCAACCCCAAAAACTCCAACAAAGAACTCTTACAGCTGATAAACAACTTCAGCAAGGTGGCTGGATACAAAATTAACTCAAAAAAAAAAATCAGAAGCCCTTCTTTATACAACAAACAAGCATACTGAAAAAGAAATAAGGGAAACAACCCCCTTCACAATAGCCACAAACAATATAAAATACCTGGGGGTAACTCTAACCAAGCAAGTAAAGGACCTATACAACAAGAACTTCAAGCCCCTGAAGAAAGAAATGGAAGAGGCATTTAGAAGATGGAAAGATCTCCCATGCTCATGGATAGGTAGGATCAACATAATAAAAATGGCTATTCTACCAAAAGCAATATATAGATTCAATGCAATTCCTATCAAAATACCAACACAATTCTTTATAGACTTGGAAAAAGCTATACTCAACTTCATATGGAACAACAAAAAGCCCACAATAGCTAAATCAATCCTGTACAATAAAAAAGCATCTGGAGGTATCACCATCCCAGATTTCAAGCTGTACTAGAGAGCAATAATAATAAAAACAGCATGGTACTGGTATAGAAACAGACCAGTGGATCAATGGAATCGAACTGAAGACCCAAACACGGACCCACACACCTATGGCCAACTAATCTTTGACAAAGAAGCCAAAACCGCACAATGGAAGAAGGACAGCATCTTCAATAAATAGTGCTGGTCAAACTGGATGTCCACTTGCAAAAGAATGAAATTAGACCCATACCTATCATCTTGTACAAAACTTAATTCCAAGTGGATCAAAGACCTTAACATAAGGCCGGCCACACTAAA
>CAJQZJ010008773.1:11245573-11295829 GCA_907164525.1 Lophiomys imhausi
GGGATAAATATATCTGATTATATAGGAAGTGCAGGGCCTGCAGCTTCCAAAACTAAGAAATGACATACCAGTGGCTGCCTGGACAGTTCCCATTTTCTCTCCATACATTACAGCATCAATCTTCAGCCATTTGGCCCCATTTCTCTGACAGACATTGATTTGCTATTGTTTTTATATTTTGAATACATAACATTCATATGGTCAAAATTTCAAAATAAACAACACGCATTCTTGCTCCCCTCCCTTAGCTATTTCAATTTTATCTTTCCAGCCAGGAGCAACCGATACATAGCTTGCTTCCTTAATTTTTAAAATCTATTTTGATGGAGATATCCTGTCTCCTATGTCAAAAACACCTTTATGCTCCACCCCTTCCTTTTTGACACCCATCAATATCAGCACAGGTCAGTCTTTATTCCATTTTCATTAAAATTGCATCTTGAAGGTTGTAGTGACAATATTGGAATTTTGGTTTCTTTAAAAAACATACCATATTATAAGAATATGTTTTCATTTTAATCCCAGGTGTGGGAATATGGGGTTGCTTCATAGCAGTCGACCATGGTTTGTCCTGTGCTCTGGCAGGGATGTGATTTTTCAAGCTGCAGATTGTGTGATATTGGGAATTCTAGGAACATTTTAGAGAGTATATAAATGCTAGGGCCCTGAGAGGCAGGGTGGTTTGTTGGTTGATTGTTAGTTGCTCTTGCAGCTAAATCCGGCTTCAACGGAAGATTGATCTATAACAGAATATTAAAAGTTCTTGTGTTTTCTACAGTTGAGTAGTCATTCATTGTGTAGACATATCATAGTTCAATTAGCAATCACCTGCCAGTAGAAATTCCAATATCTTGCTATTAGTAGCCATGTTACAATGACAGTCCATACATTCATTATTTCATAGCTCTTAGTAAAGTTTTAGGATGTTTCTACTAGAGTAGAAAAAGCTCCTAGTCAGGGAAATAGAATCTCTAGCCTGAGTATAAACCTAACATCCAGGTGGGCCAACCACTTTAACTAAGGACCAACCCCAGGATGGTGGCTTGCCTTAAGCCATGCTAAAGCCATAGATGGAATAATTTGCTTAATGAGCAGTGCACTTTTTCCTTCCCAGAATCCCTAGTACTACTGCAGCAGTTTATGAGCCCTTCTTTTGTTAGCCATCTTCTAGCCTCTTCTCTTACCTCCTGGAACCCCCAACACCCATCCCTGCTTAAACCAATACCCTCCCTCTCGGCTTTAATTTTATTAATGCTCTACTATTCTCCCTCTCTGAAGGTAAACACACATGTATACACACTCACGGTTCCTCTCTGGTTCCCTGGTTTCTTAAGGACTCTAAGTTAAACACACAAAACTAATGATTCAAAGCTCGGATCTACAAATGAGAGAGAACTTGTAGCATTTGTCTTTCTGGGTCCAGGTCACCTCAATTAGCATAATTGTTTTTAGTTCCATCCCTTTACATGAAAATTTCATTTTTCTTTGCAGATGAATAAAATTCCATGTGTATCACCCCCACTAAAAAGTCTGATGTCCCAGCATCCAAGAAATTTTGAGCTGTCAAACATTTGGAGATGAGACTGATAGTGGGTGGTAGAGGTGAAACTGAAGGGCTTTGTTTCCTCTCTACCTGCTTGTTCCTGACCCTGGAAGCCCTGAGGTTCTCTGCACTCTCCACCAAACAAAGTCTTCTATAAGATGAGCACATCTGGGAAGCAGAAGTGACCAGCTCCTTGTCCATATCCTAACAAAAGCCTCCTTCACCAGAGTTCTCAGTTGTTACTCCCTGTCGTATGGGGAGCCCTTCCTTTCCTGCAGAAGTGAGGACAGGCTGGCTTTTTCTGGGGAAAAGATCAGTAGATTACCTGGCTCTCACACTCTGCTTTTCTGTATAAATTTGCCCTTATACGTAAGAAGGAGGATGCTGTATCTTGCCATCATCTTCTCTCGTTTCATTCTCAGCTTTTCATACCTTGTGAAAGAAGATCAGAGACTTGAGTGGGTGGCTTCCATTTCATGGGATGTTCTCTGATTATTTCTTAAACTTTGATTCCTAAGGAGGCAAAACTGCTAAGGAGTTCAGGGTCTGCCCAAGCAGCAATTCTACCAGGGAGATTATCTTCTCCCAACCACAAGGGAATGGGCATGAGTGGGTGAAGCAGTTAATTTATAGGTTTTAGACCTAACCTAGTATTTCTTTATCATAGGAAGAAAAAGGGAAGAGAACTGGGATTCTAGAATCTACATTTCATGTAAGCTTCCAGGGGTGATTTTAAAGCAGAATCCTAAAAGTATTCATTACTAATAGTCCTGAGAAAACCCTAAGTGGCATATAGTGACCAAAACCTCTATACTGACTAAAAAAGACATATATATCACTTGGTGCTGGGGAGATGGCTCAGTGGGTAAAGTGAGAACCTGAGTTCATATCCTGAGAACCCACATAAAAGCAGATATGATTGTATGTGTAGTCCCAGCAATTCCACAATAACATTGAAAACAAAGACAAGAGATTCAACAGAGGCACCCAGGCCAGCTAGTCTGCTACAGTGCTGAACTCAAGACCTGTGTCAAACAAGACAGAAGGTAGGGATCTATACCCATGAATGTTCTGGAACCTCTACATCTGCACCACGGTACCAATGTGCCTGTGCTCACTCACATGAGTGCACACACATGCACATATACACACAAACACACATATGCACACAGAGAGAGAGAGAGAGGAAAGAAACAAAAAAGAAAAGAGGGAGGAGGAAGAAAAGAAAATAACTTGGGAGAGAAAACTTTAAATGTCAAGAACTTTCAAATGTTGATTCATGAGTCTATTAAAGAAATAGATAAATAACTTTCTGCCCCTGTTAGTGATGGTACTTCAAAGCTGAGTGGCATCAAAGAAGAGGGATGAATAAGATAAATGAAGCTGTGGGTTTCAATTATTTATTGGTATAGTAGAAAAAATGAAATTTGGGGGACACACAGCCTTCATTGTGTTATAAATAAACTGTTCCTGCCTGGCTAGATTAATTAGTACATTAAAAAGGATGGGTGTTAATTGGTGTACATTGCTCTACCTACCCACATACAAGTGAGGAATTATTATCTCCTTCTTGTTAATTGGCTGTTATAAGCAGGATGCAATTGCCTTAGAAATGCTTCCCTTGAAAGTACTTATGTCTAATGCTGGGAATGTATTTGTACACATGTTTGCGTATGAGCCAAGAAATACTACCTCATAGTTCCTAAACCAGGTGTTAACCAGCTTCACTACCACAGACATTTCCCTGGGTACAAAACACACAACACTGGGCATGTTTGTGTGCTCAAGCTCATTTGGTTCACTCATTATTGATTTTTATTTTTTATGCTTATATAGCCCTAACACCTTAGTAACTCCTATTAATGTGGCCCAATTCCAGAAGGTTCTCTGCTACCACTTCCCATTTTGCACTCATCCTCCAAGAGCTGCCACCATTTTGTCATTTTGACAGTTTCATCTCATCTTAGACATTACAAAGAACTGTTCTGTATGTCTTCTTCCATGTTAGGCTCCTCCCTTAGCATAGGATCTGTTGGGTGGCCACCAATCTTCAGAAGAAAGCAAGGTTCACAACCAGAGAAAACATAGCTTGAGGTTTTGATAAGACATGGGGTGTGGGGGGGGGGAATGGAGGTGTCTCTAAAGAAGACAATAGACTTGTCCTTATAGTTAAAAGCAGATGAGTGGTAGTGGCTTTCAAAGCCAGCAAAAGCACACAGAGTTCCCAATGCCTCTCCTCCATGGTAGACCTAAAGCATACTACATAATAAGGCTTTTCCAAGAGAAAGCTTTCACAGGATCTTCAAATCTCCACATGTGTCAGGACTGCCTGAGGACTGTTGTACATCTCAGACTGTTGGGGGGCTGAATACCCAGAATTTCCAACTCAGGGGGTTAGGATGAGTGGAAAGTTTGCACATGAATCAGGCTACAGGTTTGTTCTGCTAGTTTGGGGGAAGTTCTGTTTTAAGAATCACTACAGAGCAGTCAGCACAAGCTGACTTAAGAAAACCAAAGAGAAAATACCCTGTGTTTTACAGCCGGTTAGAGTGCGATGGTATAAGTGGCCTCAATCCAAATCCTGTTGCTGTTATTTGCTCTTCATGAGACTTTTGATTAGTTACTCCTCTTGAGTCTCAGGTCCCATATCAGGAACCATGCGTTAAGAATATTCACCCACAGAGTTGCTAGATGACATGAGTGTATCAAGCTTCTAGGATGTGCTTTGTTCTGGACAAGTGAGTCGCATAAATTGATGGGCAAATTGAAAGTATTAACATGATATTATAATTTAGGGACCAAGCACCTAGAGCAATTTTACCTGTCATTGAAGTCTTGACTTCTCAACACTGATGATACTTTTCCCAAAGCATGACAGTAGTTTCAATGGAGTTACTGTATAATGGGGCAACAATACCCACACTAGACACCACGGGCTAGCAAATAAAAAGCCCAATGCCAGTGAGGTCTCATGAACGCTCCTGCGAACATTACAGGTTATTATCTACCTCTGGTTACCTTACAGAATCCAACAGTAAGATCCTATTGCTGAAGAGGGCACAAGCTTGAGTCATAGGACACAGAGAAATCAAGCTCTTATTCACCTAGAAGCTTCATCTTTCCTGGATAACTGTCACAGTATTAAAAGGTGCTATGCATGCTACCAAGGGAAAAGTAATCATCAGTCTCATCTAGCTGTGAACCTGTGAGATACAATAATGAAAGGACTCTCAAGACATGCCCAGTGGTACAACAGTGGTATGTATACCATGGGACTAACCAACCACTTTTTGATTTGATTACTTCTTTGACCCATTCATCATTCAGTAATGAATTGTTTAATCTCCATAAGTCTGTGTATTTACTACAGACTTAGTTGCTATCAATACGAAGTTTAATTGCACTAAGTTGGATAAGATAAACAGAGTTATTTCAATCTTTTTTAATTTTTAAAGATTTGTTTTTTGTTGGTTGTACAATAGTTATCCTAAAATCCAATTATAAGTGAATAGATGCCATGTGCATCTTTTTGAGTCTGGGTTAGTTCACTCAGGATGAGCTTCTCCAGTTCCATCCATTTGACTGCAAATTGCATGATTTTTCGTTGTTTTTGATAGCTGAGTAGTATTCCATTGTGTAGATATACCACAGTTTTTTTATCCATTCCTCAAAGGGGGGTACTGTGATGGAGATGTGGCTTGAAGTAGTGAATAAACATTAAAAAAAATTGTTTTTTGTCCCAGAGTGTGGTCTTTTTTAGAGAAGCTTCTGTGTGCTGATGAAAATAATATATATTCTTTGGTGTTTATATAGAATTCTGTGTAGATACCTAATGGGTCCATTTGCTATATGATCTTATTAATTTTGATGAGTTTCTACTTTTTGTCTGGATAAGCTGTCAACTGGAGAAAGTGGGGTGTTGAAATCAACTACTACTAATGGGTTGATGTTAATCTGTGTTTTCATATACAGTAGTATATTGTTTGTGAAATTGGGTACAATAGATTTTGATGTGTGTATATTTAGGAGAGTATTGCCCTATGTTTAACTGTTCCTGTATTAGAATAAAGCGTTCCTATTTATCTCTTCTGATTAGTATTAGTTTGAAGTCTATTTCATCACTTATTAGAATTCCTGGTCCCATCTAATTGTAGTTCTTTTGTCCATTATTTTTCTGTAAGGTGGTACCTATCTATCTATTGAAGTGAGGGTGTTAAGGATCATTGTGTTGGGTTTTTTTTGTGATGTTGTTTGTGCAATTATGGCTTTGTATTTATTTCCATGGTTTCTCTGTAAAAATCCTCTCTTCAGCTCAAAATATTGCTTCCTGTATTTTTCTTAGGTTTGGTTTATTGAATGTAAATTTTTTGACATTTACATTGCCAAAAAATTTTCTTTCTCTTTCAACTATGGTGGATAGTTTTGCTGGGTATATTATTCTAGGTTTGCTGCTGTGGTCTTTTAGGTTTTAGAATGCATTGCTTCAAGGTCTTCTGGCATTCAAAGTTTCCATTGAGAAAGCAAATGTTATTCTGATAGGTTTTCCTTTACATGTGACTTATGTTTTTCTCCTGCAGGTTTGAATATACTTCCTTTGTTCTATACCATTAGCATTTAAACTATAATATACTCTGAGGATTTTCTTTTCTGGCCTTGTCTATTTACTGTTCTGTGTGCTTCTTGTATCTAAATGGGTGTGCCTTTCCTTAGTGTGGGGAAGTTTTCTTCTATGATGTTGTTGAGAAGATCTGTCCTATGCCACTGACTTGGGATACTTCTTTCTCTATGCCTATAATTCTAAATCTTCTTTTGTTTCATTTTGTTTTCCCTGGGATCCTATATTTTCTGTATTTCCTTTCTGTACTTCTTATAACTTTTCATATTTCTTGCTTATTTTTTCTAGATACTCTGCATCATCTTTAAGTCCCAATAATTCATCTTCTGCTTGTAAGATTTTCCTTTGAGTATTCTAGTTGTGAAAAAAAAGAATGAGGGAAAGATAAAAAGCCAACTCTCTTGACTCCCCTCCCCAAAGGCAGCATAACTACATCCTTACTCAACTGTATTGACCTGTATTTCTCAGTCTGTTTTATGCTGCTATTACAGAATGCCAGAGGCTGGATAGCTTATAGTGATCATAAACTTACTGACTTATAGTTCTGAAGGCTTGGAATTACCAGATCAAGGTGTTAGTATCTGATCAGTATCTTTTAGTGATTATCACGTGGTAAGATGCAGAACAGCAAAGAGGTGGAGCACAGCCTTATGTCATCCCTTTATAAAGGGAGTAATCCCTCATGACCTTATCCCTTCTCAAGAGTTCCATCTCCTAACATCTTCGCAACAAACAAATTTCAACAAAAATTTTGGAAAAGGCAAGCTTTCAAACCACAACACTAGCACAGACTAATAAAAACTTATCAGATCTTTACCTTTCAGAACTTGAGTCAATATAACAGAATACAAAGCCCAGAAATCAGACAGACCTGTACTTGAGTCCTGGCCTGAACACTTGCTAACATGGTAATCTAAGCCAGCCACATGAGACATGTTGTATAAGAAGGAAGTTTTTTAGAGAAAATTCTAAGTATGTTAGTCATTCTTAGTCACATGATGTTTTTGGTTGCAATTACTCAACACTGCTATGTAATGTGAAAGCAAATAGGCAGTATTTCAAAACATAAGCTTAGATGTGTACCAATAAAACTTTATTTACAAAAGAAAGTAACAAACTGATTGGTCCAATGGCTACAATTCATCTGCCCCAATTCATGAGCTAGGCATGACATCAACAGTTTCAAATCTCTGTTGTCATTTAATAAACTAACTCCTAACTAAATAGCTTAAACTGTTTCACAGTCTAAGGGTCAGGCAGGTTTCACTTGGTGGTTCTTCTACTCTGATTGGCATGAGCTTATGTTGCTCACACATTTTGATTCATCCAGCAGCAGATTGGGATGGAAATCTAAGAATGCTTCTGGCCACTGTGCAGAATTCCTCCACATACTTGACCCATCTGACTGTCTCCTTATCTCTTCCCTTCTTTCCCCTGTTCTTCTCTCTGATTACTCCCTTCTCTCTATGTCCTGCTGGAATCTCCTCCTTCTGTAGCACACATCTACAGTCTTGACACAGTAACTAGACTCCCCAAAGGGCATTTGGAAGTTTCCAGACTTTTTAAAAGATGGATCTAGAGTTGTCATGGTATTGGTACTGTCTACCATTATTGGTCAAAGTAACTTGAGCACAAGGCTATTCTAGCTCCAAGGTAATGATGAAGAACCCTTGGGTAGGAAGAAGAATGTTAAAAGAAGAAGAATTTCTGGCAGCTGCCCCCCATTGAGCCCCATTCCCTGCCTATTCAGCCAGCAACACTAGTACTGGAGTTCCAGGAGCCCATGAGCTCCCAAGTCATCCTTCCCCTTGCCTATATAACCACAGAAACCTTCAGATTCATGTCTCTCTTCCAACACTTTTGTCCCCTTGGTTCATTGTTGCCAGTGTGTCAGGGTGACACTGTGGAGCAGCAAGCCAAGTGATGTGTCACACCATTACTTCAATCCCTCCAGTACCACCTGTGATTCTGAGAATGAAAACCTGGCCCACTGCTTGTCTTTACCCTGGCCAACTCTACAGCCTTATTTCCTTCGCTCCTCTCATTGCACACCTACTCTGAATTCCTTGAAAAAGACATATGTGTTCCAGATCAAGATACCTGTGCTTATGGTCTCCTTTTTGTAGGGAACCTTTGCCTCCCACGCTCCTGTAGCTGAATCCCCAAATCCCCTCAGATGTCTGCTTACATGTGACTTCATCAGAGAAGCTTTGTCACTCTATATAAAAAAGGCATATGCTTACTACTAATGTCTAGACATTTTCTTGTCATTTTGTAACCCACACTTAGCCTATTGTATACATATTGGTTTATTTGTTAATTATCTCTCCTAACTGTACTTATACCTTACATATGAAGGGATTTCATTGTCCTTGTCACCTAATAGTATAGTTTGAGCTCAAAAAATGTTTGAGGGAAGGCTAGGTGAGAAGATGGAAGGAGGAAAAACTCTGAGCATTCTGCCACTGCATCAGGTTGTACATCAGTTCACTTACTATGGTTCCAGAGACCTGACTACAGAAACACAGCAGTTTTCATGATTTTTACAGTCCTATCATTATTATATTTCAAATTCTATTTTACTTAGATCCCAGACCTGCTTTTGAGAACTGAATGTATTTTTAAAAGTTGTTCTGCCAGTTTTGACAAATGTAATGTCTCAAAGATTACTTCTGGCCACTTCTGACCTGTTTCCCTCTCCTGGGATTAGTTACAGTCAAGATTAAAGCAACCTACCAATGAACCTTCTCAAGGGCACTTTAATTGAGATGTTCATGTGCAGAATTTTTTTTCAGCCTTGAAACAAAATGCTCAAGGGAAGTCATGTTAGATGAGCCAAAATGAGATCCAGAGCTTTTTTTGTCTATAGAAGACATACTGTTGACAATCAGACAGTGGGGAAATGGAGACTTGAACAAAGCAAGTAGGGAGTGTAGAGGCGAAGTATAAATTCAGTGTCCAATGGAACCTGAGTTCTGGCTCTGAAGTTCACAAAGGGAAGTCCAGCCCAGGCTTCATTTTCTCAGATGCAAAATGGGGGTCATAATGACCTATTCCATATGATTATTTTGGGAGTAGTGTGGGTGATGAGTATTAAATATTTAGCACAATGTTTGTTCATCTTAAGTATATAATTAATGTAAGTTCTCGGCACTGCAATTGGGATGGTTTGGGAGCATCTGAAACCTTGGGCTAGACATGGTTTCCAATGATGGATGAGTGAAATGGCAGAATACAAGAGAGCTACTGGAGTCGTACAGGCCGGGGACTGGAGGACTTGAAAAGAAACCCCTGTGGGAAGAATCAGGTCTTAAGTCAACAAAGCACCAAGTTGCTGTCACAAGCAGAAGACACAATGCAGAGACTAGCTAAGATGCAAGGGATAAGCTCTTGGCAGAAGATTCAACAGAGGTTCCTTGGGTCTGAAACCTGCCAAAGACCACACCACATTCACCCTCCTCAGGAACTATAACTACCTGTCAGGAACCAAATGCTCTTGAGGCTCCTTCCTTAGTGTCCATCTGCTATTCTTAGGCCCTCAGATACAGTGTTCAAGCACTGTCAGAAGTTTTCTAAAGAAAGGTTTCAGTAAACATGTAAGCTTCCTGAAAGGCTGTTCAGCATTTTTCAAAGTCTACACTGAAGATGCACCCCAGAGTTGCTTCATGCTGACACCCCCCTTTTCCTTTTTATCTGTTATTAAAGAGCCACTCTCCTCTTTGGCCAGAAAGGTGATTTTATTATTCCGGATAAGATTTCTACAAACTGCCTAACTCAGTCCAAACAATTTTAGAAGTTAAAGAAGTTAAATAGTTGATAGAAAACATTCATCTATATGTAGTAAATCCTCTTCCCAAACATTGTGTATCTCATTAGGAGACAGGCCTGAGACAGATTTATGACCTCAGATAAGCTTTCACTCTAGAGATGATAAGACCAAACTCCAGGTGTACCATAAAACCAATTAAGGACCCTATAATCCCCATGAACTCAAGAGATAATGAGATTACCAAGGAATGACTAAGTTTAGTACAAATCTTTTTCTTAATGTTTATTTATTACTTCAGGTTACATCTCCATCATAGTACCCTCTTTCCACCCCTCCCAGTCCTGCCCTCCCACCCTCTACCCCTTGCCCCTTCCAACTCACTCCTCTGGAGTGAAGTGTCCCTACATATCAGTCCTCTGCCCCAGTTCAGCAGTCAAATGAGTGCCAAGAGCCTCCTCATACACTGGGGGCCTACAAGGCAGCACCACTAGGGTAAAGTGTCGCATGGCCAGGTAACAAAGTTTATGCTTCTGTTCCCTTTGGTGCATTGGCTGCAGCATAGTTATGCTGTACTATGAGGTCAAAATCTGATTTTAAGTGAATAGATGCCATGTGTATCCCTGAGCCTGGGTTAGCTCACTCAGGATGAGCTTCTCTGTTCCATCCATTTGGCTGCAAATTGCATGATTTCCTTGTTTCTGATGGCTGAGTAGTATTCCATTGTGTAGATGTACCACAGTTTGTTTGTTTTTATCAGTTACTCAGTTGAAGGACATCTAGGTTGTTTCCAGTTTCTAGCTATTGCAAATAAAGATGCTATGAACATAGATGAGGAAATGCTCTTGTGGTTTGGTGATAAATCTTTTGGATGTATACCCAGAAGTGGTATGGCTGGCTCTTGAGGTATAGCTATTTCAAGTTTTCTAAGATATCTCCAGACTGATTTCCATAGTGGTTGTGACAATGTAAACAAACTGTTTTATTGTAATTCCTTACACCTTGTCAAGTTTGATGTAATATACTGACATCTTAAACTTGTGTATAGAAAAGCAATATTTAGCTAAGTACTAGAATGTGCGATTGTTAAGTGCCCTCCTATTGCAATGGTTTTATCTGTTCTTGTGATACATGCCTTTTAACTATGAGGTAATTCTTTCTTTGATGTAAAGAGCCCTTGCTCAGAGTATAAAAGAAATAACCACCACAATAAACTTGTTGTTGCATCCTAGGTTCATCCAGTCTCTTGTGTGAGTGTGAGTCCCTACTTCCTCATCCCTTTCTTATTATTTTCATATAATGCATGGATCAGGTAAAAATGTCAGAGCTCCACCATTAATTTCTGAGATAAATTGGTCAAAATGTAGTTTAGCCAGCTGAGCTCTCAATAAATGGCCTGCTAAATAGCAGGCCAATGTGCTTGCATTAAGTTACAAAACAAAGCTGGCTTCACAGCTTCTAGGAGCCACTGGGCACAAAGGAAAAAATATGTATCACTTTAAAACTTTCCCAGCCAGTTTGCAGGAAAGTCTGCCTGAACTGTTGAGATCAGATCACTATCTCCCTTCCCCTTTCTCCTTTCTAAACTAACCAACACTATTGGCTGCCTCTTGCAGTCTCCGAGTTTAGAAGGTTTTTAAAAGATAGAGATCAGAGATAGAGGTCAGTCTCCAAGAGTTGTGACTGACTCACCGACACCACGTGTGCTCAAGGTATCCTGTGGATGTCAAAGGCTACAACCTTTGGCAACCACCCAACCCTAGCCCTTTGGAGAAATGACAAAGTCATCAGACAAAACTTAATTCAGAACAGTGTGGTCCTATCTTCCATATGCTCAGGCCAAATTTGTCTTCCAAAAGGAGACTTATATCCTGGTTAATCCAAAATGTTATGTCAATGACTGCCTCAAAGAAGCTAGTCAGAGATGAAATGAAAGGAGCATTTCTCTCTACCTCAGGCCCAAAGCAAGCTCTTTCTATTTCAAAACAGCCTTAAAGAGCCGGGCGTGAAGGTACACACCTTTAATCTCAGCACTTGGGTAGCAGAGGCAGGAGGATCTCTGTGAGTTCGAAGTCAGCCTGGTCTACATAGTGAGTCCAGAACAGCCAGGGATACACAGAGAAACCCTGTCCCAAAAAATCAAAAAGAAAAAAATCAAAACAGCCTTCAAGAAGTCCAAAATCAGGATCAGGGACTCACAACCACACAACAAGGCTCCTCCCTCCTACCTGCTAGCTGTTCTGAGTCCCCCAAAGTGCTGGTGCTGCAAGAAAATGCAAGGAGGAAAACTCCATATTCTTTTAATTCAATTGTAAAGTAGAGCTGTCTTCAGATTCTCTCTGGTCCTTCAAGTCATTGAATCACTTTAATGGTGAGCTCAGACACCCCAAGGCACTCAGTAAATGTGTAAATATTGTCAGCACTTTAAATTGCTATTTTCCCCCTACAGCAATGCATATGTCTAAAGGAAGCAAGAGCATAGCAGAGCATCCAAATCCAGAGTCAAAAAATACTCTTTATTTTCAAGCAACATGCTCAGGAATAAACCTTAGACTGTGCACAGTCTCAACCTTTTATGACAAATTTGATTTAAATGATATGTTTTCTCAATGAGGATTCTGTTAAATGCTAAATATAATATGTTGAACTTTTCACATTGGTAAAAGCATATTTTTGGTAAAGATTGCATGATTTTGGTTGCCATATTTAATCTGAGCTCACTTATCTTCAGGGTTCTGTTTTCCTCCCATTTTTCAAACTTATCAGCATGTCACCTGTTACTGACACCTTTTTCCTAAGGAGTGTTGCAGTATACTAGTGTCTTTTTTTTTAAACTTTTTTTGTTTATTTATTATGTATACAGTATTTGCTCTACATATATGCCCGGGCAGATATCAATGTAGATGGCTGTGAGCCACCATGTGGTTGCTGGGAATTGAACTCAGGACCTTGGGAAGAACAGCCAGTGCTCTTAACCTCTGAGCCACCTCTCCAGCCCTATACTAGTGTCTTATGCAAAGATTAGACTGCAACATCAGAAATCAAGACAGAATACAAACAGTTCTAACATTATCCTTAAGTTTGTTCACTGAGGTAGAGAGGTTGCTTTCTCCAAGGAAGGCATACGATGGCCAACAGCCACAGGCTCCACATGTCCTACCCATGCACTCCAGACCATTCCTCAAATCATTGTCTGTCTCTTTATTTAAGAGCATGTATTGGTCAGAGTTTAACCACATTCCATGGTTCAAACAGAACCACCCTGGGGTGCACCCATGGATGCTGTAGGGTAGTCCTCTTTGATTTGGGGCTTGAAGCCACAAGACAGCAGGTAAGAGAAAGTGAAAGAAATCAAGAGCAGCCTGGAGTCCAAGGCCTGGAGTATGGAACCCAGCTCATGAAGATGAATTAGAACATCTCTCATTCTCAGTGCTTCTCACTTTGACAGTGTGAGTGCCCTCTGGAAACCAGAGCTCTTCTTCATTGAGCTGCACACACACTGGAGCTCAGAGTTAGAGCTGACAGGGAAGTCAGGGTAAGGAAGGCAGCTACAAGGCCCTGATTCAGGCGAATGCAGCGCTCCAGCTGATTTGCAGGAGCCCTGGGACAGCTGCTGCTTCCCACCCATGCTCATGTCCCTGGAGACTTTCTCTTAAAGCCAGTGCTCATTGACAGAAAACACAACAAATCCAACAAAGGGAGAGTCTAAGAAATCCTGAGCCTACCCAACTACCCCCACTGACATCTTACAAAACCTTCACAGACTGCCCAGTGTGACAAATAAATGCAATTAGCACCCTTTTCTGGATTTACAGAGCCTTGTACCGAAAGCTTTTCTGAACCCTTCCGTGGTGCTGTCCCACAGTCTTTAAACTCTCTGCACTTCTTACTGGTCACTAGCTTCACTGATAGATAACCTGTCCTGCTCTATTACCCACTTTTGATTAATAAAATCATCTAATCCCAGTACTTGGGCCCAGTCTCCCCTCTGACATTTTCCATATGCACTCCAAGCCATCCCCAAATCCAAAACTGTAAATCTCTTATACATTCCACATAACATCATCTTCCCTTCTTTCCTTCCTCTCACCACAGTGGGGGGGGGAAGGAGGAGGTAGGGAGGGGGCAGGGAGGGAGGGAGGGAGAGCGGTCTCCCAACTGAGGTTGTTCCACCTTCATCCTATCTGTAATGAGCACCAGCTGCTTGATTAGCTTTGTCCTAAAGAAGTTGCGGGGCCCTGGTCCCCCCTCATGGATTTTTGCCAAGCTGCTGACTTTCACATTGAGTTGGATATTGAGCTTAAGCACAACTGCCTTTCTAAAGTGGAGAACCAACACAATTCATTCCTCTGAAGTTTAGCACCCCCATGTCCCACATTCCTTAGGATCTCTCACCCCCTCCCTCCCTCTCTCTTTCTCCTTCCCCTTTCTGGGAAAATGCACCATACTTAGACAAGATGATGTGAAAAGAGCTCTCTAAAGGGATTATTTTCAAAGGAGTGGTGAAGCATAAGGAAAAGTGCAGAAATAGCTGCTGTACCACCACTACCACCACTTCTGAGCCTGAGAACTGCAAAGGGATCCAGAAACAGAAGCTTCCTCTAAGTTTCATAGCACAGCCAAGCATCCCATCTCTGTACAAGAGCCACAGCGCTATTAGAAGTGCATCCCCCTGACCAACAGCACCATCAAGCCATGTGCTCCAAAGAGCTGGCCTCCAGAATAAAGGCAGGAAATGGAGATAAAGGAAGTCCAGGGCCCTTCTCTATGTCTATTTCTCTAGCTCACAGTGGTCTTTGGCCTCTAAATCCTGAATTAACATTCTAATAACCTGCCCTTGACTTGGTGTCCTTCAATGGGCTAGTCTATAGAGTCAGGACTTGAAAGGGTCTCCCAGGTCTCTTCCCAAGGCTTAAGATAATTGTACATAACCTACTTCTACCTCATCCTGCCTGTGCAGTCTTGGGACAGCCTAGCTTTCTATGTGCTTTATCATCTCTAAAGCCAAGGCTGGGGGCAGGGCATCTAGGCTTCATTTTAGTAAACTCACAGAAGTGAAATAGAACCTTCCCTACCTCCAGGCACACAGCTTTACCCCTCTTATGACTACAGGAACTTAATGATTTGTTGGGAAGCTTTCAAATAAAGGAGGATCTTAAATGCTCGCTTATCAAGTGTTTCTAGTACCACATGAATCTGCTCACCTCCCTGGCTTTAGGATTCCATTTGACATATAAAATATATGCACATCAGTGTTTGTGTGCATGTGTGCACCTGTGTGCATCTATGAGTGTACTGGGAGTCAATGTTGGGAGGTCATTCTTCAAGAAGTTCTCCTTCTCCATCATTCTAAGCCAGGGTTTCTCACTGAACCTGAAACTGCAGGTCACCAGTTAGGCAAGGCTGCTGCCAGCAAGCCCCAGGGTTCCTACCTACTCTCCAGATCTGGGGTTGCAGGCACAAGTCTGCACCTGTACCTGGCTTTTATGTGTGCAGTGTGGAAAGAACCCAGGTCCACAAGCTTGCACAGCAAGCATTGTACCAAAAACCTAACTTTCCAGCTCCCCAGTTTTCTTTCTGCACATATGAAATTCCTCAGTTTGTCAAAGCTTGGATGCAGGCAGTATTTTCTATGTGGTAGTCGGGTACTACCATGAGTGTTTTCATATAGTAACTTAATAATGTCCATGGAAGCCCAATGAGAAAGATATCTCCTAGAATGCACTATGCTAGAAAATTTGACAGCCAACAATGTTTGACAAATGTCTTGCTCTGGCTTCCTTTTCTCTCCTATCTTGTTTTTTGGGTGAATTTGTTTACTTGTTTGTTTGTTTGTTTGTTTGTTTGTTTGTTTGTTTGTTTTTAGGCTGGGTATTCCTAGAAAGGAAAGGCAGGGTGTGGAGTCGGGGAAGCTTCTACATCCTTGTAACACACTGCTTGCCTCTAACACCTCCACTCCTCTCTGGGCCTGCTCTAACAGCCTACTTGAAGTCACATCAGTCTGCTACATTCTCATTCTGTGTAATTTCAGAAGTACCTCCCTCTGAATCCATATGTCCCCTGGACACATAATACAGCCACAGAATTTGAAACCAGGGCTCAGGTGATTGTAGACAGAAAGCCAGACCTCATTGGTAACATTAAATAAAATATGAAGCTCATAGCTGAGATCAGATTCAGGGAGATAAGAAAGCAACAAACCTGACCACTTAGTGTTTTATGGGATTCCTGGGGGTGGAAGAATGGGTCTCTGCATCTATATTTGTTTCTCATGCCTTTTCTTGGACTCTTTTCCAGCTATTTGCTTGTTTTGTTTTCTGTTTTGATGTGTTAGATTTGTTTTATCTAATTTTATTTTATTATTATTCCTTAGAAACCTGTATATTTTCTAATGAGAGACAGAAGTGGGGTAGATTCAGATGGGAGGAGAGGTTCAGAGGAAGTAAGAAGAATAGAGGGAAGGGAAACCATAATCAGGGTATACTATGTAAGAAAAAAATCTATTTTCACTAAAGGAAAATAAAACTTATACACAAACACACACACTCACACATATATGCATGTATATACTCACTCACACACCACATATGTGTACACACATACACTCACACGCACATACCTCATACACATACACACATGCATGCACACACAACTCACACACACATACACATGCACATACCACACATACATACACATAAAGCATATGCATCACACATGCACACCCACCATGCATGCACACAGATACACATACACACACAAATACATATGCATATACTACATACACACATGCACCAAATGCTCACACACACACACACACCCCACTTGCACATATACACAAACACACAACTTGTCAAATACATAGGACAAATCACCTGAAGAAAAGACATTTAAGTAAAGACCTAAACACTGAGAATGAACTAGCTGAAGGGAAACCAAGAAAACTCAGGCAGAAAGAACAGTCCATTCAAAGGTCCTGGGGTAGAAGACTGCCAAGTGGTACTGCTCAGTTACCATGCAGGAGGCAGAAAGAGTGAAGTTAGGTTATAAATCAGGGACAAGCAGCCACACTGGGCTGGAGCACTATATTGTGAAGGCAAAATCTCAGGCTGCAGAGGCATCAACTAAGAACCCTAAATACTGAAACTTGAAGCAGCTGGTTTAGCAAAAATGAGACATCCATATGTTAATAAAAAGCTCACTTTTACTTCCCAAACAATGGCTCACTCCACTCCTTCTCTGTAAAGTTATTAAATATTTTATTTGCTTCCTCTGTCTTAAATCCTTTTCATCTCATCTTCCACACTTCCCACAGGAAAGAAACGTACACTCAGTGTTTTTCTTAGAATGAATAAACCTTCCCATCTAGGTGACTCATGCTTATCACTGTTCTCAGTGTTTCTGAAGTGCCTCATTATTTGGACCGCAGGGTTCAGAGAATTCTAGGATTCTAGAACCTAGTTTTCTGTCACGTGCAACCTGCTAGCTATTCCAGGCTGGATTTAGTGCACACACATGTGCACATGTGTTTCTACAGATCTGTTAGGATGGCAGTCATGTTCATTCTGGTCAGAAAACAGAACCCATGAAAGGAATCTTCTTCCGAACTCCCCTCCACATAGCCCATTGGGCAAGTTCTTACACAGCACGTGTTTGTTTGCAAGCTCATCTCCCCTCCAGCTAGAGATTGTTTTAGCAGAGACATTCCTAACATTCATCTTTGCATTCCTATGTCCTAGCAAAGTTCTTGACACCTAGAAGGTTGTCTAATAAATGAATGTCTGATCAGCGGAAGGATGGATGGATGGATGGATGGATGGATGGATGGATGGATGGATGGATGGACGGATGAATGGGCAGGTGGGTGAACAAATGCATGTCAGCTCTTTACATAGCCCTACCAAGACAAGCCTTTCAATTGCACCTGTGCACATGTCACTGACCAGCTTGCTGGGGATTTTTCTACCTTGGTAGGAACTGTGGGGAGGCAGGGAGACACACTCCAATGGTTGGTCTCCATCAACTTTTATTCTTCTCAGGGTTTGGCAGCAACATGGTGGATGGCAGGCAGATGCAGCAGCAAGTGGCTCCCTTACAGTTATATTCTTCATATTGGCTTTGACATAGAGACCCTCGCACCTCAAATTTACATCTCTATTATAGGATAGTTGAAATTCCTCAGCAGAAGCCAATGGTACAGCCCTCAGCCTGGAGTCTAAAGTCCTTGATACTGAGGGTCCCTTTTTCTCCATCTCTCTCTGTGTCTAGCTGTCTGTCTATTATTCTCTACCTCTCTGTAGTCTCTCTGTGTGTGCCTCTGTCTCACCCTATCTCCCTCTGTATCTCTGTCTCTCCTGCTCCCTCCCCTCTTCTCTCTTCACTGCCCTTCTTCGTGCTCTGGCTATTCTTGAATAGTCTAACATCTTCTTCATCTGTCAACAGCCAACTGAACTGCATGGCCCCTTCCCACAACTCAGTCACAACTTGGGGCACTAAGACAGATTGCTTTCAGTATTTTCTACCAGGATTGCTGAGGCTTTCACCACTCACTGAGATAACTGTACCGTCATTGTTACACCACTGCCATGAGGACAGATACCACTGTTCTATCTCTATTGTTTCTTTCACTGCATCACCATCTCAGAAAATGCTGAGCACTGAAAGGAGGCAAGAAAAGACCACCTGAGAGAAGTCTTCGGGGTCTCATGCTATACCCAGAGGAAGGAAAACCAGAAATTGTCTCCCTGTCAACTGATGAAGCCTGTACAGTTATTTGTTTCAAAATGATCAGAATCATTTGTTTGAATTAATCACAACCTTGCTTCTTAGCACCAATCACACCAGTTCAGCTGGATCACTGGGGAAGTGATCTCCCTCTGGCCAAAGTTGAAGGGATGCAGAGTCATCTAGAGTTAATCCAGGCTTATGAGAGCAAAGAGTCTGGTTTGAACTGTGTTTAAGGGCCCCAGCTGAGTTGTACCTTCAGCGTCTATGGCAATCAGCTGAAATATTTGTTCTCAAGAAGTTCTGAGTTGTCTTGAGGCATCCATAGGATGCTTAAGGCAAGTGGATAGCACTGTTCACCATAAGAATAACTTAGCTGAGTGCTAAACTTTACAGTGCTTTTACTTAAGGTAGCAAGGGCAACTGTGGAGAATCCAATGACTGTGAATTAGGGAGTCAATTTCCCCTAGCCCCAACATCTTTGTAAATAAACAGGAAAATGGACATCAGGAGTGCTTACAAATATACACTTGAAGAATTTGTCATAAACACTGATAGTAAATTTTAACATATTTTAACAGTGCTTTAATGATGTTTAACACCAGCCCAGTGTCCCGGAGAACTGTGGGACCCTTTGTCTGCCTCTAACAGATACTGCTGTCCAGCAGATAAAGTGCCCATCCTCTATCTCTCAGACTTAGAAAGCTTTGTTTTTCTTCCTAAATCATATTTTCTTGTGCATCTTCATTTTTCATCAGGACTGCCAATTTTTGTTTGACAGAGTATCTGTCATGCAGATGAATCACATCATCAGCTACCCACACAGGACAGTTTTAAAGATGGCACAAAGTTGAGCCGACTCTGAAACAAACCCCCTTCCCTCTCCAAGGCCACCCAGATACTAAGCTACCTCAGTAACCCAACTGTGTGGAGACCATCAGGCTTTCTACCTCAAGTGTTCTGGGGTGGGGAGCAGGGAACTGTAAAATAAGTGGGTAGTTAAAGCTACAGGTCCATGTACATGAAAGACAGCACTGATCCACATGGTGAGTCAGGGAGATTTTGACTTCAAGTTGTGGAAATTAGGGAGCCACGGTGAATAATGTCTGTCCCCAATGAGCCTTGTATGTTGGGCAATGGTTACAAGGACAGGGAATCTGTCTTGGAGGTGACCCTGACTCAGAAGCATTTGGGTCCCTCATTGTGACTTGCTAGACAGCTCTCCTTGTCTTTGGTTTCTACGGCAGAAGCAGTTCTGCGTGTTCTTGTTGCTCATTGTGCATTGCAACTGCCTGGAATAAGCAGAGCTAAACTGATTTAAAGACACCAAAGCCTGCTGTTCCTTTTGCCTTCAGTAATGGACAATGTTTCTATTCTGTGTGCCATCAAAAAAAAGTTTCTAGTGTTTTGTCCTCAAGTGAGACAGATCTCACCAAAATAATATTCATGGTCCCATTTGAGCTCATTAGAAGTACTAAGCCCTCCTGTTCTCCTCCCACACCCCATATCTTATCCCTTCTCCACACTTCCCTTTCATTTCAATGTTTTCTCATCATCTTTCTGTTTCCCAGGGTTCTTTCATTTGCTTCCAGGGTTTGAAGTCTCATCTGCCTGATGCACACGGTCCCCTTGCCCTCCAGTGGGACAGTCAATCATATCACAGTGTCTTCACAGGGGTGTGCCAGGCTTCTTAAAATTCTACATGGCATTTTCCCACATCAGAGAAAACACTTCAATTGAAAGTGGCTGCTGTACCCAAAAAAGCTGTCTTCCTCTCTACGAATCCCTTGCCCAACTCATGGCCTTCTGCTTTCACCCATGGCCTGATATGACCAAAGTTCCTTCATTTCCCAGATTGTATATCTTCCACACCTACGTTCTCCATGCTGATCATAGCTCCTCCCACCAGAGAGAGACATGGAATATATAAAGGTATAAAAGAAACATAGTCAGTTTTAAAATGAATTCACACACTTAAATCCTTCAAATGCCCAGTAAGTATCTTTACCATCTCACAGATAAAGGAACTAAGACCTATGTCCTCTGTCTCCAAAGTCATGTAGCTAGTGGTAGAACCATGTGTAGAATCCAGGTATCAGTATTCTTTCTGTTGACCCCTAATACTAGACTTCTTGTAGATTGTGGCTATCTTCTGTTGTCACAGCATTATCCATTTAGTAGCAGATAATACAACAAGGAACTAGGAAGTCAGGTCCCTTCTGACAGGCAATATGCCCATTATGAAGACACCAAATTTTCAGAATCCAGCTATCCATTTAGTGCCTCTAGTATTGTCCCAGGCACTGGACATCCATCAGAGAGAGATAAATCCCTTCCCTGAATGGATCTTTCATTCTAGAAAGCAGGAATCATCTCCAATTTTGATAAACCAATTGAAAATGTTTATAATGCTGTGGCTCAACAGGATACTGGTAATGGAACTTAATATGTAGCAATGTGGATAACGCAACCCACTTAACATAGTATGTGGCTCTTGTTTCTCTGCTCTTTGACAATAAAGGAATTGATGCATCGAGAGGTTAAGTAACTTTACTTGAATAGCACAGCTCTAGGAGCAAGGATGGGCCTCTATCCATTGTTGCCTGCAGAGACTTGGGCTGACAGAAAGCCCTGTGCTTGGCCTGCTACCAGCTTGTCATCACTACCAATCATCACTGTGACTATCCTTATCACCTGAATGTCAGAGATACTTTGCATCATTTTATATATGGGAAGCCATAACTGTAGATAAAGCTGCACTAAACCCATAACCATATCATGCTTAGAACTTGATAAATATCAGTTGCTATGTCAACAACTCTCTATTGAAACTCAGCCAAATACAATTATTGTCTGTGAAGTAAACTATCATTTTCCTATTTGAAATACAGAAGAACTAATATCTAAGATTTAGGGAGTAGAGACAGCCAGTTTACTTCTATCCTCACACACACACACACACACACACACACACACACACACACACACAGCTTTCTCTTTCTCTTCTCTGGGTTCCTTTGTGGTAGGAATGACCTCATGAGTAAATTTTGAATGATGATGATGAAGCAACTGACAATGTGACTCCCAAAATCAAGTCATCTTGTATTTACCTTGACTCTAAAAACCTTTCTGTCTCACTGTTACATTACATTACAGTCACTGCAACAGCAAGGTCAAAAGTCAGTGTTGTACATGACTCATATCTTGGAGGGCAAGGGTGGTTGGGCTCACAGTGCCTTGTCTTCCCTTCTTAGCTCAGCTGTCTCCTGTATTGGGACTCTAACAGGGAGATGACCCAGCTGGTAAAGTTCCAAGCCTGAGAACCCAAGTTTGTATCTCCAGAATCACACAACAGCTGGGCATGGTGGTGGGCATCTGTTAACCCAGTGCTGGAGCTGGGAAGACAAGTGGATCCCCTGAGACTCACTGGCAAGTCAATCTCACCAAATTGATGGGCTCCACATTCAGTGATAGATCCTGTCTCAAAAAGCAAGGTAAAGAATGATTGAGGAAGACACGTGACATTGGCCTCTGGCTTCTACATATATGCATACATGTGCACACACACACATACACATGAACATATACATATGCCATACACATAAATATGACCTAAATTCATATAACAAAATAAAATAAAAATGACCTAAACTCATTCAGGAGGGTGATGCTTTCATTTCAGCTAAACATTATCCAACATGTTTCACACAAATGAAAGTTACAAGCTAAAAGAAATGAACATTTACTCATTTACTTTAACATGGATATGTGATGGGGTTTGCTAATTGTCCATGAGCTATTTTAAAACCTTTGACCAAAAATTTACCCTGTGTCTTGCTGTTGCCTGTAAGCCCTGTCAGAGAGTTTTAGTTCATCATGTCAGTACAACTTTGGCTTCCTTCCGGATTGGCTGGCCTTTTGAGGTCCTGTGTCCTTATGCTCTCAGCAGGCCTGAGAGGCAGGGTTTAAGGTGTTCAGTACCAGCATTGCTTCTGCTCAGGAGCTGAGGTGAATGGACATGTTGCTGACTGTGGGGTGACAGTGAATGTTGAGGTGGACAGGAGCCCTGGGGAGTCGTTCTCTAGCAAAGTATGGTGGTCATTTTCTCTAGTATATTCCCTTGGGATTAAACAAAAACATTCTCATAATTGGTTTTAGTAAACTCATACCACACCAGTTCAAAGGTCACAGCCATGCACCAGGTTGAGTAAAAGGCAAGACAGCAGAAATGCCTTCAAATGTCTTTCTATAGCTAAATCTTCGTCAGTTGTCCTGCCTGTCTTCTATGCAGTGCTAGGTGTTTGACGCTTTCCAGTAGTGTTGCTTTGAGTTACAACATAGCCTGCATTAATCCTCTGTGCCAACACTTTGCTGAAGAGCCAGCTTATTGTTAGCCAGATGCCAGAAAGGATCAGGGTGGAGTGGAGTGGCATTTCTGCTTTAAATAAATGTTTAAACTTTGAAAAAATTTATCATGTATACAAGTGCAGGAATAAAGATATAGCAGAGACTGAGGGAATATCCAAACAATGATTGGCCCAACCTGAAACCTACCCCATAGGAAAGAGTCAACCCCTGAAACTATTAGAATACTCTGGACTCAGCAAGATGGCAGTGATAAATTCAGATACATTTTGGTTGTCAGAAAGACCGACTGGACAACCGCAGAGATATACTCCTGCTGAACATCAGTTTGAGAGGCACAAGCCTATCCGGGCTTGCCCAGCAAAGACAGAGAAAATAAAGAACTCTGTACTGGACATATAGACACTGGAAGAACAGAAATGCCGGACATGGGAGACAGAGCACTTCCCACTGCAATGGAAGAGCTGGCAGATTGAATCATTTCAGGGTGCCAGCTGGCAGCTTTGACCTCCAAACAGAGTTCTTCCTCAGTTTCTTGAGTCTGCAGCTTCAGTGCAGGCATTCTGACACCCAAAAGAAGACCACCAGAGCCACTACAATAAGACTGAGGGCAATTCTCTCTGGGATTTGAAACATGGCAGCATCTGGATGACTGGTAACTGGGGGATCGAACTAACAGGCACTGAGCTTCCCTGAGCCCAAACACTGTGAACAGGATATAGAGTACATACTGGAACTCCCTGTCTCCCCCATCACCTGGCCCCTAGGCTGGGCACTCAAATGGGCACTCAGGGTACAGCATCTACATCTCAGCCCAGAGCAGTGAAGCAGTTCTGGAACATTGTGTGCAGACCAAGCAACAGGGCTGCACAGGTTCACAGGGCTTCAGTCTGAGAGGTACAGGTTGACCATGAGACTCACTTGAAAGTAGCTTGGGAGGACCATAACCACAGTCCTGACACCCTAGCTACAGGAAAACTGTTAGAAACCCTGCCAGGGAATCTAACAGACAGAAGCAGACAGCAGCTAGAAGCAGACAGGCTCTCTGGAACCCAACTCTTCTGGCAGGGAAAAGGCGGCTGAGCTTCCCCTGAGTCCAAGTGCTGTGGACAGAGTATGAACTCCACATCAGAACTACCTGCTGGTACCTGCCTTGCCCCTCAGCTGAACACCTAGACTACAACACAGCTCAGACCCTGGAGCAGTGAAACAACCCCGGACCATTGCTCACTGTCTGGGTGATGTGGGCTGTACCAGATCACAGTGCTTCTGGCTGTAAAGTGCACATTGAACCTGAGAGCACCCTGAAAGTAGCTCAGGAGGTCCATGATCATGGTCATGACGGCTAAGCTGCAGGGGCACTGCAACTCTAGCCTACAGTCTGTGGCCTGGCTACTTCCACTGACATCAATAAGAAGACCAGCTAGATCTCTTGAACTTGCAGGTAGGAATAACACATACTATCCCAATCCCTGACCTGAGTACCCAGTTGTGACACAGCAGGAAGGGGTGAGCTTTGGGAGGCCCACTGAGAACCAGCTCCCAACACAAGGCCCCATCCAGCCTGTGGACAGCTACAGAACACCAACATAATACGGCCTCTACACCAAAGCTCCTTCCTTGGCACCAAGTCCAAGGACTTCTGGACTTGGTGGCAAGGAAGAAGGCACCAGAAATAAACAGTTAAGAACACCCAGGTGGTTAAAGGCTAGCAAAATAACAGAACTGACAAAAGTTAGTGAGATATGACTCCAATAAAATTCAGCTATGCTAGTATAGCAAGCCTTGACCATCCCACCACAGCTAAAAAACATGAAAATGATGAAAAATCTATACTTAGGAAAATGATAGAGACCTTATAAGAAAAAATAAATCCCTGAAAGAATTTTTTTAAATCACAATTTTGCAAATGAAAGCAATGGAGAATTCCATTAGAGACCACCAAGCTTACTCAGGCAAATAAGAGAGGGAAAGAGACAAGGATATGAAAGATTTGCGCGTGAAGACAATCAAATTGGAGCAGGAAATGTATAAAACAGATCAAGACTTGAAATTGGAAATGAAAGTAATAAAGAACACAAGCAGAGACAATTCTGGAGGTGGAAAACCAAGGCAAGAGAACAGGAACTACAGACATGAGTATCACCAATAGATTACAAGAGATGGAAGACAATGTCAGGCATGGAAGATTCACTTGAAGAAATCAGTACAACAACCAAAGAAAATGAGAAATCTAAAAAATTCCTCACCCACAACATCCAAGAAATCAAGGGCTTAATGAAAAGAGGGAATCTAAGAATTATAGGCATAGAGGAAAGAGAAGACTCCCGACTGCAAGGTCCAGGAAACATCTTCAACAAAATCATAGAAGAAAGCTTTGCAAACCTAAAGAAAGAGATGCCAGTAAAATTCCAAGAGGCTTACAGAACACCAAATAGATTAGGCCAGAAAATAAATTCCTCTCACCACATAATAATTGAAACTCCAAATGTACAGAACAAAGAAAGACTATTAAAAGCTATAAGAGAAAAAAGTCAAGTAACATAATGGCAGACCCATCAGAATTACACCAGACTTCTCAGAAACTCTAAAAACCAGAAGGGCCTGAACAGATGTCCTACAAGCCTGAGAGAACATAGGTGCCAGCCCAGACTAATAAACCCAACAAAACTTTCTATCACTATAGACAGAGAAAACAAGATATTCCATGACAAAACCAAATTTAAACAATATCTATCTACAAATCTAGCTCTACAGAATATCCTAGAAGAAAATTTCCAACCCAGAGAAGATAACTACACGCAAGCAAACACAGAAAACAAAAAATTTCACTGCAGCTAAAACAAAAGAAACACACAAACAGACAACCACCACCTACAACAAAATAACAGGAAATAATAACCTATGGTCATTAATATCTCTCAACATCAATGGATTCAACTTCCAACAAAAAGACACAGACTTATAGAATGCATCTGTAAACACGACCCATCATTTTGCTGCATACAAGAAATGCACCTCACTAACAAAGGAAGATGCTATCTCAGAGTAAAGGGCTGGAAAAAGGTTTTCCAAGCAAATGGTCCAAGGAAGAAAGCTGGAGTAGCCATCCTAATATCAAATGAAATAGACTTTCAACCAAAATTAATTTTTAAAAAAGATAAGGAAGGGACACTACATACTAGTCAAAGGAAAAATTCATCAGGATGATATCTCAATACTGAATATCTATGCCTAAAATACAAGGACACCCACATTTGTAAAAGAAACTCTTCTAAAGCTTAAACCACACATTGATCCCCACACACTAATAGTCAGAGACCTCAACACCCCACTCATACCAATGGACAGGTCATAGAGACAGAAACCAAACAGATAAATAATGAGACTAGCAGAGATCATGAACCTACTGGATCTGACAGATATCTACAAAATGTTTCACCCAAACACAAAAGAATACCCCTTCTTTTCAGCACTGCATGGAACCTTCTCCAGAATTGACCATATAGTCAGACACAAAGCAAGCCTCAACAGATACAAGAAAATTGAAATAACCCCTGGTATCTTATCAGACCACCATGGATTACAGCTGGACTTCAATAACAACAGAAATAACAAAAGCCTACACATTCATGAAAACTAAACAATTCTCTACTCAATGACTACTGGGTCAGGGAAGAAATTAAGAAGGAAATCAAAGACTTCCTAAGATCCAACAAAAATTAAGGCACAACATACCCAAGCCTATGGGATACATGAAAGCTGTGCTATGAGGAAAGTTCATAGCACTAAGTGCTTTCAAAGTAAATTAACAGCTGAACAGGAAGCACTAGAAAAAAAAAGAAGCAAACAATCCCAAGAGGAGCAGAATGCAGGAGATCATCAAACTGAGGGGTGAAATCAATAACTTAGAAACAAAAAGAACAATACAAAGAATCTATGAAACCAAGAGTTGGTTCTTTGAGAAAATCAACAAAATAGACAAACCCTAAGCCAAACTAACCAAAAGACAGAGGGAAAATACCCAAATCAACAAAATCAGAAATGAAAAGGGAGAAATAACAGACATTGAGGAAATCCAAAGAATATTTAAGTTTTACTTCAAAAACCTGTACTCCACAAAATTTGAAAACCTAAGCAAAATGGACAATTTTCTTAATAGATTCCTTCTATCAATGTTAAATTAAGATCATGTTAACAAATTAAACAATCCTATAACCCGTAAGGAAATAGAAGCAGTCATTAAAAGTCTCCCAACCAAAAAAAATAAATAAATAAAAGGCCCAGGGCCATATGGTTTCAGCACAGAATTCTACCAGACATTCTAAGAAGAGCTAACACCAATACTCTTCAAACTCTTCCACAACATAGAAACAAAAGGAACACTGTCAAACTCATTCTATGAGACCACAGTCACTCTGATACCTAAACCACACAAAGACCCAACAAAGAAAGAATTTCAGACCAATTTCCCACATGAACATAGATGTGAAAATATTCAATAAAATACTTGCAAACAGAATCTAAGAACACATCAAAAGCATCACACCATGATCAAGTAGGCTCCATTCCAGAAACGCACAGGTGGTTATCATATGAAAATCCATCAACATAATTCACCATATAAACAAGTTGAAGGAAAAAAAACACATAATCATCTCCCTAGATGCTGAAAAGCATTTGACAAAATCCAATACCCCTTCATGCTAAAAGTCCTGGAGAGAGCTGGCATACAAGGACCATACCTAGAAATAATAAACGCAATATACAGCAAGCTGGTAGCCAGCATCAAATTAAATGGAGAGAAACTGAAAGCATTTCTCCTAAAATCAGGGACAAAGCAAGGATGTCCACTCTACACATATCTCTTCAACATATTACTTGAAGTTCTAGTTAGAACAATAAGACAGCTAAAGGAGATCAAGGGAATACAAATTGGAAAGGAAGGGGTAAAAGAATTCCTATTTGCAGATGACATGATAGTATATGTAAGTGACCCCCAAAACTCCACCAGAGAAGTCCTACAACTGATAAACACCTTCAACAAGGTGGCTGGATACAAAATTAATTCAAAAAATAGTAGCCCTTCGTTATACAAGAGATAAATGGGCTGAGAAAGAAATCAGGGAAACACCACCCTTCACACTGGCCACAAACAATATAAAATACCTGGGGGTAACTCTAACCAATCAAGTAAAGACCTGTATGGCAAGAACTTCATGTCCTTCAAGAAAGAAATTGAAGAAGAAGATATCAGAAAATGGAAAGATCTCCCATGCTCAGGGTTAGGTAGGATCAACATAATAAAAATCCCCATCCTACCAAAAACAATATACAGATTCAATGCAATTCCTATCAAAATACCAACACAATTCTTTAGAGACCTTGAAAGAACAATTCTCAACTTCATATGGAATAACAAAAATCTCAAAATAGCTAAATCAATCCTGTACAATAAAAATACATGTGGAGGTATCACCGCCCAGATTTCAAACTATACTACAGAGCAACAGTAATAGAAATGCATGGTACTGGTATACGAACATGGAATCAAATTGAAGACCCAGAAGTAAACCCACACTTCTATGGTCATTTAACTTTTTACAAAGAAGCCAAACTGTACCATGAAAAAAGGACAGCATCTTCAACAAATGGTGCTGGCCTAACTGGATGTCAACATGTAAAAGAATGCAAATAGACCCATATTTATCACCTTGCACAAAACTTAAGTCCAAGCAGATCAAAGGCCTTAACATAAAGCCCAACACATTAAATATAATAGAAGAGAAAGTGGGAAAAAGCCTTTAACTCATTAGCAGAGGGGACAAATTCCTAAACAGAACACCAATAGCTCAGGCTCAAAGACCAACGATCAAGAAATGGGACCACATATGAAGCTTAAAAGCTTCTGTAAGGCAAAGGACACTGTCACTAGAACAAAACAACAACCTACAGATTGGGAAAAGATCTTAACCAACCCCACATCTGACAGAGGGCTAATATCCAAAATTTATGAAGAACTCAAGAATTTAAACACCAAGAAGCTAAATAATCCAATCAAAAAAAATGTGGAACAGAGATAAACCAAGAATTCACAAAGGAGAAATCTCTAATGGCCAATAGACACTTGAAGAAATGCTCAACATCCTTAATCATGAAAGAAATGCAACTCAAGATGACTCTGAAATTCCATCTCATACCTGTCAGAATGGCTAAGATCAAAAACTCAAATGACAGCACATGGTGTCGAGGTTGTGGACAAAAGGGAACACTCCTCCATTGCTGGTGGGAGTGCAAACTTGTACGACCTCTGTGGAAATCAGTCTGGTGATAACTTATAAAACTTGGAATATTCTCTATCTCAAGACCCAGCCATACCACTCCTGGGTATATATCCACATGATTGCTCACCAAACCACAAGGATATCTCCTTTGTTCATAGCAGCTTTATTTGTAATAGTTAGAAACTGGAAACAACCCAGATGTCCCTCAACTAATAAATGAATAAAATAGTTGTGATACATTTACACAATGGAATACATTCAATGGAATTCAGCCATCAGAAACAAGGAAATCATCCAATTTTCTGCCAAATGTATAGAACTAACTATCCTGAGTGAGCTAACCCAGACCCAGAAAGATACACATGGCATCTATTCACTTATAGCTGGAATTTAGCCATATAGTACAGGATAACTATCCTACAACCAACAGACTGAAAGGAACAAGAACATGGATTTTGTTACTTGTTAGTGGGACACTTTGCCCTAGTGGAGCTGTCATGTGACATTTTGCCCTAGTGGAGCTGTCATGTAGGTCCCCAATGCAAGAGGAAGTTCTTAGCCCTCACATGACTGCTGAACTGAAGGGATCTGATATGTAGGAGCACCCCAAACAGGAGAAGTAAAATAGGTGGGAGAAGAGGGAGATGGTGGGAGGGTGGGTCCAGGAGGGGTGGAGGCAGGGGACTGTGAATGAGATGTAAATTGACATAATAAATAAACATAAAAAAGAACACTCTGCTATGCTTGCAGAGAGAAACATAGCATAACTGTTCTCTGAGAGACTTGATGCAGGAGATCGAAACAGATGCTGAGATTCACTGCCAAACATTAGGTGGTGCACCACACCAAGTGCAGAGTGAAAGGGAGTAAGGCAAGAATAGAAGGACCTGGAGGGGCAAGAACTCCACAAGAAGACCAACAGAGTCAAAAATCCAAGGCCCAAGAGTGCTCACTGAGACTGAAGCACCAATCAAAGAGCATGCACAAACTAAACCTAGGCCCCCTACACATACATAACTGATGGGCAGCTTGGTCATCATGTGGGTCCCCTAGCAGGTGGAATTTAGGGGGGTGTCTCTGGCATGGACTCTGATGCCTGCTTTTCGATCACTTCCCCCTAACAGGGCTGCTGTGCCTGACCTCAATAGAAGAGGAAGCGTTCAGTCCTGATGCAACTGGATGTGCTGGGGTATGATAGTATGGGGCTCCCCTTTTCTGAGGAGAAGGAGAGGGTAGATAGGGAGATGAGAGTGGGAGGGTGGGACCCAGAGGAGGGGACAGAGGGAGCTATGAATGGGATATAAAGTGAATGAATAAATAAACTTACATTAAAGAAAAAAACTAATACCCCTTCTCCACTAGGAAACCTTTAATGTAGCAGATGTTCAATTTAAACAAAAAAGTTTATACAAATTTTTACATTTGTGTTTATTTCAGTAACTTTGTAATAAAAAAATTCAGCATTAGGAGTCATCACGTTTGGATAAGCCACGCAATGGTACTTGAGAACAATCCCCTACAAAGGTATAGGCTCATTCTCAACACTACACAGGGTTTGTCTGTACCAGTTGTCCTACCATAACCTCATAACTCCAGTACCCTACTCTGGGGATATCAGGAAGATACACCTGTCTCCCTATGAGGTGGAGGCGTGGAGGACCCTGCCATCTGACTCCTTTCCCAGAGTTTCTCTTATCTAAGTAATTGCACACGAGAATCAGCATCTTGTTACAGCCTCTCTTGTTCATAATGAAATTGTTTCCTCTGGTAATTAACATGTGGGACATAAAGGAAATTAGCTGGTGATTCCAAAGCCTTAATTTGCCACATTACATCCATCATCCTCCCAGAGCATAAACTTGTGCCTGTAGCTTCAGACTCAAGTTTGCTGGTCCTTGGTTACCCAGCTTGAATGGATTACAAATGGTCCTGCAGATCCCTCAGACCTACTTTAACAAAATGTGAGCCACAGACTGGTTGTGTTTATTTGTATGCCTGGGTGTTTGCTTGTTTATTCTGGCCTGATAAAAATAGGACATTTCAAGGTAAAATGCATAAGAGACGTTCCCTTTCCTGTGTACATAAGAAGGAAATCCCTTGATGGTCACTTACATAACACTGCAGGTTGCCCTCATCTAGTAGATCCCATCCTGCTTCTCCTTCCCTTCCCACCCTGTGTATATCATGTGTACACACTTTGATGGGTGCTTCTCCTATGCTGCTATTGCCCATGAAAACTACTGCATATTGTCCTACTTTTATTTCTGTTGCTGTGATAAACCACCCTGAGCCAGAGCCACGTAGGAGAAGAAAGGGCTTATTTGGCTCAGACTTCCAGATTATAGTGGAAAAAAACCAGGAAAGCCACAGCAAAAAGCTTAAGGCAGCTCACATCCACAGTCAGGAGCAGAGAGTAGTGAATGCACTCATGTGGCCTGCTTATCACTGCACAAATCAACCAGCTTCCTTCATTCTTACATAGCTCAGGGTTCCCTGCCTAGGGAATGGTGCCTCCCACAATTGGCTGTGTCTTCTGATGCCAATTTACAATCAAGGCTATCCCCCACAGACAAACTCACAGGCCAACCAGATCTCAATATTCCACAATTATGTTCTCTTCACAGGTAACTCTAGATGATGGCAAATTGACACTTAAAACTAATCATCACATTTATTGATTGGTGGTCTTAGAGCCTGAGCTGGTGGTGTTCTGTTCAGGAAGTTGTTACCTGTGCCAATGAGTTCGAGGGTTTTTCCCACTTTTTCTTCTAGTAGATTTAGTATGTCCTGACCAGGAGTCAGGACTTGAATATATTTTGGGGATATGAGGAAGATGTTAGTGAATCCCAGTCAGGTGCATTATGCATAAACTTGGTTGTGAAGAAGCTTGGGAACCTAAACACAGTTCCTAACACTGAAACTTAGAAAAAAGTTTCATCATCAATGTATGCTTAATGACCTCACTTCAAAATGCAATATGTCAAATAACTAGAGATACATGAAAGAATGTTTAACAAGGCATCATCTAATAGTAAAATATTGAAGAAAAGTATTGATAATATAGGGTTGGTTGTGTTATACTGGTATAATAGGGTACTAGACAATCAATAAAATTACATGGTAAAATGTATTTGACATAAAAACATGTTCATGATACCTTGCTACTAAAACATATGCATGGACATGACTATGTACTTTGAAATATATGTGTAAATATACAGCTCTACCTATGTCTAAGAATGTATATGCCTTTACTATATATATATGTAATATATATATATATATTGGATATATATATCCAATAATGACCAATTTAAAAGCAGGATTCAAAATATTTTATATAAAGTTTTATATAATTATTCTTTGTTATAAAGAAATACATGTTTTGTTATAAATAAATGAGCAAAATACCTAAGATACTTATGATTTTCACTAGCCAGGGCAGAGAATTGTTAGTGCCATAGCATGGATTATCACAGAGAAAGAAGAAAAGACTTGAAGGCGGTGGCCTCAGTCATGAACTCTGTTTCCTGTGAGTGGGACACTTTACCCTAGATAGGCTGTCATGTTGGGCTCTAGAGCTCTTAGCCCACAAATTAATGATGAACTGATGGGGGTTTAATATGTGGGGACACCCTCACCCAAGGAGAAGGATTGGAGGGAGATGGGGAAGAGAGTGGAAGGGTGGGACCAGGAGGGGAGGAAGGAGGGATTGTGATTGAGATATAACTTGAATTAATAAATAAATGTTTTTTAAAGACTTGTAAAATTCACACTGAACTACAAAAATAATTTATCCCCTGGTTCAGGCAACCAGAGAATCGGCCATGAAGTCACTCCAAAGAGTCAACGGTATTCAAGGATCAAGAGGCTGCAGTGCATTACTGAAGACATTATTGAAATAAAAGGATGATATGGAAAAAGGTGCAATGTTGAAACAGAAACAAATGTAGGCTTATAATAAAGCAAAATCCTTTCCTCTGGGAAAAATTTCACTCATTAAAAATGAAAAGTTTTTTAAAAATCACATACTAATGTCTTTTTGTGGGTAGGAAAATTTTGAGTGTTTCATATTTTCTTCTGTGGGTTTGTGTTTGTTGATTTCTCTTTCCTGAAATGAGTCAGTACTCTATTTATAGAGAAAATAATAAAGTAATAATTCTATCAAAAAAGTAAAATGAACTATCCCTCCCCTCTTGACACCACCTACTTGCAGAGATCAAGGCCAGATCCTATGAGGAAAATGCCATGGCCAGGACTCATGTGAGCATGCTGCTTGCTCCTGATCATCTCCAGGCAGGGTTTCTGGTACCCAAGGGTCTCAAGGCCTTGGGGATCTGGGAGAGCTGGGATGGCACCAGAAGTTTATTTACCCATCATAGGACATCAGCCTGGGCCATAGAATCCATCAGACTGGAATGAAACTCCTGTACACTGGCCCAGCACCTGTGTCTGAGCTCAGATGCTCTGTGAAGGAAAGACGTTTTGTTGAATGTGTATTGGGTACCCAATTACTTTCTCCTTTCATCCTCTCACCTGTTAGTAGTTACCACATCCTATGGTTCATATGGAGAAATTGAAGCTCATTAAGGAAAGCAAAACACACACACAATCATCCAGGGACAAGACTCTACACCCAGCCACCTCTGACTGCAGAACTGGGCTCTTCTGCTGTACCCAGGGTGGGGGAGTTATCCTATCTCCCCCCTTGAACATTTCCCTCTCACATTTCCTCTGCTTAGTGGAGAAAGTAGCTGGTCTTTTCTGTCTTCTTAAGATGTTCTGTTCTACCTTGCTTTTTTTTTTTGCTACAATAAACACCATGACCAAGGGCAACTTTGGGAGAAAGGAGTTTATCTCATCTTACACTTCTAGGTAACAGTCCATTACTGAGGGAGGGCAGAGCAGGTCCTCAAGTGGGATCAGAGGCTGAAACAAAGGAGGAAAGCTGCTCACTAGTTCTCTCAGCTAGCTCTTGTAGCTCTGGCACATCTGCTAGGATTGACACTGCCCATGGTGGGCTGGGCTCTCCTGTGTCAATTAGCAATCAAGACAATGGCTCACAGACATGGCCACAGGCCATCTGATCAAGGCAATTCTTCAAATGTGTCTCTCTCTTCCCAGGTGACTCAAGGTTGTGTCAATCCGACAATTAAAAACCACCCATAGCATGTTCTCTCAAGGAAGTGTGGTTTTTAGCAAAGCCTTTCTATTTTGTGAGACAGCTTTGTATCCTTGTCTTGCTGATTTTCAATTAATGCTTTCTCTTGAAAATGGGACAATTGCAAAAGCTGCTCTTCTCCTGGGCGTGAGCTTAAAACTCTAGTAATGCAGGACAGGTAATCACCACTGGGAGATTTCTATACAAAAAGGACAAATTAGCTTGCCGTTTAATTTTTAAATCCCTTTCTGTTTCCATTTATTATTTTTCTTTGCTTTCTCCCATCTCCAGAGTTGGCCTCCCACCCATTTAATTGCTTTTTTAAGTCATTTTTTTTAATCTGCCCTGAAACTGTCCACTGAAGACAGGAACCAATAATTGCACTCTCTAGTCACATGAGATTTGCTGTTTAAAATAAGCTTCTGAGAAGATGGGATGCTCAGAACATTACAACTAATCTACAGTCGATGGAGTGCCTGAGACTGGGGTGTTCTCATTTCTAAATGCTCTTTTATTAATAGGATCTCCCTTTACAGGCCAAAAAAATAAAATTCTAAATTACACTGATGAAAGAGCAGCATTGAGAACTCAGGGTCTGTAGAAAAGGACTCTGCAAAACCAGGCCGAATGGCTGTATCCTCTGTTCCATTCACAGTGTTTCAGCCCTGCCCCCTGCCTTTTTTTTTCTTTTTTTTTTTTTAGTTAATAAATTTGTTTGTTGCTTCAGGTTACATCCTTATCATATTTTCCTCTTTTCCCACTTCCCAGCCCCACCCTCCCATGCTCTACCCCCTGACCCTTCCGTCTTGTTCCTCTGGGGTGGAGTGTCCCTGCCTAACAGTCTCTCACCACAGATCAGGAGTCATATGAGGGCCAAGAGCCTCTTCATTTACCGGGGGCCTACGAGGCAGTACTGCCAGTGAATGGTGTCTCATTGCTACTGGGGGAATACTAAAAAGAAGACCAACAAACACACAAACCCACAAAAACAAAGAATATCAACAAAAAAAAAGAGAGGAAAAAGAGAAGGGAAAAGGAAAAAGAAAAAAAGAAAAAAAGAAGGAAAAAGAAAAAGATAAAAAAAAATTATGTCCTTGTTCCTTTTGATGTGTTGGTTGTAGTACAGATATCCTGTACGATATAGTTAAAATCCTACTATAAGTGAATAGATGCCATGTGCATCCTTCTGAGACTGGGTTAGCTCACTCAGGATGAGCTCCTCTAGATCCATCCATTTGGTTGCAAATTGCATGATTTCATTGTTTCTGATAGCTGAGTAATATTCCATTGTATAGATGTACCACAATTTTTTAATCCATTCTTCAGTTGAGGGACATCTGGGTTGTTTCCAATTTCTAGCTATTACAAATAAGGCTGCTATGAACATAGATGAGGAGACTTCCCTATGTCTCCGTGAGAGGTCCTTTGGGTGTATACCCAGAAGTGGTATGGCTGGGTCCTGAGGTAAGGTTATTCCTAGATTTCTAAGATATCGCCAGACAGACCTCCATAGTGGTTGCACAAGTGTGTTGCAAGATAGTATGAATGTTGAGTAACATATAGACCTTTAAACTCATGGAGTTGGTTAGATAGTAGAATGTTAAAGTCAGGGGCCAAATATGTATAAACTGGACATTGGGAAGGTATACTGGGCCAATTTACTCTCATAAATGTGGCATATTTATATCTATTGTTTTGTATAATACTTACTGTTATAAGAGAAGGAACCAGCTGTTGGTCTGAAAGGGGAAACTTCTGGGGGAAAGAGGGTGGAAGGGTGGGATAGGAAGGGGGAATAGGGAGGGGTTTGTTACTGAGATGTAACTTGAAGAAAAAAAAATAAAGTATTTAATAAAAAAAAAAAAAGAAAGAAAAGGACTCTGTCTGGCCACCCTGGGATGCTGTCCTACAGCATTTTACTTCTCAGTGAGTTTCAGAAGGAATGGGTTTACGGTGAGAGAAACCCAGAGGGTGTTTCTTTCCCTTATTGGGAAAACAAAGCCAATGACTTTTTCTAACTTGATGCATTTTGGAAATAACAGGAAAATCAATAACAAGCCTGAGAAACTGTTCTTGTTTAAACAGAAAGCAAGATATTTGCTCTAACCTTCTTAAATATTTTTTCCAGTCAATGGTAAAAGAAAAACATACTGTAAAGATAGAGGCAGGAAGAAGAGAGACAGCCAGAAAGTAATCTATATTTAAAGATAAAGAAAGTGAATGCAAGGCCAGGGGATGTGTCCACAATGGCACTACTCCCATTACCCTCCCCAGAAAACTACCTGTGAAGCTAACCACCTCATCTGTAGACAGATTGCTTCTCTCTGGTGTGTGCTGGAATCAGGTGGCAGCTGCCTTATACTGGCTCACTAGGGCACACTGTTTTTTGGTTTTTTTTTAATTATTGGAATTGGTAGATATCACACCATGTCAGTAGCTTAACATAAGTCACAGTAGGAATTCTTACACCATAAAAATTAGAAACTGCACTGAGAATTCCACCTCCTTCCATGGGATGAAGCTGCTCATCTGTGTGGCATCACTTCTCTGTTGAACTACTTGAGTTTCTCTTTGATCTCTGGATGGAAAGAATTGACATAGGACAGATACAATGAAAGAAGAAAGGCAGATACCACCTTCCAGAGCCTTCTGCTGCTGAGACATGGGGCTGTATAAACAACAGAGCAATATATGGTGCTTTCTGGAGGAGTCAGGATGAACTCTCCATCCTGAATCCTGATGGGTTCACTCTCAGAGCCTTTGTGCTCCTGTCCTTGGAGCTGAAACATAAAGCAGTGAGTCCCAGCAGAGGCAAAATGCTTTAAGATCCAGAGACATAATCTTCACCCTTGAACCAATTTCTCCCCGGCTTCAACCCCAGAGGCATGTTTTCCTTTGCCTCCTACAACCCTTTACAGCAGACCCTGACTTCTTATGACATCATACCAGATGCCTCAGTCCCAACGCTCCTTTACAATAGAGTATCCACACCCAGAGGAGCTGCAGGGCACAATCTTTCCTACTCACCATGACCACCCAGTGCCTAGCACAGCATAGTGTGTACAGTAAGTATACAATAAGCACTAAATGAATTCAATAAGCCAACTTGGGTTAATCTCTTCACTGATGTTATCAGAGTCATCAGAGATTCATGGCTATGGTAGGTAATTTGAGAAATTCAGAACATGTCATCAAGAAGTTGATTGGGGATAGAGAGAAAGATCCACAGTTAAAATCACTGGTTGCTCTCACAGAGTACCTACACGGCTATTCATGACCATCTGTGACTCCAGTTCCAGGGAATCTGTGGCCTCTTCTGCCTCTCTGGGCACCAAGCAAGCATGTGGAACACACACACACACACACACACACACACACACACACACACACGTATGTATGTATGTATGTATGTATGTATGTATGTATGTATGTATGTATGTATACGCAGGCAAACATTCATGCACATGAAGTAAAATAAATCTCAAGAAAATAAACTTGGATTCTAGGCCAGTCTTGGAAATCAATTTGTTTTATAAGTCTTGGGCTCCCATCTCTTCATCAAGAAAACAGCATCTGAGTTCCAGCATTCTCATACCAAATTTACCACTTAGAAGCAGACCTTAACTCTTTAACCTTTGAAGTAAGTGTCCCCATCTCTAAAGGAAGCTAACACACTCTGGGGGGGGAGGGTCAAAATATATGTGAGTGCCTTGACACTGAATGGGTGCTCCATAAAGGACATGTCACTTCCCTTCTCTTCTCCAGCTGAATAGCTCCTGATTCCTCAAGAGACTTGGATAGTTTCCATATCTCCTACACCTGAAAGCAGGACAGGTACTGGATTCCAGCTGTCTCCTCAGAAGATGGCCTAGGGCAAGCTAGCATGGAAACTACTGCTCTTACTCCACTTCAGGTAAAACTGCATCCTTAAAGAAATGTAATAACCTTCCTCTAAACATAAGAGAAATAAACCTAGAGTCTAACCAGATCCCACCTAACAGCTTGTACCAGTGAGGCTGTCTTCAGCCATGGTAAGGGAAGGCCCAGGTAAGTGTAGCCGCAGCCAAGAGGAAGGTGCTTAGTAATGGGCCAATACAGAGTTGACCCACTTTGAAGACGGTGCCACTATGACATAGATTCTTTGTCTCTTTATAAACTTTTATTTTGGTGCTGAGTTCACTATAACTATCAGTCCATGTGTCCTATATAAATGCTATAACATATACATGCTATACACCAATACAAGGAAAAGCACCACTTTTGTCTGCATCTCTATTGGAGAGCAAAAGAATTTCCCCAATGATCTTCTAAAAAAAAAAATCTCCCTAAGTCACATTGACCAAAGAAAAAACTGCAATGTTCACACTGAAACTAGCTGCTATCAGGAGAATGGGACCATTCCAGGCTTAGTGACCAGGTCACTTAAGGAGAGATGGGAGAAAAACAGGCTCTGCCAACACAGAACAAGAGAGTGGTGGATGTGAGGAATGCTTTCATAATTTATCTTATTAAATTTGATCTCCTTTTGTTGTTAACAGAGAATCTGGTGTGTTTAAATGAAGATTTATTGAAAAAAAAATTTTTTTTTACAATTAGTCACACCAAGGGTACAATACATACAAAGGAAATTAAAGGAGAGTAAAGATATCTTATTCATGTGCTGAGCACCTACTATGCTCTGGGAAGTGTGCTAAAACAATTTGCAAACCTGAATCTCACAGTAATTCTACAAGACAGGTTTTCTTTCCAATTTTTTATGTATATAATGTTTGCACATGTTTATGTGTGTATAAATGTAGCATACATATGGGTATTAGAGGACAACCATGGGAGTTAGGTTCTTGCCTTCTACCTTGTTTGAGACAGGGCCTCTTTATTGTCAGTGTGGTATAGGTACCAGGTAATCTAACCCATAAGACAGGTATCCATACCCATGTAAAGGATGAGGAAACCAGGCCACACAGCAGCTAAAGTAGACAGCTAGTGATTGGCAGAAATGAATCTTAACTTAGTTTCAGTTGGCTCTCAACATCATTGTCTTAGTAAGTGTTCTATTGCTGGGAAGAGACACCACAACCAAGGCAACTCTTATAAAAGAAAACACTTAATTGGGGGCTTGCTTACAGTTTCAGAGACTTAGTGCATTGTCATCATGGCAGGAAGCATGTCGGCACACAGGTGGACATGGTGCTGGGGAAGTAGCTGAATCACCTGCAACACAAGCAGCAGGAAGAGAGGGACTTTGTGCCTGGAACATGCTTTTAAAACTTCAGAGTCCACCAACCTTGACACACTTCCACCAACAAGGCCACACCTTCTAATCCTTCTAATCCTTTCAAAGATTCCTTGGTGACTAAGCATTCAAAGGCATGAGCCTATGAAGGCCATTCGCACTTAAACCAACACATTCCTAATCTTTCCACTCTACCAAGTCCCTTATGACTAAGGAACTGTAGATGATGGACACTGTATTCCGTAGAAGACACAGTGTAAAATGGCAGGCATTTGGTCCCTGGTCACACTCAGAATCCCGCTAGCAACCCATCTACTTATGTAGTAAGGAATAGACTTTTCAGAGCCTCATCTGGCATCAGGCTGCCTCTCTGACTGCTATTAAGAGTTTTCGTTTATCCACACCATTTCTAACATATTCTTCTGTCTTGCTAATGATAGGAAACTCACTGCTGCGTGGTTCCATAAAACATTATCTCATTATCTCATTCTGCCTCTCATTCTAAAGTGCTTTGTAGCACAGAAAGTGGGGTATGGAAAAAATTAATTTCATTAAATTAATGAAGAGTGTCATGACTGCTCAGTTACGACTCAGGGTGCATTTGTAGGAGGGCCTGCCTATGCATCAAAGTTTGTCCTTTATTTTGCCATTTTTCCTCCCACATGTACCCACCAGCTATCCTAGCAAGTAAAAAATAACTCTAAATAGCAAGCTCTTCAGAAATATTGTTGCCACCAGCAACCTGGAAAATCCCAAATGCAGAACATGACATCATATGGCCAATGAACAGACTTCAGAAACACTCTATCCATCTCTGCCACCATCTTGCAATGTATAAATCCCAAAGCTGAACACATCACGCTGTGATTCAAAAAGCTCTATGACACTGGCAGCTCTCTCCCACTCTTGATCTACACAAATAAATACTTCTCGTCTTGTTAGCACTTTCAAGGATCCTTTTCCCCTTTCTTTGCAAAACCTATTTCTGCTTCAAAGTCTTTCTCAGATAACACATTTTGCAAGGCTTCTCACTGGTTCAAGCTCAGAGAATTCTGCCCTAGGCCTATTTGTGCATTGCTTACTAAGCTCATTGGGCAATTGAAGATGCAGAACTTTGGTGTAGACCCTGGAAATCCCACAGACAGAAAAGCAGTGGAGGCTGAGAAGCAGCTCAGTTGGTAAAGTACTCATCTCATCTCACAAGCATGAGGACCTGAGTGTAATTCCAAAATTCTACTTTAAAAAGCCAAGTGTGCAGCTCATGCCTGTAAACCCTGCACTAGGTATGCAGAGACAGAAGCATCTAGACAGTCTAGACAATAGGCATGCTCCTGGTTCAGTGACATTGACCTCTGGCCTCTACACATCTGTGCTAATATGTACACATACACACACACACACACACACACACACACACACACACACACAAGTATACAAATAAAATAATGTAAAGGGAATGGTTTCTGTCCCCTGGGAGCATGTCCGCCTCTTCCTCGCAGATCACAGCACAGCTAATGGCCCCTTAGAAGAATTAGGATCTTTCCTGAGGAGAAAATTGTCACTGCTCAGTAAATTCAACAGTCTAGAGATTTGTGACCTCCTCTTAGCTTCTGTGAATGAAAACAATAGTCTCCCATTAGTCATTTGCCAGTGTGTCCATGAGACTGTCTTTGAGAGCTGCACTCCGTTGTGGAATTTCCCTCAGGAGACCTCACTCCACCCTACCCTACCACAAACCCTCCCTACCTCCTGATGGCTCATGGAGGTACTTCAGTCCCTATTTTCCTGGATCCTTCTGATCTCTGGTTTTGCTTCATTACTCAACTCCAAATCTGATCACATACCCACCACTCGCCTATTCTGCCTCAGATGTCTGGCTTGATATTCTCTGAATTCAACATCTGGTTCTCACAGGAACTTGAAAAGATGGTAACACCACTTCAGTTTTACAAAGGAAGAAACTGAGACCCAGAAAACTAGAGAACTTCTCCTCATGAATGCTCAGGCATATGTGTCAGCACTAGAGTTCAAACACATTTTTATATTGCTGGCATATTGTTCTGCAGAGCCTAAACCTCTACCTGCCTCATTGCATGCAAAATAAAAAAAGTCAACCCCATCACAGCCTTTTCATAAGGCTGTTATGAGTATCAAACATGTTGTTTACCCCTAAGGGATACTGATAACTCACTTGCCTTCTGCATTCAAGTTGGTAGAGTCAGACACCTAAAATTCCATAGGGATCAGTGCATCGCATAGTTAAACATCACTGGAGAACCAGGGTCCTTTGCTAAAGAGGAATTATTGATCTTTTCTCAGCCCCAAGGCCAGAAGGTAAACTTTTATTTTTGAGACAGAATCTCTTGTAGCCCAGACTAGAATTGAATTAGGTTAAGTATCCTAGGATGAATTTGAACAATTGATCCCCCTGCCTCTGTTTCCCAGGTTGGGGTTACAAACATGTCCATCAGACGTGTTTTTATACAGTGCTTTGGATGGAGCCCAGAGCACTCTGCGGAGACACATCCTCAAATGCAAATTCGTTACTGGCATCCTCATATCTATATCAAAGCACACTCTGCAAACACACACTTAGTACATTCTAAAACCCTGCCAGCCTCCCTAATAGCTAGTCCTCAGTAGAGTAAGAACCCAGGAGACCTGGGAATGGGCCCTGCAGGAGCAGGCAAGCTACAGGGGAAACATGGCACAGGGTAGGTCAAGCTCTATACCACTGAGTAAGCACTTACCTTTTCTTCAGAAGGACAGACAGGAAGAGAAGGGAAAAAATGATCCTTCTAGCATTTTCCTGTCATTTTCAGTGATACAAAAATCCTTGGCAGTAGGATCATGAGGAGAAAACATCATTTTCCTCAACTGTATGTACTAGAGAAGGGGTCCTCACTAGGTAGCCCTGGCTATCCTGGAACTCACAATATAGACCAAGCTGGTAGCCTGAAACTCACAGAGATCCATTTGCTTCAGCCTCTCTGGTTCTTGAATTAAAGGCCTGCACCAGCGCACCTGGCTCCCCCAGACTCTCTTATAGTAAAGACTACACAGCACTACACAAATGTACCTGCTCCCTTTCCCATTTTCCCTTCTTCTTTATTGTTCCTAGCGCACTCTGTGCTTTCACACGACACTATTAAGACAGTTACTTTATATCTGATTCTATCAGATGGACTATTTCACTGAAAGAAATCATTTTTGATGTATCCTTGAACACTCTTATCTAAAGCCATATCAATCATGAGGTGGAATTGTTTGTTCAATCACAGAACACGTGGAAGCTATTAATATAATATAAACACTGGGGCTCCACAGGACACTTGGCCCTCCAGAGACTGTGCCCATATCTAAGACATTCTTCTGGCTTATTTGCCACTCTTCTAACAGGTTGAACCAGGTCCACGGCTATTTCTTTCAATTATTCTGCAGTTCCCTGTTGATGCAATGAATTCATTGTTCACAAAATTCATCTCATATATCTTCAGGCCATCTCATTGTACTCTTAATTTAAAAGATGAAAGGAACTGAAGACAACATACAGTATTTAAAAAGAGGGGAGGAAAGTCTATTAAGTACAAAAATGAGGCCATACCTCCCATAAATTTTTATCTTTCTTCTAATGTTCCCTTTGGACATGCTGGATGTCTACTTCAGTGTCACAAGATGGGAGGGGGAACTACTTTTCAAGAGTAATATTTCACAGTTCACTCACCAGCAGGCGAATAAACCAGTACCCTCCGAGATTAGCTCAGAGCATGCATTCAGAGTTGGGGAGAGGCAGGCAGTACTATGTTTCAGCCTCCGTAGTTGTCTGCAAGCCTAACAGACTTTACAGAGATCCTGTAAACTCATCCGACACTGGTGCACTTTATAGATGTAACAACTTTGGGAATGAAACCATTGAGGGGAAAAATAAGATGGGGACAAAGGTCAAGACTGAAGAGCATCAATACAGCATAGGTCCCTTGAAAATAGTCCCTTCCCTCCGGATGTGCTCTCTGCTTCAGATCTCCACTGAAGTTTCCCTAGCAGCTAATAAGGAGCCAAGAGCATATGTGTTCCTTTGTGCACAGACTCAGAATTGTAACTTGGGATAATGCTACATCCATCACAACCCAGCCGGCAATCCCAGGTAACACCAGGGAAGTCAAGGACAGCGTTCTACCTAAGGCAGGCCTGAATAAGCGTGTGCCTGGTGTTTCCTGAAGATCAGAATAAGGAATGAAGCAGGGCTACAAAGAACACAATTTTTAAAATTGAATCTTTTAGGCTTTCTTTTTTACTTCCCCAGGGGTTTGTGTGAAAATGAGATATCATAAGGGCAGAAAGAAAACTAGGGAAATTTCCAGCTCTCATCTCAAAGGAAGTAGCCTAGTTGTTCATTCTGGTGCCAGATATGAGTGACCATGACCTGGAAAAACATATTCAGGTTGCCTCAAATACAATGTTCCACTGTGGATGTTGTTCCACAGAACAAAGGAACTCATAAGTCAAGGGCTTTGCTGAATGCACTGGTGGGAACCATAGGTAGCCAGGTTTCTATCAGAGTACGAAAATCTGTTACAAGTCTCAGATGTGATCTTAGCTTCCAGGTTGATGGAAGCTAATGGTTTATCAAGAACACCTGTGTAAAATACTTTGCTAGTCCTTTCCTAAACAGGAAATTAGGTCAAATATAGAACTCAGCAATGAAGACTTTCCAAGGAACTAAAATTAGTCCAAGATTGCAGTGAGAATTTTGGAGTTCTGGTTTCTTTAAAACACACACACACACACACACACACACACACACACACATAGAGAAATGTTGTAAGAACATGTTTTTGTTGTAATCCCAAGTGTGGGGATATGGGGCTGCTCCAAAGCAGCTATGATTTGCCTCGTGCTCTGGCAGGGGTGTGATTTTGCCAGCTGCAGATAGTTTCTGTGAAGGTGTGGCATTTAGAATTCTGGGAAATTTTCAGAGATATATAAATGCTAGGACCTCAAGAGGCAGGGTTGCTGTTATTGGTTAGTTGGTGGTTGGATGCTGTTGGTTGTGGTTTGCCAAGTAGTCATATGCAAAGAAAAGAAAAGAAGTTAGATATCCTGATGTAGATCAAACTTCTCCCAAGGAATTCCATGCCTCTAATCAACAGGAAGTTGTCTAATTATAACTCTGCCCCTTCAGCTCTGTCCTTTTTTCTCTCCCATCTAGTGTTAGGGGGTTAAGAGAGGAAGAGTAAAAGGTTGGGGATGAGCAGAAGAGAGAAAAGAATCCACAAAGTAGCAAACACCAGCTACACAAGATAATTTGGTTCTGGCCTACACATTTTAATTCTCCATAATTACACATTTCAATCCTTCAGCCATATAGAACCTTTAACACAGGTGTGGCTCTTCCTTCCACTCCCATCTATAGTTCACACCAGTATGTAATTTTTTTTTTTGTAAGAGAAAACAATCCAACTATAAAAGATAATGGTGTCAACATGTTTAGAAAGCCTCAGTCTGTGAACGGCCCACTGAAACATTGAATAGCATCTTACAAGTCTTTTTCAAATGAACAAGGAGAAAAATATTACAGTGTACTCTTCTGTCCATCAGGAGTGTGCCTTGTTCAGCTGTAAAACTTTATTAGACAATTAGCAAATAAAGCAGAGATCCATGTAACTAATGGATTCACTGGAATTCTGCAATGGAAAATACCCTGGAGATAGAATCTTGAGGACTACTTTTTTTTTCCAATTTAATTTTATTTGTATTTAAAACAATTTGCCATTATCATTTAAACTCATCAAATCTCTGTCAACTTTCAGTCTCTCTTTAAACTTTGATCTGAGGGACCCAGCCTTGTCTTCCTCTAGATTGTGAACAACCAGCCTGTAGGTCAGAAAATAAGTTGCGGGTGCAGAAAAGCCATATATCTACTCCCAAGCCACAGAAATCACTGTCATCATTACAGAGGTCAGATTTCATATGTGCCTGACAGAAGAGTTTAATGTGTTGAATTTAATGTCTGTGTTTGCAAAAATATTAGTATAGGACATCATTAGAGGGATATCACCATTTATCTAAATGAGGATCATTGTTAAGTAATGAGAAGTCATCATCAAGAACTTTATTAAACCAACTCCACATTAGGTCATCATCCTGAGATTGTGTTATAGGTTGACTCCCAAACTCATGAAAGAGCTTAACAACCAAAATTGGATGTTAATGACAATAAGAGAGACCTCATGATGACAGTCTGGTGATAGAGAGACTAGACAGACATAGGAGTCTCTTGCCATGTGAATTTCTTCTCCATCTCAGGTCTTTGCCAGCAAGAAGTCATACCCAGATTAGGCCCTCCAGCTCTAGGACATAAGTAAACATTTCTTCTTTGTAAAGTATCCTACCTCCAGCATTTCATTATCAAATAAAGACTGCAAGTTTACAAGTGTCCCAAGCCTCCAGTTCGGGAAGTGATCCAAGGAGAAAAAGCATCTTTTCAACTTTCAAAAGTATGCTGGGAAAGTAAGATTTCCAAACTACAACTCATCCCCACAAGAACCTGGAATAGCTCTCTACTGTTGTTAACATCAAGCAAGAGCACCTCTGTCAGGTTTCACATACACTGGCTCTGCCCCTTCCAAAGTTCATTCACAGGAGCTGGGTCAAGTTGCCAGAGCATCTGTTGTTTTGTTGTTGTGTGTCCCTGTGATTATGTCCTGCATCAGCAGGTGCATTCCACTGGCCAGGACCTCATCTGGTCTTTTCATGTCTTTCCCATTATCCGTGCTCCTAAAGTCATTCACTTCCTCTCTCTTCCCTCCTCTGCATACTTACATTGATTCTTGCTTTCTTCTTACATTCATGGCTGCCCTTGCAATGATCCCTTTCTCTCAAACTCTGTAATCCCTATCAATTTATCAGGACCTGGAGAAAAGCACTACTTAGCTCTCTCAGTAACCCGTGTTATCCCATTTTGCTCCTGTTAATCTTTCTTCTCTGATCTCTCAGAGCACATGATTTGGTTCTTGATGACTTAAAGGAATATTTAACTGTTTCAATGTGCATGCTCTGGTTTAAAGTGACTTGTAAAATCTTCAAGGGCATGGTCAGACAGTCTACATCCCTCCTCAGTCCCAGGGAGGGAGGTGCAGTCTTCATTTTAGGCTGCTCAAATATTTTCTCTGCCTGAGGCCACCCTAGGAAACCAAATCAACAAATACTTGGTGCATGCACACCTGCTGGCTTCAGGGCATGCTTCCTGACCATTTCAGCTTCTTGGTTTTTGCAACAGCCTCACAGGTAAAAATCTAAATGAGCCCAGAGATTAGGGAGACTAGACTGATACTAATTCTCATGAATATTTAGCAGGGCTTGCTCATTAACTGGTGTAGTAAGTTCTCCCTTGCAGTCACTGAGCTATAATGACTGCTGTCATTTAATTGTACTCATCCAGTAGTAACTAAGCCACGGGGGAAGGAGGTGAGCTGAGACATGCAATAAAGTGTGGCATTATGATTTAAATCAAAGCTGCACACAGCTCTTGGGTCCTTCCACAGTAATTTGGGCGAAGGAGGGGACTTGCAGGTATCAACTAACCCACCACCACCTATTCAGGCAGCTCATCTTCCATGACAGCTTTTGTGCTAGGCTGATCTGAAGAAGAAAAAAAAAAAAACTTGTTACTAAAAATACTAAAAAGAAAAGCAAGCCACTGCAGACAGAGTGTCTACATTTGGAATCAGAAGGCAAAGTATTTTGCGGGCTCAGGGAAACTAGACACACAGAGATCTCTGGGCAGCTCGTGTTTCCCCATGTGGGGAGTAAGAATGCCTGACACTGTTAACCCTCCAGGAGGAATCAAGGCTTAAAGCCTGTCCCCACCTGAAACACTGGACCCCAAGAAGTTGGAATTTCTACTGGAATTTCACAGAGGGAGAAGGAAATGGTTCCAGTCTGGTCCTACCCAGAAGAAGAAGTGATGTCCCAGAAAAACTGGATCAGTGATGGATGGGGCCACACCTGGATGATGGATGGCTTAGTTACCAAATCCATTGCCCTCTGTTTAAACAACCTAATGTCAGATGTCCAGCATGGTGTCGCAAATCTTTTTGCTCCTCTTCCCAATATGGCCTCATTGGATACTTCTCTTCTCTTCTCTACTGCTTGTCACTTTGCCGATTGAGTTCTGGCAGACAGCACCTTGCTTGTGAGGGCTCGCTTGAGAGTTCAGGCTCTGACTCTGACAACTCTGGTCACACCAGAGTTGCACAGAGCTTGTACAGAGTAAGTACCTAGCTGGTGCTACTCTACAGGAGACATCCTCATCTTTACCTAGAAGAGGAACATTGACTCCTCAGGATCTAGACTACGGTAACAGGAACCTTCAAGCATCTGGCTCATCATGACCAGGTGCCCAAACACAACACATGACATCCTGCTGCTGTCAGATGCCCATTTCACATGGTGCTCTTTTTCTCCTTCATCATCTATCAAAAAACATTAATTCTTTGAAAATTAGTTTAATATCTCTCTTATCTGTGGAGGGATTTTAATCTAGCAACAAGACTACTCTGGCTTGAATACAGACATGCCCTTAGTGCTCACCTTTTTTATTTTTCCGAGTAGGTAACTCTATTTTTTCACTAATTTATTTGTTTATTTTACATCCCAATCACAACACCACTCCCTCCTCTCTTTCCAGTCCCACCCACCCACTTCCCTTATACCACCCCTCACACCCAGTACCCACCCACTCTAGCACATCAAATCACATCAGAACTAAGTGCCTCCTCTTCCACTGAGGCAAGATAAGGCAGCTCTGCTAGGAAAATGGGATCCTGAGGGAGGCAACAGAGTTCAAGTCAGAGACAGTTCCCACTCCCATTGTTAGGGGATCCACTTAAGGACCAAGCAGCTCATCAGCTTCATGTGTGTAGGAGACCTAAGACCAATTCATGCATGTTCTTTGGTTGTGATTCAGTTTCTATGAGCACCTCTGTATTAATTGGCTATGTTGGTCTTCTTGTAGTGTCCTTGACTCTTCTAGCTCCTTCAATCCTTCCCCTAACTCTTCCTCCAGACTCCCTGAGTTACTTCTAATGTTTGGTTGTGGGTCTCTGCATCTGTTTCCCTTATCTGCTGGATGAAGCCTCTCAGAGGACAATTGTTCTGGACTCCTTCCTGTCTGTAATGATAGCCAAGTATCATTAATAGTGTCAGGGGTTCAGTTTCTCCCACTAAGTAGGTCTCAAGGTGGCCCAGTCATTGGATGGCCATTTCCTCAATATCTATTACATCTTTTATCCTTGCATATCTTGTAGACAGGACAAACTTTTTGTCATGGGTTTTGTGGGTAGGTTGGTGTTCCCCTCCCTCCACTGGAAGTCCAGCCTGGGTACCAGATGTGGTCACTTTAGTCTCAATATCTCCCACTGCTAGGAGTCTCAGCTAGGTTCACACCAATATCCTCCAATGAGCCTCCCCCACCCGAGGTCTATATTGTCCCACAGATGACCCCCCCTCAACCAATTTCCATTCTCTCTTGAAGTCCTCTCTCCCCTCCATCTCCACTCTCCCAACACCTGATTCCAAGCCCCTCCCCATTTCCCTCTACATTCACTTCTGCTGTCTATGCTTGAATCCCACCAAATTGGGGAAATAAACTAGTACTCACCTTTAATCCCAAACAATGATGGTAAAGGTAATTTGTAGAAGGAAGCATCCATATCTAATTGAGTGGAAGACAAAGTGATGAATCAGAGAAAGTTTTGACAGAACAGGATGTGCCCAACTCTCACAAGAACAGAGAGGAAAGGGAAGCTACTTGAGGGAGCAGCACAGAGAATGAGACAGAGGGGAGGCAGCTTTACCAGGAGAGTTTTACAGAGACAGATTGAAGAGAGAACAAGCTAGACATAGGTGAATACAGAATGAGCCAGAAGATTAGAACAGATTACTGGAGTTAGTCTGAAGCTAAGCAGAGCAATTCAGAGAAACTGAGTGAAGCCAGATTGAATCAATCATCTTAGAGAGGAGTTTGAGTCAGAAGAGCTGAGTTGAACCAGCTGGCTAGAGTTTAGAAAGAGCAAGAAAGGGTGAGCTTATTCAGCAGTAAGTTTCAGAGGCTGAAAACATTCTAGGCTGAGATTAGACTGTACAGAGGCTAGAAGCTTCAGGACTAGGTCTAGGTTAGCAGACAGGAGCAGTAAGCCTCAGAGACAATTATATCTGGTAAATAAAAGTTACTTTTACATTCCTCCTCCTTCTCTTCCTTCCCTCCCTCATTGTAAAATCATATCCTGTCTGAGTCAGGATTTGATCCCAGCATCGAGCAATACCTATGCATTGAGCAACCTGAAAATGCCTCATTGCATAAATGACTACATAATTCAACTCAAAAGACTCCCTTGTTGGGCTCTGGGGACATAAAAAGTATAAAATAGGATTCCTTGATATTAAAGGACTGTTCTAATCCCAGGAATGACATAGATGAATGTTGTCTCATCCAGAGGAATAATATTCAATTTCTAACAAACACACACACACACACACACACACACACACACACACACACACACACA
>CAJQZJ010008773.1:11303406-11315023 GCA_907164525.1 Lophiomys imhausi
TCTCTCTCTCTCTCTCTCTCTCTCTCTCTCTCTCTCTCTCTCTCCCCCCTGCTGCCTGAAGACCCTGAAGTAAAGGTTTCAGCTACTGCTACAGTATTATACCTATCTGCTTCCTGCCAGGATGGTCACTACTACTCTCTAGAACCACTGGAACCATGAACAACAATTTAAATGCTTTCTTTTATATAAGTTGCCTTGGTTATGGTGTCTCTTCACAGCAATAGAACAGTAATTAAGAAAATATGTATATATTACATGGTTTCCTTAGCATAAACACTGGGTGTTAAATTTCTAATATAACTACTGAGAGATGGAGTCAAGGGGAAATGACACTGTGAAAGATTTCATTGTATAGAGAAAGCAAACATTTCATTATCATGCAATGGAATTGTAAAGAAGCAATCTTTTATATCAATTACTATTATAGGCCGTGACTTTGGGTAGGAAATCAATAGTTTATCTATGCTGAAAAAGAAAAGGTTATGCTTGCAGAGAATTCAGAGATAAGCAATAAAATCCAGGAAACACTGGTGAAGAACTGAGCACACTAATTGCCTCTGAGAATGAGTGTCAGAAGTGGAGTGAAGAATGACAGAGGACTGTTCCTTCTTGTTATAAATATTATATAGAAGATTAAATTAGCCGATTGGCAGTTCCCTGGATTTCTAATTGGATTTTCAAGACAACTATTTTGATAAATGAGTTCAATTTGAATTCCAAAAAGCTTACATGAATCATTCTTGCTAGAATCTAAGGGAAGAAACTTCTCTTCCCCCCCCCCCCCGACCTCAGTGCCAGAGTCAGAGGCTAACCTGGTCCCTACACATCCATGCACACTCTTCAACTATAATAATTCTTCTGGGAGCAGAAGCTTGGAGTAGGTTTGCATCATGTGTAAAACAAGTTGGTCAGGCAGGTTGATGAAGCAATAATGATGCACTCAGAATAATTAAGAGTTAAAGCATTCATTTAAGGGGAGAAATCAGGGGTTGGAGAGATGGTTAAGAGCACATACTGCCCTTGGAAAGCCCCTGAGTGGTTGCAAGCTCCCATCTTAGATGGCTCACAAAAGCCTGTAACTCCAACTCCAGGGGACTCGGTGCCCTCTTTAGGCCTCTGAAAACACCACCTACATACACTACACGCAGACATGTGCACACATGCATAAATAAAAATAATAAAAATACACATTTTTAAAAAGAAGAAAAGTAATAGTTTCTCAGCATAGCAGTCACTAGAAAGCAATTGCTGGAGCCAAATACATCATGTCCCAGCCAACCTCATCTCAAATGGGAATTTCTCCGTAGTGACCTGTTTAATGATAGAAACAGAAGCAGCCGTTTCTTGATGCTGTCGCACTCTGGGTATGTGAAGTTTTAACATTTTCAAAACAAAAGATATGATAAAGTGGGCCATGGATATGCTTTTTTTATGCTCTGTATATATCCCTATCATATATACAGAGATGAATACATAGCTGAAAACCCTCAATTATTTCTCAGTGAATAAATTTTAAAGAAGAAATAGCAGTACCCACCTTCCCTCAGCCTAAGTTCCTCATCCCCAAGCTCCTCCCATCCCTTCCTTCCTCTCACATCCCAGTCCTTGGACCTCCACGGGAAGCCATCCATCTTGCAGCATGTCTCTCAGTTGACCCTGCTGCACTGATCAATATGAAGGGAGGCCCAAAGAGGAAAAGGAAAAATCGGATTCTTGCAAATCATCCCCATTAGAGAGCAGATCATTCAGTGTAGTTGCAGACTGGCTTTGCAGGGAACAAGGGGAAGGCATGCATGTTTTCCCATGGCTCACAGCTTATAAAGAAGTATGCAGGAGGCAGGAATATGTGTCCCTTGTCCATGTCCCCTGTGTAGTGAGGGGGTGTGCTCCCAGCACCAACCTCAAAGTACAGAGGAACTAGCAACATGGATTGATCCGGAGAAGGAGTCCCTACACAACCATGGAGGCCAAGACACAGTGTCTGTGTCAGCCCACGGCAAGACGCCAATCTAAGAAGTGCTATGTCATGGTCCTTTAGGAAAACCTGGCCTCTGGTTTCAGGCAATCCCAATGCCTGGCTTCAAGGTAAATATAGTTACTACCAGCACAATCTCAGTTAACGTGGAAGAAAATGTACTGAGGAAAGACAGATGAGGAGAGCAAGGGGACATAAGAAAGAAAGCAGTCCCTCATCCCAGAGCTTGACTAAGCCTCTCACCAACTGACAGCAAGAACTGCAGCACAACACACAGTATTTGCTGTGAAGATAAAACCTAGAAATGATATCCCTTTCATATATAATATCTTATATTAAGGCCTACATGGGTAGGGCTTCACTTCTTTCCCCAGGCATTGTCTGAGAATCTCAAACAAGACTATTACCTTTGTTTATAGAGAAGGTATTGTATTTTTCTGCATCCCAGGAATCTTATCAACTGCAATCCTATCATACATCACTTTAGAATCACTTCCTGATTTCATCTGTTCCTTAGTCACTCCTCAAGTTAAATCAGTCAGTTCCATCCCTATCAAAATCCTATATGTGACTAAAAAACAATCAGCTGTGACCCCTCCCTTGAGATTTGCCCACACTGAGCATGTCCTCCTCTCTGTGACTTCTCTGACGAGTCGATGCCCATGTTCTCACATCTGTCTTATTCTCTTCTGAGATCCTACCTTTCTCTGAACCCTTGTGCTCATGTTTAGGTTAGAGTCCCCCACTAAACCCCACCTCTGCTTTATACACTAATTCTAAAGTTCTTCTCTGCAATAAAGCCATAGGTCCAGGTCCTGAAAGAGCAGGCAACTCCTCAAGCTGCTTCAGGCAACAGTGGCAAGCAGTGCCTCCTGCCTCTGTCCTCTAGTACACTAACAACTCATTCAAATGCCCTATGGTCATGTCTATCCTAATGTCTTTGAGGTAACCATCAGTGTACCTAGGTTATAACTTAAATCATCCTTCACCCCATTCCCTACCAACATACAGCTGCATTACCCATAAATAGACTTTGTGTCCTCAGAATACATTCCATTAGTCCATACAGGCTAATTAAATCACCCAATTTCAACACTTTGTACTTTCCAGGGTTTGATGGACTTCAAATGTGTTATTGACCTATGCTAAATGAGCCAAAATATTAGCATTCTTACAAGAATTCACTCCAAGAATGCAAGACTTCAAAAAAAAAAAAAAGACTCCAGTGGAAGACATGGTGTGGACACTGCAGTACTTTGACAGGGATTACCTTGGAAGTATCTGTGGACAGGACCCACCAAGTACCCCAACTTGGTATATATGCTGTGCTAGATACTGTCCACCAAGGCTCTCCCTGTGTGGGAAAGGAAACATCCTGTAACCCAAATGGAAATACTGGAGAGACTCTCAGGACAGCACAGAACTTACACAGACAGGTAAAAAGAATGCAATTGGTCTTGACCAGGAGGATTTGTGACAGACATTGCCCTTCAGATGAGCTTAGGTAATAGCTCAGCTTCCAAAGGCTTAGATGAGCAAAGTGGAATGTACCAGACAAAGGAAGGGATGGGAGCAAAAGCCGGGAATGGCAGTGGGCATGAACCCCTGGGGACCTCTCTGCAATGGGTGGTTCTGTGCATAGGCAGATCTCAGAGGCAAAACCTAATCTTGGCTTCTGTAAGTTACAGCCTCTCTGGGTTTCAATTTTCCATTGAGATAAACACAGTAGGCAAAAAGATCTAAGACTTCAGCTGCTCTCTAATTAGTGGCTGAGCCTGAATGAGAGACTCTTCAGCACTAGTGTAAGTCCTGGGAGATTCTCTAAGGTTGATGGAGAGCCTCCATGTTGTCAACTTGGGTGATTATGAGATGTAGCCCGCTTCAGATGATGGCAACAGAAGAGCTGAAATGTACTAATGAAATCGGGGGTGAAAAGGAAGCAGAGAAAAATATATGGTGCCCAGACTCCAGGCTATGTTGTAAAGGAGAGCAAACTCTACCTGCCCAGGTTAAAGAGATGGAATGAAACCTGCTTCCTGTGCTCTATCCCAAATGCAGACAGTGGCAAGTCCCAACCTTTAACCTTCCCATTTTACAGGCATAGAAACGGAACCTCATGCAGAGTAGGCCTATGCTCTGTGCCTCTCCTCTCCTATTCAGCCCCACAGATGATATGTCCCTGAAGGGGAGTCCATCCTATTAACCCAGAAGATCTTACTGGTCTTCCTCCTGTTCAGCACAGAAGTGATGGACTCATTCTCTGACTCCCTTGTGTGGCTCCATCTCTTCCACCGCACAAGGAATCATCTCTGAGCTGTTCAGTACTGGATCCCTAGCACTGAAGCTGAATCAGCCACAGGGCAGACTCAGGCTCAGAACATGCTAAGAAAAACAGTAGGTAAGTGATGGATGGATGGATGGATGGATGGATGGATGGATGGATGGATGGATAGATGGATGGGTGGGTGGATGGGTGTATGAATGGATGGATGGATTGGTGGGTGGATGGGTGGATGGATGGATGGGTGGGTGGATGGGTGTATGAATGGATGGATGGATTGGTGGGTGGATGGGTGGATGGATGGATGGGTGGGTGGATGGGTGGATGAATGGATGGATGGATTGGTGGGTGGATGGGTGGATGAATGGATGGATGGATTGGTGGGTGGATGGATGGATGGATGGGTGGATGGATTGGTGGGTGGATGGATGGATGGGTGGATGAATGGATGGATGGATTGGTGGGTGGATGGGTGGATGGGTGGATGAATGGATGGATGGATTGGTGGGTGGATGGATGGATGGATTGGTGGGTGGGTGGATGGATGGATGGGTGGATGGATTGGCGGGTGGATGGATGGATGGGTGGATGAATGGATGGATGGATTGGTGGGTGGATGGGTGGATGGGTGGATGAATGGATGGATATATTGGTGGGTGGATGGATGGATGGATGGATGGATGGATGGATGGATGGATGGGTGGATGGATGGATGGATTGATGGATGGATGGATGGATTGGTGGGTGGATGGGTGGATGGATGGATGGGTGGATGAATGGATGGATGGATTGGTGGGTGGATGGGTGGATGGGTGGATGAATGGATGGATGTATTGGTGGGTGGATGGATGGATGGATGGATGGATGGATGGATGGATGGATGGGTGGATGGATGGATGGATTGATGGATGGATGGATGGATTGGTGGGTGGATGGGTGGATGGATGGATGGGTGGATGGATGGATGGATGGATGGATGGATGGGTGGATGAATGGATGATGGATTGGTGGGTGGATGGGTAGATGGATGGATGGATGGATGGGCAAGTGGAGTCTCTTGATGTCAGACTGTGCTTATTATGCTTCAGCCCACATGTTTAGATAAGACAGAATGAATTATGAGTCAGTTAACCATTAAAAAAATTTATAGGAGAGGAAAACCACAGAAAGTCATGTTGTTTACAGTATCGGAGGTCACAGTCAGCTCTACACATGGTATGTAACTGATCTGCATTATTAGCCTGCTAAAGAAAATAAATGCATAAAAATAAACTATATTTTTAAACTAGCATCTTCTATTTTGCAAAATGAAATTTTAAGAACAAAATTTGGAGAAATGTGTCGTGTATATGCATTAATGGGGAAAATAAGGAAACCCCATTTCTCTATATAAGGTAGTTCAATAAAAATTATGTCTTTTTCTGATCTTCGGTCTTCATTCCTCTGGGTTAGTTCCCTATCAACTGAGATTCTGATCAACCCACTTATTAAGTGGGGATTCTGACAGATAATCAAGTCTCATCACATGTAGGAGGACATCCTAGGACCACACCTCACAGAACAACAGGGAGAGCTTGAGCTGAACAGAAACCAGTCAGCCCTACTAGATACATAGATCCTTCCCTGACCCTGTTCATCTCTGCATTGCCTTAACATGCCAGCTCTTCTCCCCAGCACCCACTTCATTTTGTTTCATTTTGTCTCACTGTACTTTGGGTTTTGGACTGAGTCTATCCCCAGGTGTGCTTCAAATTCTGGAATTACAGGAGCATGCCACTGTTCCTGGCACTGACAGCTCATTTGTTACCTGGTGGGAAGTTGGCTGTCTTTAAACTCAAATTAGGAGAATCATGTGTTGGTCTTTTGATCCCATGAAAAAGAATCCATCTGATTCTTGGATTACCCACCCACTCCTTCTATCAATCACTATCGGTGTTCAACAGCCAAGCCTTGATTACAGGAACATCCCTATAGACAGAAGATCCAGGTCTATTTCCAGAAGAGGAAACCTGGAAACACCTTCCACATAACCAAAGAAACTGCTGTAATCTGTTAAATTCATCTCTGTGGGGAAATCCTTGGGAAATTGCCATAATCCACTGTGTCTCAGAAGAGCACACTCCACTTCAGGGTATGACATGGAAAATGTATGATGAGAGCCTTTTCAAGCCTGTTCTCCCATGAGCTACTGAAGAATATCCAGGCAGTGACCTGATATTTACCCCAATATTTCATATAAACAAGTTAATATAGCTCATTTGAATATGTAGCTTAGAGAAGAGAAATGCATATTTTAATAGAATATTTTTATTTTTCTTTGAGAATTTCATACATGTATATTCATACTATATGTCAATCATCTTCACCTCTGCTCTCCCCCTCCAGACCCATCCTCACATGCCACTCTCAATTTCAGATCTTTTTTTTTTTTAACCTATGATGTCCAACTAGTATTGACCATATATTGAATTAGTGTGGAGCCACTCATTAGAGCATCTTCAGCCTACCAGGTACTGCATCCCTAAAGAAAACTGGCTCTCCCTCACCTAGCACCCATCAACTCTCAATCAATCCTCAGGGGTGGAGGTTCATGTGACCCTCCCACATCTGTACTGATATGTCTATTTTTGCTGGTCTTATCTAGGTTTTGTGTAGCAGCCGTAGCCACTGTGCATTCATGAGTACAAGGGTCTTGTCATATCCAGAAGACACTGTTTCACCTCAGTCTTCTCTGATCACTGGCTCTTGGAATCTTCTTGCTTCTGTGATCTTTCCTGACCTTTGTAGTAGAGTTCTGACATAGATGCTCCATTTATGAAAGAGCACTCCACAGACACTTGTAAGAGAAATGCATACATTTCTGGAACATAGGATGGAACATAGGTTCCATCATGGGAAGGCTTACCCACTGTCTCAATGCCTAGTGTATATGAAACCTCCATCAAACAACTTTTTCCAAAGGCAACGTGAGCTGTACCACGGTCTGCAGGCTCAGCTTTCCTGTGAAGCAAAGCTCCTTTCAGGTAAGCAGTATTTAAGCACACATATAGTTTCTAAGAACTATTTATGGTCCCCTTAAGACCTTGTTGAAATAACAGGGTCTCTCCCTCTTATCCAAGCAAAGAACCTTGATTAACCCTGAGAACCTTGCTACATGCTCGCACTTCAGCCCCTGCCTTTCTACCCTATTTCTAGGGAACCACCCCTCCACTAGATTTCTGACAGATTTTGTTCCAATGACAGAGATCCTTGGACTCCTTCCTGCCAGGGCCATCTGCCAACATCTCCAAATCTTGTCTCCTTCCACACTCATCACCCACTCTGCCCCAGAACGTTGGATGACTCTCCTGGGAGGTGACCATTTAAGAGTTCACTTCTTCACTGACATTTCACCCAAAAAGTGTCACTGGTCTGTATTCCTCTTCAGTGGTGCGAATCTCATCTGGCCCTAGCCTGACATACCCAGATATACAGAACAACATAAACCAACATTCACGGTGACAGTCACACTGTGTCAACATCCCATTCCATATCAGCCAGCATATTCATGAAAGCTGAAAGGACAGGAAACACCCATGTACAAGTGACAGTTGTCCCTCCACAGCAGGTACACAGTACCTTACGACATACCTGGGTAATAGTAGTTTATTCAACTCCAATGAATAGAGTTCATACAGGAAAATTATTATAGGCATCTTCCTAGGCTGGCTAACACAAGCAATGAGGAACCCTTGCTCAGTCCTTTTGTTCTGCCACGAACTTGCTTATAGACTCTCAAGAGAAATACACTATAACTTACCTTTGAGCTTGTCCAGATAGAGTGGAAGAAGAGAACCATGGGTCCCCACTCTCCATAGAGAGATATTCTAGGCCTAGGAACTTAGAGCAGCATCTCTCTTGAATAACATTAACTAGGAACTCATTACATATACATATTCACAGGCCTTGTCCAGCTCCATTGAGTCGGAATCTCTGGGGGTTAGACTCCTCCACCTTTCCTAACAAGGTATCCATGGATTTTTACCATCTCCAGTAAGGTAACAGTTCTGGGAGGTATTAAAATAGCTCAAGGGTTAATTCCCCATTCCTGAAATTCTGATTAGATCTGGGCATCATATTTAAGAAATTCCCAATGTAAGCCAGTTGTGATGGCCCATACTTATAATCTTAGTACTTGGGAGGCAGAAGCAGAACTGTCACAGGTTCAAAACCACCCTGAGCTACAAGGTAAGACTCTGCCTCAAAAAAAGGGGGAGGGGGTTACCTGGGCAGGGTGGGAAGGAAAAAAAACCTCCCAGTAAAGAGTAAGAAACACCAGAGAGGAGGAAAGCCAACAATCAGATGAATGCCTTTCTCAGTCCTGATCCTCTGATCCTCCATTTCTAATGGATGAGAGTTCATGCAGAGGTTCATAACCATTTAAACTGTAAGAAAAAGTGACTGTTGAATGAGTGCTCAGCCATAAACAGGACATCTACATTACACACCCCAGTGCTCAGAGAACATCACCAAAGAGGAGAGCAGAAAAAAATGTAAGGGATACAGGACAGATATATGATGAAATGCTGAACATTTGACTGCTGGACCCATGAACTCACACACAGCAGCAGTGGTAACCTGCATAAGACCAGGCCCACCAATGTGTCCTCATGAGTGGAGGTGGAGCTTCTGAGGCCACACTCTTCCTGAGGAGCAGTTAATTATTAGAGACAGTAATGGTCTTCAGTGATGTAATCACTGGTAATTTTCCCATACTCCAGTAAAGAACAATATACCCATGCTGATGGAACATTGTAGTTTAATGCATCAGAGCACAAAAGAGGATAAATTAGGAAAGAGAATTTGTTGGAAAGGGTTTAGTGAGAGGGGAATACAAAAGGATAATACCAAAGGAATATACTCTAATATCTTATATTTGTGTATGAAGTTGAAATGCATGATAATATATACTTATATATATTATACACATATTACAATAATCAAAATTATATACTATATTATATATTATGTATATATTATATATTATACATACAATATATAATAAATTTTAAAACTCCAGAGTTCTAGCATTACATTTTGGCAACACTGCAGACCAGAATAAGTTTGTTCTGTGCTTAATGAAACTGGACTTTCAAGGTTCCTACAGCAGACTCCTTTGTCTAATTATATAATATGTAGAATATATAATATATAACATATAATTAATATATAATATGTAATTAATACATAACATATAATATATTATATAATATAATGCAACATATGATGTATGTTGTATGATATAATATGCAATATATAACATATAATATGTAATATATTCTATATAATATATGACATGTTTTGTCTGATATGTACTATATTATATATAATATTGACTAATTCCATAATATATAATTATGTATAAAATGTATATATATAAATACATATTTATATATTATATAATTTTATATTACATAGTTTTGTTATACATAATATATATTATATATACATAATATAATTCATATATTATAAAAATATATATAATTATATATTATACATAATATGTCATGTATATATAATATATTGTTATATATTATATAATATACAAAATATATATTTCAATATATTTCTACTACTTATTTATTCTTTTCTGTTTATTTATTACTTCCATTTACATCTCCATCACAATCCCCTCTCTCCACCCCTTCTAGTCCCACCCTCGCACCATCTCCCCCTTCTCCCACCTATCCTACTCCTCCATTGTAGGATGCCCCCACATATCAACCGCCCTCAGTTCAGCAGCCATATGAGGACTAAGAGCTTCCTCTTACACTGGGGGCCTAGATGGCAGCCTCCAATTACTTATAATTATATAAACAGTTATATAAAAATTATATATAATTACATAAATTTAATATTATATAGTTATATAAAATTTGTATAATATATAAATGAATATATAAATGTTTATGTTATTTACAATTATGTGTTATAATTAATTATAATCTATATTATGTATATATAAAATATATTGCTATATTATATATTATCATATAATATATAATACATTTCAATATATTTATATTATTTATTTTATATATTTTACATAATTATGTAAGTGATTATATACAAATTATATATAATTATATAAATTTAATATAATTATTTATATAGCTATATAAAATTTGTATATAAATATATAAATAACATTTATGTTATTTACAATAATATATTATTATTACTTATATTAATATACTTATATAAAATATATATTGTATATAATATGTAAGATAATTATTATACATCATATATGTATAAATGATCAAAATAAGAAGGACACTACCTAGTTCCCAAGGTGAACCTCTAGTCAGCTACTTTAAGGGAAACTTGGGATTAAAGGGTCCTGAAGTTTCCCAGCTCTAAGCTCTGCTCACCATCTCCCCACCTGTCCTGCATCCCTGCACACAAGCAGCTCCATCTGTCCTTGATTTGCATGTTCAGCCCCTGTAGACAGACTGGCCAGCTTGACACAGTCACCATCTCATTTTCTAAGGCTCCATAAATGTCAAGCTTCTTGTTATTCACATTATTTTTGTGTTAGTTATGGCTGTTGGTATCATCATCAAATCAAATCAGAAGATTTTACAGGCTTGTTGTAAAATTCTATCTGGATGTCTGCCACTCTCGCTGAGGGCCTACTCAGGCAATGTCCCATCTGCTATCTGGAGGAAATACCAGAGCTAAATGAGAAGAGGAAGAACCAGCAGAATCAAGGGGCTGGCACCTGAACCTTGGTTATGTCCATCCACCCACCCACCTTCCCACCATGCCCCTGATCTTCATAGATGTCCACTGAACACCACAGTTTGAGTTGTGCCCTGGATATTAGTCAGGGTCAGGCGCTATGCCGCAGCCCGGAAGCTACATCTTATGTGTCCTTGCAATTATGCACTTCTTAACCTTTATGCCTTGTGGATATTTTTAGTTACAAAACACTTTTCATAGTCTCATCTGTAGGCCATAACTCTTTTTGTGTTGTTGTATTAAGAATATCCACAAAGAGAATTACTCTGAATTCATTTCATTTAGAGATTAATGTGCATGGCACATATCAAGTGCATTTGAACATCCCTATCTATATAGGAAGCAGTCTTCCTCAGCCTAGGGGCAGTGCTGGGCAGAAAGGTGAATTCCCGGGTCCCTGCTGTTACTTTACACTTCAAAGGGACCCACTATATCTCCTACCAGTCCAGGGCCTAGAGCTGCCTCTCCATGACCAGGAATCCTGTGGTGTTTACGGTACCTTGATTTCTGTTCACATTATGTGAACCACTGTGTGTGTGTGTGTGTGTGTGTGTGTGTGTGTGTGTGTGTGTGTGTGT
>CAJQZJ010008773.1:11315033-11343028 GCA_907164525.1 Lophiomys imhausi
TGTGTGTGTGTGTGTGTGTGTGTGTGTGTGTGTGTGTGTGTGTGTGTCTGTGTGTGTGAGTGTGTCTGTGTGTGTGAGTGTGTGAGTGTGTCTGTGTGAGTGTGCCTGTCTGTGTGTGTCTGTCTGTGTGTGTCTGTGTGTCAGTGTGTCTGTGTTTTTGTCTGTGTGTCTGTCTGTGTGTCAGTGTGTCTGTGTGTCAGTGTATCTCTGTGTCTGTGTGTGAATGAATCTATGTGTGTGAGTCTGTGTGTGTGAGTGTGTCTGTGTGTGTGAGTGTGTCCATGTGTCAGTGTGTCCATGTGTCAGTGTGTCTGTGTTTCAGTGTGTCTGTGTGTGTGTCTGTGTGAGTGTGTCTTTGTGTGTGTGTCAATGTGTCTGTGTGTGTGGGTGTTTGTGTCTATGTGTGTCTGTGTGTATCAGTGTGTCTGTGTGTGACTGTGTGCATCTGTGTGTGTCTTTGTGCACAAGTGGAGATCAGAGGTCAGTCTCTAGTTTTAACTTACTTTTTGAGACAGGCTCTCTCACTAACCCTGGAGCTCACTGACTTGCCTAGTGTCTGGGTAGCCAGTGAGTGTCCAGGATCCTTTGTCCCCACCTCCCCAGAGCTGGGGTTGCAGGCACCTGCCACTGCAAACAGTTTGTCCAGTTGGTGCTGGAGATCAAGCTCAGATCCTCATGCTTAAATAGCAAGAACTTTGCCAACCAAGCCTTCTCCCTGGCTCTAAATCACCCACATCTGAACAATATGCCATTTTTCTTTTTAGAACAAAATTACTTGCATAGAACAATTTCCCTTTAAGGCAAAATGTGTTCAATACCTGTACCCCAAAATGGTGGTATACATAAATAAAAAGCAAATAAAACTAAAAATGTAAATATTCCAAAATACTGGCATTACTTTTTGGCAACACTGCAGACCAGAATAACCCTGTTCTGTTCTTGACGTCATTGGCCTCTCAAGGTTCCCACAGCAGACCCTTCTGTCTAGGCAGAATACCCTCTTCCTTCTACATATCTGCCTATTTTCTACCTCCTTCCCTGGTTCTACCATATACCTCACACACTAAATCACACTGTATATGATTGATGTGCTCACCACACAGGAAGGTATACAATAACCAATGAACCATTTCATTCCAGAAGGCCCTCCTTGACTTTCTACTTCCTAGGGTAGTTGATCTTCCCATATACTCTCACAAAACAAACACAAATGACCCTTGGTCACCAGTTGGTGATGCTGTTTGGGGAGGCAATGGGAAAGTGGTACCGCCTTACTAGAGGAATACATCACTGGAGGTGGGCTTTGGAGATTTATAGTCTGGTCATAGTTCTTGTGTTCTCTCTTTATCCCCCTCCCTCCTTCTCTCCCTCCCTGTCTTTTCATTTCTTATGTGCAGACAAACCCACCTCTTGCTCCAGCCACCATATAACACTCTCCCAGTGACTGTGGACTATAGTTCTCTAGAATATACATAAGCCAAATAAACTTTCTTCCTTAAGTTGCTTTTGGTTGTGGTATTTAATAACACTAACACAAAAGTAGCAGACTCCCTATGTGGTAACTACATTCTGATGGTTGGTATTGTCACCTTATAGCCTTCAGCTACAGAATGAGCTGTTTTCAAGTTAGTTGGTGAGCACCTGTACATTAGACCCCAGTGATGCCAGCCCAGGAGAAAGATGTTTCCAATGACATTACTTTGCCCAGTAAACACCATGAAATACAGAACTCATATACTGACATAGGCTATACAGAGTTTTCTAGAAACTGAGAATGTTCTAGCCCAAGATGAAACAGTCTGCATGTCTGCCATCATATCAGGTTTATGGGGCTCTGGTTGTAAGCCTGGGACTGTATTAGTCCCTGTGGAGAGGGAAAATCATGCTTCTTGCTTCAGGAAAGCTTATATTTTTGTACTGACAAGATATTCATATCCAAAGCTATGGGCCTCAAATTCAATCTACAGCCCCAAGGAAATACAAACATGCCTACATCAATCAACAGACCTGACCCACCATCCAGAAAGTCAGATGAGTCATTGCAATGACACTATGAAGACAATTTGAGAACTTGGAGGGAAGTGACTAAGCTCACCAAGACCAAAGGATCTTCGGGGGTATTGAGCTAAGGCATGCGGAAACTAGTCAAGTCTGTAGAGAGTCATTTTTCTCTCCAAATTGAAGTATTTTCATTTATTTCTATGTCAGGATGCAGATATGCAGCTGAGTAATAAATGGAGATTGGGGGCCATCAAACAGCATGATAATAACACCAAATATTTACAAATCCCTGCCCCTGGGGTGCTCAGAGGCACTTTACTATTTTGTAGGCTATAAACAAGAATCACTGTAATGCTCAGCACATCCATATCTATAACATACACAATGAGAGTCCAGCAAGACCGGAAGCAAAGGCCATGCAACCAGCATATGTGCTTATACCCAGCATCCCTTACTTCCTGTGGGCTCAGCAATCACCATGTATGTATGTTTGTACCCAGCATCCTTCACCTTCTCTGGATTCAGCAACTAGCATGTGTGTCTGTAACCAGCATCCTTTCCTTCCTCTGGATTCAGCTTAAATTTATTCTTCTGCTTCTGCTTCTTGATTGTCTGCTATGGAACAACAGTCAATGTTTAAGAGATTCTCAAGTGGCCACAGATATTGCACCATCATTCCCACAGTTGGGTTAGGGCCCCTGAGCTATGTCTAATGAATGCACAATGATAAACGCCACTCCTGCGTTGAGAAAGTTACAATAAGTGGTTCCAGACTGGAGAGGTAGCTCAGTAGTTAAGAACAAATACTGCTCATGCAGGGGACCCAACTTCTATTCTCAGCACCCAGAGCAGGCAGGTCACAGCTTCTCACCATCCCAGCACCAGTGGATCTATTGCCTTCTTCTATCCTTCCTGGGTGCCTGCACTCACGTGAACATACCACCACCACCACCACCACCACCACCATCACCCTCCACACACATACACAGAGAGAGAGAGAGACAGAGACAGAGACAGAGAGAGAAACAACATTTTAAATATAAAGGTAAAAACATTTTTAATAAACTAAATATTCTCCCACTGCTATTGAAACCTGGGAGGTCACATGGAGACTCAGGAGGACACGTGGAGACCTGGAAAACTCAAAAGGTTCAGAAACAGAGGAGCAAGAACCCTAGTCACCAGACAGGTGGCAGACTTCACCTCAGACTCTCTGTGTATGGAACAAACTTGCGCTGTGCCTAGCCACTGGGGTAGCAGGAGTTACTTGTACCCCCAGCGCAGCTTAACCTGTCCTGCCATATATAATCCATCAGTCATTGTTGCCTCAACAGCTATTGCTGGCAAAGTCCCAATTGCTTACAATTTACTCTCCGTCTGGGCACGGGCTTGGAGTGATCTCTCCTGCACCAAGAAGGTGAATCCTGAATTAATCTCAGCGAATATCAGTCCTTGCCAGATTGGATTAGGCTCTGGCATGTGATCTGTCTGTGAACACAGTATCTCCTTGGTAATTTCAGGATGACTTTCTCCAACATGAACCTATACACATCTATGACCTCAAGGGTAAGGACAGAATCTACAAGGTAAAGATGGTGGGGAAGACAGAAGGAAAGAACACAGGTGAGTTCTTGAAATAACTTATGAACCATAAGCTAACCAAGCAACTCTGTCACGTCTCTACTATTTTGAGTTAGTTGTTGTCTAAAAAGTACCTGCCACTCAAGTCAGCAGTTTCAACCCAGCTGCACATTAGCTCTGAGGAGAGTTTGAGATACAGCCATGTCTCAGTCACACCCCCAGGGGTTCTGTGTTAACCCAACTGCTCTGGAGCCCAGACATCAGCTCCAGAGGGCAGAGCACTGTGAGATGCAGGGGAAGCCTTTCTGATATCCCATGCCCCTGTAAGTACCAGCCACAGAGCTTTGTCTGCAAATAGGCCCTCTCAAGATGTCCAAACAACTCTGCAAAGCTTTGCTTTATGCTGAAAGCTCAGATCCTGAACAACAAAAGAAAGCAAAGCCTATGCCGCAGAGAGATGGCCGGAAGGACATGGGCCACCTCCCCACTCTCTCTGTCATGTTCCAGGGCCTCTTTCTGAACTGTGCAGACAGTTCTCCCAGATAACAACCATCCCTTCCCCTCTTTTTATTTCCCTAGGACTGGAAGGAACATCCTGAATCCTTCCACCAACTTCCCTGTGTACCTTTCCCTTACAGAGCAAGGCAATCAGAACCTGCAGGGCTCTCATCTGCTACAGGCTATTTAGTGCAGACTCCAGAGGAGGCAGAACCGGAACCTCATTCTGAATCACCCTAAAGCCACAAAGCTACCCATCACCAATTCCTGTCTATTGTGTAGCCTTAGGCCTCTGCTCCACAAGCAGGGCTTGGGGTACCGTGAAGCACACATCAAACAGGGTAGGGACTTTCTTGGGATGGCTAAGCAGGTTGTGTGGGATCATGTGACTGGTTCCTGAGTTTAAAACTACTCTGCATTTCTTGAGATTTTAATCTAAGTTCAGGTATACATTTTTTCTTCCCCTTCCTATGTTTGGATTTTAAATATCCTACCTCTTTGCTACAATGTGCATTATCTGTACCAGCCCAGGAAATATGGAGCCAAACAATCAAGGACTAAAAACATGAGCCAAAATAAACTCTTCATCTTGTAGGTCAATTTTCCTGGGCATTTTGTCATAATCCCAAGAAGCTGGTTGACACTGATGGTCTTGACCTAGGCTGGCACAGCATCTCTGCTGTTGGGAATTGGCACTGCTGAGCAAAAGGTCTCGGAGTGTATGTGGGCTCTCACACTCCAGCAAGTGAGCTTTTTCACAGGACAGAAGCAGTGCTGCAAGAGAAGGCAAACCTACACAAGACTCTGTGGTCTAACCTTGGAACCGAGAAAACATCACTTTCTCTGCATTCTCTTGAGTACAGTACACCTAAAGACTAGTGTGATTCATGTGGTAAAACAGAGGCTCTACTCCTAAGTGAAAGAACCAAAGATATATGACAAAGGAAATAGGGTTGGAAGAATATCTTATATTTTAATATCACACCACTAGATACCATCATTGCTGAATGGCTGGTCACCAGCACGATAATCTTACCTTCATTTCTGTTACCATGATAAAACACCCTGATCAAAAGCAAAATAGGTTTCTCGGTGTTTAATTTCTTAAGTTCTTTATATATTTTGGATATTAGCCCTCTGTCAGATGTGGAGTTGGTGAAGATCTTTTCCCAATCTGTAGGCTGCTGTTTTGTTCTGACAGTGTCCTTTGCCTTACAGCAGCTTTCCAGTTTCATAAGGTCCCATTTATTGATTGTTATACTCCAACAAAAAATGGGGTACAGATCTAAACCAAAAATTCACAAAAGAGGAATTTATAAGGGTCAAGAGACACATGAAGAAATGCTCAACATCCTTAATCATCAGAGAAATGCAACTCAAGACAACTCTGAGAATCCATCTCACATATATCAGAATGGCTAAGATCAAAAACTCAAATGACAGCACATGCTGGCGAGGTTGTGGAGAAAGGGGAACACTCCTCCATTGCTGGTGGGGGTGTAAACTTGTATAACCACTATGGAAATCAGTCTAGCAATATCTTAGAAAACTTGGAATAGCTCTACCTCAAGATCTAGCCATACCACTCCTGGCTATACTTCCAGAAGATTCCTCACCAAACCATAAGGATATCTCCTCAACTATACTCATAGCAGCTTTATTTGTAATAACTAGAAACTGGAAACAACCCCAGATGCCCTTCAACTGAAGAATGAATTAAAAAAAAAAGCATGGTACATCTACACAATGGAATACTACTCAGCTATCAGAAACAAGGAAATCATGCAAATCGCAACCAAATGGCTGAACCTAACCCAGGCTCAGAAAGATACACATGACATGTATTCACTTATAACTGGATTTTAGCCATATAGTACAGGATATCCTACAATCAACAGATCCAAAGAAACAGGAACATGGACTTTGTTACATGTTAGTGGGACACTCCACCCCAGTGGAGCTACCATGTAGGCCACCAGTGCAAGAGGAAGCTCTTAGCCCTCATGTGACTGATGAGCTGAGGGGGGCTGATATGTAGGGCACTCCACACTGCAGGAGTAGGATAGGTGGGAGAAGGGATAGAGGGTGGGAGGTTGGGACCAGCAGAGGTGGATGGAAGGGACTATGATGGAGATATAACCAATTAATAAATAAACATAAAAACAAAAAAAGCAGTAGGAGGGTGAGGGGGAAGAGGGTAGGAGGTGGGATTGGAAGGGGGGGAGGGAGAGGACTGTGATTGTGATGTAACTTGAAGAAATAAATAAATGTAAAAAAAAAAGCAACTTAGGAGAGGAAGGGTTGATTTGGCTTTCAATTTCAGGCTACAGCCCATCACTGAGAGATTCAAAGAGCTGATCACATTACATCTGCAGTCAAGAGCAGAGGGAAACAAATATTCCCACACTGCCTGCTTCCTTCTGCTCTCATGTAGTCTTCTCCTGTCTTGTAGAATTCAGGAACATGTATCCAGAGAATGATGTTACTACAGTGGAATGGATCTTCTCACATGAGCTAACAACCATCCAGGCATGCCCACAGACCAACCTGATCTAAACACATCCTGAGCTGAGGCTCTCTTCTCAGGCAATTCTAGGTTGTAGCTAGTTGACAATTAAGAACCAACCAGCACAACTCTGACACAAAAAGTCTGCAGAGCTCTGTGCTACTGTGCTATAAAGTGTTAAGAAATATGGTATCTTTGTGTGATATTGCAAGAGGTAACTCTTGAACGGTGAGAGATTTTATAGAATAGCCACTTTCCCTTTGGAGAGCTGACAGATCACCCAAAATGAAGATCCCAGTACCAGAGTGGCAACTCAAAACTCAGACTATAATTTCCAAGAGAGCTTCCTCCCCAAACACCATCTCATAAAGGCTGCTCATGACCTTGAACTCCAAGGACATGCACACTCCATTTTTCTTCAAATTACCTCTGAACAATTACATTCATATTTCACTCATGTCTAGCAATCCGAAACCCAGGACTCCAAATTGTCTTTAATGTGAAACATGACTAACTCCTTCCCTGGGTGAATATTTTTGCCGGCGGGGGGGAGGGGGGGTTGAGGGTGACACCTTTTAAGCAGATTCTTACAAATTGAACTCCCTACAGAATATGTAAAGTGCCACTCTGAATGTAAAGAAAAAAAAAATCTTTGCTGCACAAATCCAAGTTCACTAGCAACATGCGCTGCTTTACTGTATCTCCCATCCTTCAGCCATGTTGAAGCTCCTAGGCAAATGCAACATACCCACAGTACTTTTACACAACTCTGCTGTCACCCCCAATACCTCAAATATCCCAAAAACCCATGGGATCCTGCATTCATTATTTTTATATCCCTGTGGCCCAATATTTTATAGAAACAAAAAGGAGGAAGGATTTATTTGACTCATGACTTCAGATTTCCTCTAGTATTGTGGGAAAGGGATGTGGGAGTCCACAATGGGGGGGGGGGGGGGGCAGAGACTCTTCACTGCACAGTGTCAGAGGGAGAGAATGCAAGACCCGCATCAGGGCCTGTCTCTGTATTCTTCAAGGGCACACCCTAGGAACCTACTGCCATCAGCTAGGCTCCACCTCCTTGAGTTCCATAAACCTCCCAAAACAATGCCACCAGCAGGGGACCAACTGTTCAAAAGAGAAGATTTAAGATTCAAACCATCACAGATACTATTGGCTGTTTCCTAGGCTTTTCAAGTTTTCAAAGTGAAGGGAATTTTTGCCTATAAAAAGTAACTCAGTTATTTTTTCCATATGTTCCTTCTATTTTTTCCAAAGAAAAATATTAAAATATTGGAAATAGTTTATGTGTTGTGCAAGAGGCAAGGGGTCAAATTCTGGTGTCTATCTTAGTCACCCTCCTTCTCAATTTTTAAGACACAGTCTCTGACTGAACCTGTATCCCACCAAATTGTCTCGACTGACTGGCCTCCATTCTACAGTTACAGACCAGCGCTGCCTCAAACAGCCTTTTCCATGGGTGCTTGGGATTCTAAACTCATGTCTTGTGTTTGCATAGCAAACAGTTTAGCAACAGAGCTGTCTCCCAACCCAGAAACACTATTTTTTGAAGGAAAAGGAGAGGAAAAAAGAGATTAAGGATAAAAATCCCACTTGGCAGCCAAAATTTTCAAATAGATTAGTGATTAAAGGGATTGAGTTACATGGTGTCACAGCCTTGTCTCAAATCACTCTTTCCTTTATCAGCCAGGCAAGCTGTGTGTTCACCGAATGACTGCTTTTCCCCTCCACAATTTCAGCATGCTGGTAACTTGAGGGTAGCCCTTAAATACATTCACAGCAACAGTGCCTCCAGCAAACAGCCCAACCCTAACCTGTTTATAGTACTTATATCACAAATAATTTATATACATATGTGTATTATATATATTTGTGGAGACCAATATAATGTTTTAGTTTGTGTTCATAATGCATAATGACTAAATCAAACTAATTAACAAATCTGTAACTTTAGCTACCTACCTATACCACAGTGGCTTTTATTATTTTTGTACTATACTTAATTATACATTCTAATTTCTTTTACTATCCTTAATACCTTATGCCTCCTGCCCACCCCTTGTTCCTTCCAACCTCCCAACACTATGAAGGAGAGAAAGAAGGTTAAAGGTGAAAGGGAGCATAGTTCTCCTTAAGCTACTTCCTGCTGATTAGGTTCATTGGGTTCTTTGAGGGTGATACCAGTCTCAGTAAAAGTCCAGCAAACCAGGAGACAGCAGCAGGAATAACAAGCAGTAGTTTGGGAGAGCAGCAACCTCTTTCTTCTTTATAGCCCCCTTTTCTCCTCAGGCTCTTTTTGTCCTCTCTCCCAAGTCCTCAGAGTTAAACTTGCTCAGCTGGCTAGGCCACGCTCCTGCTAGCTCATGAGACAGTTAATACTTTACACCTGTGTCTTAAGCAGCCTCACACCTAGGATTAAACAAAAAAAATTCTCATAATTGGTTATTTTAATAAACTCATACCACAAACTACCCTTCCTTTGTTCAGAAGTCATTTTAAACTGCTTTTGAAATTGTCAAATATATAATACATCATATTTTTTAAAAATTTATTTTTAAAGATTTGTTTATTTTTAAGTGTGTGTGAGAGAGAGACTGTGCTGGGCATGGTGACGCATGCCTTTAATTCCAGCACTTGGGAAGCAGAGGCAGGCAGATCTCTGTGTGTTCAAGTTCAACTGCAAAGCAAGTCCAGGCCAACTAGAACTATTACACAGAGAAACCCTGTCTTTAAAAACCAACCCCCCCCAAAAAAAAGTCTCCTCAGAGAAAGAGAGAGAGAGAGAGCATGCATTTATTTGAGTGTAGTGCCTGTGGAGTCCAGAAAAGGGCATTGGATCTCCTGGATCTGGAGTTAGAAGTTCTTGGGAGTCATCTGACATGAGTTAGAGGAATGAACTTGTGTCCTCTACAAAACCAATATGTCTTCTCAACCACTGAGCCATCTCTCCAACCCCTCCCATTGGACACCAGTCTGTTCAGGTAACCCCTTATGGTTCTAAATCCCTGTCCCAACCCTCCCAAACCTCCCCAGAAGATAGCCAACCATCTCCACTTGCTTGAATCTCTTCTCAGGATTTTGATGCTTAGCCAATTTTGGCAACAATTTGACCAGGAAATCTTAAAAAAGAAAAAACAAACCAGATATTACCAGTAAACCAGAAAATAGATAGAGTAATATTGAAATCTTTGAAGGGCAGGGGAAGTCACAAGAAACAAATTTTGCCCATGCATGTATTGCCTAAAGATGACATTTTGAGGACTCGAGTAGTTGTGAACCATGGGGATTCACTAGGAAAGGAGAGAGAAGAGTCTCACAGGCAAAGGAAAAAGCACAACCAAAGTCATCCCAGGAAAAACAGCAAACAAAGGCATCATCCGCAGTCATAATGCCTTGAAGATGCTTGATTTCATCTAGTCTCAAAAGTTAAGTAGAGTTCTTCCTCATTAGTCCTTGGATGGGAGATTATAAATAAAGTCTTGGAAGAAAGAAAGGAGCCCAGTGCATATAATATGCTAAGACACGGCAAACGAAAAGGAGAGCAGCACCAGAAAAGGCTTTGCTTTAATGCAGAGATTCTCAACCTGTGGGTCTTGACCTCCAAAAGGACTACCAGACAACATAGATATCTATGTTATGATTCATAACAGTGACAAAACTACAGCTATAAAGTAGCAATGAAAATAATATTATGGTTGGGGGGTCACTATAACATGAGAAACTGTACTAAAGGGTCACAGAATCTGGGAGCTTCAGGACCACTTGTCTAGTAGGTATGGAAGGGATTGATCATTATCTTAGTAGCAACACTAAATCCTTCTTTAAGCTGGGAGGCGGGCAGTGAGGAGTTTAAATATGATCTATTCTACTACTTTCTATCACTGTGACAAACATCATGATCAAAAGCAACTGGGGGAGGAAAGTAATCATATTGCCTTAGAGGTTATGGCTCATTATCATCACTGAAGGAAGCCAAGGCAGGAGTTGAAGCAGAAACCAATGGAGGAACGGTACTTAGTGGTTTGCTTTTTCATGGCTTGCTCAGCTTGCTTTCTTACATAACCCAGGACCACTTACTCAATGGCGGCACTGCCTACAGTGGGCTGAACCTTCCCGCATCAACATTGTTCAAGAAAATTCCTCCACAGACATCCACAATCCAATCTGATGGGGGTGGGGGTAATTCCTTCTTCCCAGGTGCCTCTTGTTAGTGAGAGAGAAAAAAATAGCACAACTCCAAACTACAATTCTGCATAAACTTCCCTGGGAAACTTTAAAGGCACATGTTGGAGCTGTTGAGATGGCGCAAAGGGTAATGATACTTGCTGCCAAACCCAACTGCTTGAGTTTGATGCAAGAGACCCACATGGTGGATGGAGGGAAACAGCTCTATGGTTGTCCTCACCATCACACACATGCCCTGTCAGGTGCATGCAGGATTATTTTTTCAGTATACACATTCAGTCCCTCTGCCACAAATGAACTAGATTTCCTAAAAAACTTTTCTAAGCACCAATTATTTCATTTTTAAGAATCAAGAAACTGTCTGAAAATAGCTCAAACCCCATGCACATATACACCTCTAAAGTCTACATTTAGGGGGCTGGAGAGCTGGTGCAGTTGATGTAGAGTACTTGTTGCCCTAGAGAAGGACCTGAGTTCAATTTTCAGCACTCATGTGGTAGGTCACAATCATCCCGTCTGTTCTAGGGAATCTGATTCCTTCTTCTGACCTTCCAGGGAACATATATAAATGCTAGCAAGTAGTCATATACATAAGATTTTTAAAAAGTAAAGCTAAAAACACATTTCAAATCTATGACTTAGTTTAGAACTTGTTATGCAGATGAATCTAGAACTTTCTATGGATGAAGAATGATTCCATGATAAGGGTTAAATTGGTTGGATGTCTTTATTCATGCACAGCCTCTCGTTGGCCTATCAGCTAGATATGGACAATAGACACAATTCTATTTCTCGTCTTTGCAAAACTACAAACACAATGTCTTTAGAAAACACAAACCCCTATGAGTTTTGAGATCTGCAGACACTAAAGAGTGAATGTATTTAAAACATGGGAATACAGCAGCAATCAAAACTGTACAGTACGGAGGATCCAAGATGGCGGCGGCCCACATGGACGAATTTTGAATGTGGGGAAAAGAGCCATAAAAAGCACAGAGTTATTGGATACTGTACAAAAACCGGAGGGACTTGTCCCACCGGGAACACACCCAGCCCCCAAGGAACTGTTAAAAGTACCAGGGCAAGGCTCTCCCCCCATCTCTCTCAGACATGGAAGCCGCTGAATCCGGGAATCGGGTACTCCATCTGGAGAGACACTGGGTAAGATCGACTCTAATACACAGCAGGCAGAATCAGACCCCACACGGGGATCACTCACCAGCCTACTAGGCTCCCCACACCTCAGGCGGACCTTATAACTATTTAGGAAACTTTGCAGGCTAGTTGAAGTCTTAGCAAGGCAGAAACAGGGTGCACAGCGGGAGGTGATCAACCATGGCAGCAGCAGATTGGGTTGAGACCCCATACGGGATCACTCACTAGTCTACTGGGTCCCACACATGCCACGTGAGCCCTCCACCTATCTAGAAAAGGTTGCGGACCCCTGTAAGCCTTAGTGGCCAACTACAGTGGTGCCACGGTGGGGGGGGGGCAGGGCAGAGGCACGTGGCCGCAGCAAAGGAGACAGGCAGAAGACCGCACAGGGGGACGGTGCAGAGGTGCACGCCTGCAGCGAAGGAGCCGGGCAGAAGCCCACACAGTGAAGTGGAAGGGCTGGGCGCTCACAGAGGCGCACTGAGGCAGAGCTAGCAGCAGAGTCGCACAGAGGCTGAGGGCTCCAAAACGTAGAAGCCAGAAGCCCGGGGACCATAGCTGTATTCTGGAAAACCCAGACATATTAGGCATGAAGCCGGGCCTTCTCAGTCTCCTTGGGGACAACCAGAGTCCACAGAATCCATGCCTGGGCAAACAGGTCCATACCATCAGAACCACTACAGGATGATCACTCAGTGTGCAACATAGAGAAGTCTGACTTGGGAGCAGTGAAACAATCCCGGGCCATTCCTCATTACCTGGGAATAGGCCGAACCAGCTCACAGTGCTTCAGGCTATTAGAAACACAGTGACCCTGAGATCCCCCTGTAAGCAACGACAGATCGCCAAGCAATTCGACTGCTACGCCAAAGCATCCCCTGTGGATCCAAGCCCAGAAGACAATGAGAGCAGACAGCTAAACACATCCATATGGCCAAAGGTCCAAGAAAAAACAGAAATCAAGGAAATATGACTCCAACAAAACAAAACTATCCTAGCTCATCCAATTAGGATGACCTCACAACAGCAGAAACACATGAAAACGATGACAATTTTACATTATGGAAAGTGATAGAGTCCCTTCAAGAAGAACTTAAATCTATGAAGGAACTCAAAGAAACCACAATTTTACAAGTCAAAACAATGAATAACACCATTAAAGAGCTCCAAGCCAAGGAGACTCAGCTTGAACAGGAAAAGGACAGAGCAATTAAAGATTTCCAGGCAAAAACAAGCAAACTTGAGAAGGAAATGTACAAAACGAACAATACCATTCAAGACATGAAAATAGAAATGGAAACAATAAAGAAAACACAGTCAGAGTTAAAAGAGGATATGGAGAATCAAGGGAAGAGAACAGGAACTACGTATGTGAGTATCAAAAATAGGATGCAAGAGATGGAAGACAGGATCTATGGCATGGAAGATTTGATGGAAGAAATCAGTACAACATCCAAAGAAAATGAGAAAGCTAAAAAAAACTCTCACCCACAACATCCAAGAAATCAAGGACTCAATGAAAAGATGGAACCTAAGAATTATAGCCATGGAGGAAAGAGAAAACTCCCAACTCCAAGGTCCAGGAAATATCTTCAACAAAATCATAGAAGAAACTTTCCCATACCTGAAAAAAGAGATGTCAATAAAAATCCAAGAGGCTTACAGAGCACTGAACAGATTAGATCAGAAAAGAAACTCCTCTCGCCACATAATAATTGAAACACCAAATGTACAGAACAAAGAAAGAACATTAAAAGCTGTAAGAGAAAAAGGTCAAGTCACATACAATGGCAGACCCATCAGAATTACACCTGACTTCTCCTCAGAAACTTTAAAAGCTAGAAGGGCCTGGACAGATGTCCTACAAGTCCTGAGAGACCATAGGTGCCCAGCCAGACTACTATACCCAGCAAAACTCTCTATCAGCATAGATGGAGAAAACAAGATATTCCATGACAAAATCAAATTAAAACAATATCTACCCACAAACCCAGCCCTACAGAAAATCCTAGAAGGAAAATTCCAACCCAGAGAAGAAAACTACACCCAAGAAAATAGAGGGAATAGAAAACCCCACAGCAACTAAACCAAAAGAGGCACAGGACGATCACCTATACCAAACTAATGGGAAATAAAAACCCCAGGTCACTAATATCCATCAACATCAATGGACTCAACTCCCCAATAAAAAGACACGGACTTACAGATTGGATCCATAAGCAAGACCCGTCTTTTTGCTGCATACAAGAAACACATCTCACTATCAAAGATAGACACTATCTCAGAGTAAAGGGCTGGGAAATGTTTTGCAAGCAAATGGACCCAGGAAGCAAACTGGAGTAGCCATCCCAATATCAAACAAAACAGACTTATACTGAAGTTAATGAAAAAAGACAGAGAAAGGCATTATATACTCAATAAAGGGAATATTCATCAAGAGGACATCTCAATATTGAACATCTATGCCCCAAATACAAAGGCACCTACATTTGTGAAAGAAACACTTCTAAAACTTAAATCGCACGTCGATCACAACACATTAGTAGTGGAAGACTTCAACACCCCACTCACAACAATGGACAGATCATCAAGACTGAAGCCAAACAGAAAAAATATTGAGTCTAACAGAGATCATGAACCAAATGGATCTAACAGATGTCTACAGAACGTTTCACCCAAACACAAAGGAATACACCTTCTTCTCAGCACCTCACAGAACCTTCTCCAAAATCGACCACATAGTTGGACACAAAGATAGTCTCAACAGATACAAGAAAATTGAAATAACCACTTGTATCTTATCAGACCACCATGGAATAAAGCTGGTCTTCAACAGCAAAAGAATCAACAGAAAGCCTACACACAAATGGAAATTGAACAACTCCTTACTGGGTGACTACTGGGTCAGGGAAGAAATAAAGAAGGAAATCAAAGACTTCTTAAAATCCAACGACAATGAAAGCACAACATACCCAAACCTATGGGATACAATGAAAGTTGTGCTACGAGGAAAGTTCATAGCACTAAGTGCCTTCAAAAAGAAAATTGTAACAGCTCATATTACTGAATTAACAGCTAAACTGGGTGAATTGGAAAAAAAAAAAAAAAGAAGCAAACACTCCCAAGAGGAGCAGAAGGCAAGAAATCATCAAACTTAGGGCTGAAATCAACAACTTAGAAACAAAAAGAACTGTACAAAGAATCAATGAAACCAAGAGTTGGTTCTTCGAGAAAAATCAACAAAATATACAGACCTCTAGCCAAATTACTAAAAGGCAGAAGGAAAGAACCCAAATCAACAAAATCAGAAATGAAAAGGGAGAAATAACAACACACATTGAGGAGATCCAGAGAATATTTGGGTCCTACTTTAAAAATCTATATTCCACCAAATTTGAAAACCTAAGCGAAGTGGACAATTTCCTTGATAGATTCCACCTACCAAAACTAAATCAAGATCAGATTAACAGATTAAACAGCCCAATAACCCCTAAGGAAATAGAAACAGTCATTAAAAATCTCCCAACCAAAAAAAGCCCAGGGCCAGATGGCTTTAGCATGGAATTCTACCGGACCTTCAAAGAGGAGCTAACACCAATACTCTTCAAACTCTTCCACCAAATAGAATCAGAAAGAACACTGCCAAACTCATTCTATGAGGCCACAGTCACCCTGATTCCTAAACCACACAAAGAAACCCAACAAAGGAAGAGAACTTCAGACCAATCTCCCTCATGAACATAGATGCAAAAATACTTAATAAAATACTAGCAAACTGAATTCAAGAACATATCAAAAATATCATACATCATAATCAAGTAGGCTTCATCCCAGGAATGCAGGGATGGTTCCACATAAGAAAGTCTATCAACGTAATTCACCATATAAACAAGATGAAAGCAAAAAACACATGATAATCTCGCTAGATGCAGAAAAAGCATTTGACAAAATCCAACACTCCTTCATGATAAAAGTTCTGGAGAGAACAGGCATACAAGGACCGTACCTAGAAATAATAAAGGCAATATACAGCAAGCCAGTGGCCAACATCAAATTAAATCGAGAGAAACTTGAAGCATTTCCTCTAAACTCAGGGACAAGACAAGGATGCCCACTTTCACCATATCTCTTCAATATAGTACTTGAAGTTCTTGCTAGAGCAATAAGACAACAAAAAGAGATCAAGGGGATACAAATTGGAAATGAAGAAATCAAATTATCCCTATTTGCAGACGATATGATAGTATACATAAGCGACCCCAAAAATTCCACCAGAGAACTCTTACAGCTGATAAATACCTTCAGCAAGGTGGATGGATACAAAATGAACTCAAAAATTCAGAAGCCCTTCTATATACAACAAACAAATGGACTGAGAAAGAAATAAGGGAAACAACCCCCTTTACCATAGCCACAAACAATATAAAATACCTGGGGTTAACTCTAACCAAGCAGGTAAAGGACCTATATAACAAGAACTTCAAGCCCCTGAAGAAAGAAATGGAAGAGGCCTTTAGAAGATGGAAAGATCTCCCATGCTCATGGATAGGTAGGATCAACATCCTAAATATGGCTATCCTACAAAAATCAATATATAGATTCAATGCAATTCCTATCAAAATACCAACACAATTCTTTATAGACCTGGAAAGAGCTATTCTCAATTTCATATGGAACAACAAAAAGCCCAAAATAGCTAAATCAATCCTGTACAATAGAAAAGAATCTGGAGGTATCACCATCCCAGATTTCAAGCTGTACTACAGAGCAATAATAGTAAAAACAGCATGGTATTGGTATAGAAACAGACCAGTAGATCAATGGAATCGAATTGAAGACCCAAAAATGGACCCACACACCAATGGCCAACTAATTTTTGACAAAAAAGCCAAAAGCGCAAAATGGAAGAAGGACAGCATCTTCAACAAACGGTGCTGGTCCAACTGGATGTCCACTTGCAAAACAATGAAATTAGACCCATACTTATCACCTTGTACAAAACTTAAATTCAAGTGGATCAAAGACCTTAACATAAGGCTGGTCACACTAAATCTACTAGAAGAAAAATTGGGAGAAACCCTCGAACTCATTGGCACAGGTGAAAACTTCCTGAACAGAACACCAACAGCTCAGGAACTGAGATCAACAATCAATAAATGGGACCTCATGAAACTGAAAAGCTTCTGTAAGGCAAAAGACAATGTCATTTGAACAAAACCGCAACCAACAGACTGGGGGAAAATCTTCACCAACCTCACATCTGATAGAGGGATAATATCCAAAATCTACAAAGAACTCGAGAAACTCAATGCCAAGAAACCAAAGAATCCAATCAAAAAATGGGGGAAGGAGCTAAATAGAGAATTCACGAAGGAGGAATCCCTAATGGCCAAGAGACACCTGCAGAAATGCTCAACATCCTTAATCATCAGAGAAATGCAACTCAAGACGACTCTCAGATTCCATCTCACACCTCTCAGAATGGCTAAGATAAAGAGCTCAAATGACAGCACATGCTTGCGAGGGTGTGGAGAAAGGGGAACCCTCCTCCATTGCTGGTGGGAGTGCAGGCTTGTGCAACCACTATGGAGGTCAGTCTGGCGATATCTTAGAAATCTTGGAATAGCTTTGCCTCAGGACCCAGCCATACCACTTCTGGGTATACACCCAAATGACTCCTCACGGAGTCATAGGGAAGTCTCCTCATCTATGTTCATAGCAGCCTTATTTGTAATAGCTAGAAATTGGAAACAACCCAGATGTCCCTCAACTGAAGAATGGATTAAAAAACTGTGGTACATCTATACAATGGAATATTACTCAGCTATCAGAAACAATGACATTATGCAATTTGCACGAAATGGATGGAACTAGAAAAGCTCATCCTGAATGAGCTAACCCAGACTCAGAAGGATGCACATGGCATCTACTCACTTATAGTAGGATTTTAGCTATATAGTACAGGATATCTGTACTACAACCAACACACCAAAGGGAACATGGACATAGACTCTTTTTTTCCTTTTTCTTTTTCCATTTTGTTGTTGTTGTTCTTTGTTTTTGTGGGTTTGTGTATTTGTTGTTCTGTCTTTTAGTTTTCCCTTCCTAGCAAGGAGACACCTTCCACTGGCGTTACTGCCCAGTGTATGAAGAGGCTCTTGGCCCTCATATGACTCCTGAACTGTGGCGAGGGACTGTTATGTAGGAACACTCCACCCCAGAGGAACAAGAGGGTAGAATTAGGGGGTAGAGGATGGGAGGGTGGGGCTGGGAAGGGGGGAAAGAGGGCAATATGATGGAGATGTAACCTGAAGCAACAAATAAATAAATTTATTAATTAAAAAAGCAGGTAACAGGTTTAAAACACTGTAAATAAATTAAAGGTTACAGCCATTCAACCTGGTTTTATAAACCTCCAAGAATCGAAAAAACTTAGAGCTAAGGTAAAATACAAGAAATGTGTGGTGTTAGCCCATGCCTTTAACTTCAGCAGAGACGGGAGGAGCACTATAGAATTAGTTGTCTTATAAATTCTAGAGTTACACAGAACAGGGTGGTGATGGTGCAAACCCTTAATCCCATCATTCAAGAAGAGTACACCCTTAATCCCAACACACTAGAGACAGAAACAGGCAGATCTCAGAGCTCAAGTTCAGCCTGATACAAAACAAAGTCTAAATAGAGAAAAACTTTGATCCAGGAGTGGTGGAGCACATCTTTAATCCCTTCAGATGGGAACCACAGGTCTTTGATCCCAATACTTAGAATGCAAAGACAGACACATAGGATTTGGAAGGACTTAAGTTTAAAAGCTACTTACAAAAGGCCTACTCAACACAAACAAATTGTCCTTTGAGATCTCAAAATATATACACTAAGGCTTGTTTAGCTCCAAAATAATAAAATAATTTCTTCTTTAATCCAGATTGAAAAATAATACTTTGATCCTAGCCATTCTGACAGGTGTGAGATGGAATCTCAGAGTCGTCTTGAGTTGCACTTCTCTGATGATTAAGGATGTTGAGCATTTCTTCAAGTGTCTCTCAGCCATTAGGGATTCCTCCTTTGTGAATTCTCTATTTAGCTCTGTCCCCCATTTTTTGATTGGATTATTTGGTTTCTTGGCATTTAATTTCTTGAGTTCTTTGTAGATTTTGGATATTAGCCTTCTGTCAGATGTGGGGTTGGTGAAGATTTTCGCCCAGTCTGTAGACTGCCGTTTTGTTCGAATGACAGTGTCCTTTGCCTTACAGAAGCTTTTCAGTTTCATGAGGTCCCATTTATTGATTGTTGATCTCAAGTCCTAAGCTGTTGGTGTTCTGTTCAGGAAGTTGTCACCTGTGCCAATGAGTTCGAGGGTTTCTCCCACTCTATCATCTAGTAGATTTAGTGTGACCGGCCTTATGTTAAGGTCTTTGATACACTTGGACTTAAGTTTTGTACAAGGTGATAAGTATGGGTCTAACTTCATTCTTTTACAAATCAACATCCAAAATTCAAATGACAGCACATGCTGGCAAAGGTGTGGAGAAAGGGGTACCCTACTCCATTGCTGGTGGGAATGCAGGCTTGTGCAACCACTATGGACGTCAGTCTGGAGATATCTTAGAAAACTTGGAATAGCTCTGCCCCAGGACCCAGCCATACCACTTCTGGATATACACCCAAATGCCTCTTCATGGAATCATAAGGAAGTTTCCTCATCTATGTTTATAGCAGCCTTATTTGTAATAGCTAGAGACTGGAAACAACCCAGATGTCCCTCAACCAAAGAATGGGTTAAAAAACTGTGGTACATCTACACAATGGAATATTATTCAGCTATCAGGAACAATGAAATTATGCAATTTGCAGCCAAATGGATGGAACTAGAAAAGCTCATCCTGAGTGAGCTAACCCAGACTCAGAAGGACACATATGGCATCTATTCACTTATAGTAGGATTTTAGCTATATAGAAGAAGGTATCAATACTACAACTAACACACCAAAAGGAACTTGGACATAGACTTCTTATTTTTAATTTTTATTCTTTATTTATTTTTTATATATTAGTTATATTTTTTCCTATTTTTTAGTCTTTTTTATCTATTGTATGCTTATTGATTTGTTTGTTTAGTAGTTCTCTCTCCCAGGCAACAAGACACTTTTCACTGATGGTACTGCTTCGTAGATCCCCAATGAATGAAGAGGCTCTTGGCCCTCATACGACCTCTCAACTGAGATGATGGACTGTTATATAAGGACACCCCACCCCAGAGAAATGGGATGGAAGTGTTAGGAGGTAAAGAAAAAAAACGAAATGTGATGTTTCGGCCTTTTACTACTAACTGTCATAAACTGTTTAGGATAATTAAGAAATGCAAACTAATGGTTATGCAAGCCGGTCATTCTGTTAGGTACTATAACAGGCTATTATAGTTACTTGCTAAGCTAATCAGAAATAAACCTGCTAAGAGACAAGCAACATCTGCTTACCGTAATATAAGAGATAGATAGGGCCTCTTGAAAAACCTCAAGAGATCTGCAGAATGTGGCATTCAAAGATGTTTTCGTAACTTTAGATTTTTTTTATATCAAGACATATCAACTCCTGACAGCACCCCCTATTCTCCTCCAAGTAGAAGATGAGCATCAAAGAACCTCCAGTGGGAAATGATTGAATTAGTCGCAAGCCTATCTCTTGGTAGGAAAAGCCCCTTGCCCCAACTGTAGACAGAATGCTGTCCAAAAAGGACAAAACCTGGAAGCAGGTAAGTCGACAGCCTAGCTCTGCCAAGACAGGGTAGGTAAGTCCTTCATAACCCCTGCTCTACAATCAATGTCTGTCAGAGAAGCAAGGCCAAACGACTGAAGATTGATGCTGTAATGTATGGAGAGAAAATGGGAACTGTCCAGGCAGCCACTGGTATGTCATTTCTTAGTTTGGGAAGCTGCAGACCCTGTACTTCCTATATAATCAGATATATTTATCCCCCTCAGGTCTCTGAGGTGATTGAAGAACAGATAGATAGAGTCTCATAATTAAATTTTGAGTTGTTTAGGAGTCAAGAGAGTGTTATACATCTAAGAAGATACTTCTAAAATTGTGTTGCAATTAGTATGAATGTTGAGTCAGATATAGAACTTTAAACTCATGGAGATGGTTAGATAGTAGAATGTTAAAGTCAGGTGCCAAATACATATGGACTGGACATTGGGAATGTATGTTAAGCCAAATAGCCCTCATAACTGTGGCCTAATTACCTCTGTTGTATTGTATTGTATTTATCATTGTAAGAGAAAGAACCATTTGTTGGACTGAAAGGGGAAACTGTAGGGGGGAAATAAGATATACATTAAACTTAAAAGAAAAAAAAAGGGGAGAGGATGGGGGGTTGAGGGTGGGAGGGTGGGACTGGAGGGGGAATAGGGAGGGGACTGCAATTGAGATGTAACTTGAAGAAATAAAAAATAAAGGAAAAAAAGAGAAATAATCCTTTATATATTGTCAAAAAACCAAATTTGCTTCAGGAGAAATATTACCTGACTCCCCCCCCCAAAAAAAAGGTAATTCTCCCAGAGTTAGGATTAGGGCAGGGCTCTGTTCTTATCTTTCCAGGAGATTTAAAGCATCCATTCAAGGAATCCAGGGACAACTGGACAACAGAAACCTCAACAGAAAACAGAATCAGACACCAAAGAAGATGAGTGGCCCAGATGATCCAGCCTTGCAGACTTCCTCAATAGCTGTTTCCATCAAAAGTCTACAACCACAACAACTCAAAATTGCTAAGATCATTCAGCTCCACACACTGCCCCAGCCAGAACTTCAGTAAAGCCTGGAAGATCAGCTTCTGTCTACAAACTTCTTAGGACATCTAAACAGCTGAGCACAAAAGGACTGAACATAAAAGGATTGTATTAACATTTTTAACCATTTTTCCATTCTGGTTTGGGCCCCAAACATGTTTACTACGACCCAAATCAGCAGGAAGTCATTTTAAGAGAGCAACGTCCCATGCCCAGAGGGTGGGGAGGGTGTTTCTCCCCCCCCCTCCACTTTTGGTTATTTGATGGATAACAGAAAACTTTGTTATTTAGGGGAAGAGACTACAAACTGTTAAATGGGTTTTGGAGGTTATACCCAGGGACTTCCTTCTTTTTCTTTTCTGTATCCTTCTTTCTCTCCTATGTAGGAGTGCACAGACTTGAGAAAAATAGGACATAGATATAGTATGGGAAGGACTAAGAAGAAGGGACAGATTATTGAATATGCCCTTATACCTTTGTATATTGATACAAAATTAGTATTATATTTGGCTAAAGTGGTATTGACTGTTGTTTATTGTGCAAAATTAAGATTGTATTGGACTACATCGGTATTGATCTTTGTATATTGATACAAAATTAAAATTATAGTTGGCTACAATGGTATTGACCCTTGTATATTGATGTAATATTAAGATTGTATTGGGCTACATAGGCATTGATCTTTGTATATTGATACAAAATTAAGAGTATATTTGGCCACATTGGTATTGATCTTTGTATATTGATACAAAATTAAAGTTAACGCTTCTTAAAGGTATTGTACCTACTGATACTTAAAAATGAAATGTAAAGCTCTGGCCTCTTGATACCAACCGTCTTAAACCGTTTAGGATAGTTAAGAAATACAAACTCCTAGTCATGCAAGCGTGGTATTTTGTTAGCTACTATGACAGTCTATCACAGATATTCTCTAAGCTACTCAGAAATCAAGTTGTTAAGAGACAATCAACATTTGCTTATCTAAATACAAGAGATAGATAGGGCATCTTCAAAAACCCCAAGAGATCTGAAGAATATGGCATTCAAAGATGTTTTCTTAAATTAAGTTTTTTTGATATCGAGACATGTCAGCTTCTGACAGCACCTTCTATTCTACTCCAAGTAGAAGATGAGTATTGAAGAATCTCCAGTGTGAGATGGTTGAATTAGTGGCAAGCCTATCTCTTGGCATGAAAAACCCCTTGCTTCAACTGTAGACAGACTGCTGTCCAAAAAGGACAAAACTTGGTAGCTGGGAAGTCAACAGCCTAGCTCTGCCAAGACAGGGTAGGTAAGTCCTTCATAATTTCTTCTCTACAATCAATGTCTGTCAGAGAAACAGGACCAAAAGCCTGAAGATTAATGCTGTAACGTATGGAGAAAAAACGGGAACTGTCCAGGCAGCCACTGATATGTCATTTCCTAGTTTTGGAAGATGCAGGCCCTGCACTTTCTACATGATCAGATATATTTATCCCTCTCAGGTGTCTGAGGTGGTTGAAGAATAGATAGCTAGAGTCTCATAGTTAAATTTTGAGTTGTTTAGGAATCAAGAGGGTGTTCTGGATCTAAGAAGATGTTTTTAAAATTGTGATGCAAGTTAGTATGAAAGCTGAGTCAGATACAGAACTTTGAACTCATGGAGATGGTTAGATAGGAGAATGTTAAAGTCAGGGGCCAAATACACATGGACAGGACATTGGGAATGTATGCTAAGCCATTTAACTTTCATAATTGTGGCGTATTTATTTCTGTTGTTTTGTATAGTATTTACTGTTATAAGAGAAGGAACCATTTGTTGGACTAAAAGGGGGAGCTGTTGGGGAGAACAGGGTGGAAGGGTCGGACAGGAAGGGGGAGTAGGGAAGGGATTGTGACGGAGATGTAACTTGAAGAAATAAAAAAAAGTATAAAAAAATTGTACAGTACAACCGAACAATAAAAATAAAGGAAGGATTGAATCACTTTCTATCTAGGCATACAGAAAAATGTCGGGTTGTTAAGTAGTTTTGAGGAGGATAGGGATGGATGTGTTTACGAAGTGGTAGTTTCAGTGTTGCCTGGAATTACTGTGGATACTTTATAAGGGTATGGAGGAGACCTTAGCACTCTCAGGCAAAGGAACATTATCTTCTGCTGACTTAGCCTATTATGACATAGAACAGGTGATTAAACCAAAATGAACACAACAGAAAGATAATTGTGTGTCATATTTAAAACCTGTTCCAAACACTACCACCAATTTAAAAAAATATATAAATTTAAAAGTAATGAAGACAGGCAGAAAAGTGGTAAGTATTTCAACACAACTTCTAACCTAAACAACATGGATAACTCAGTAAGACACAACTAGCTCCAAGTGCTTGGCTTTACACATCATCAGAGAATTCATCTGCTTCAGTTTCCCACCGACACCAGACCAGAGTTTATTAGAGACCCTGGAAAGAGGCCATCTCAGTAGGATTCGTGACCAAAGCTCCTGGTCAAGGCTCACTGGTAAAATTGAATGAACAATGAGCAATAATGTCTATGGTCTTGCTCGTACAGAGAGACGAGGAAAGAGACAAAGACAATAGTAAGAATGCAGAGGGTTTATTAGGACAAGGGGAGTCCATGGGTTCCAACTGCTTTCAGTGTTGCACAAAAAAGACCAAGGTACGCTGAATCTTTCTAAAAGAGTCCATTTAGTAATGATATCAAAATTCTTCTACATATACCTACCATCTCATGATTCTGCAACAGCAGATATCTAAGACAAAGAAAAACAGGGCAAAGTATTTTCTAATACAGAGGTATTAGAAAATTGGGACTATTTTAATGAAGAGAAAAAATATTTTTAAGGGTTTTGTTGCTGGTGTTGTTGTTGTTCTAATTCTTCATGAAATCCAAACAGTATAAACCCTTTCTTAATCTTGTGTACTGTAGCCATTTGCAAGCTAATCCTCTCCAGAGAAATAAATGTCATTCCAGCAGCTATGCCTGAGACTTGGGAAGGGTCACGTCACCATTGGGGTGATAGATTCTGATACCACGAGCTAAATTAGGAAAGTCTTCTACTGATAAAGTGGAAAGCATAGTAGAGATACTACTTAAATATCACATATTGTTTTTAACCAGTCAATCAATTGATGTGAGTACTTGACAAATCACTCTGTATCTCTATGATAAATTGTGACTTAAAAACACCCCAAGAAAACTCTATTGAATAATGGTTTTCTGCAAGGCTCCCATTTGCTCTTAGCACATATTCCTCCAAACTCAAAGACAGATGCAGGTGACATTTACAGAAGAAAGATACTGTAATTTCTATACAAAGAAGTATTTTGTCTTCCTATAATTAAATTGACAGATGCATTGAAAATAAAAGCCATTGTTGGGCCACAGAGCTTTATGTCCCACTTATATCTAAGTGACGCAGGTAAGGCTAATGTTGCTGAGAGGAAGTTCAGCAGGTCAGTTTCAGTTACTTTTAGAAACATCACTGCTGTGGCCAGGGACAATTACCTTAACCAGCAACAAATTAAATGGTGACACTTCTATGCTGCCCAGGGGTGCATAAATCTTGCAATCCTCCTGCCTCAGTCTCCCAAATCCTAAGGTTATAGGTGTACACCACAACACTCAGATGCTTAAACCAAGAACTTTTAGTAAGACAAGAGGCTGTGTACTTTGTAATACACATATTTCTTGAGTACTTGTTTCAATTATTGAAAGATTTGGCTTTTTAAATTTTATAATATAGTTATTTGAGGTGTTTTCCCGTAAATAGGTAAAATCAAGATTTGTTCCAGCTTGTGATGCCAAGAAACTGAGAACTGTGGTGTGGCCTGGACTCCATGCTTCCAGCCTCCTTTGCTGCCATGCCCAGATTCCATTGTCATTCAAATCACTCTCCACTAACTCTGATCACACCACCCATGCACTGAGCAGCAGCTCCATCCATCACCGGTGATTCACTGAGACACAACAGTCAATTCTGGGCCAATTACAAAACTGTAATTTCTCCATCTTTGTTCTAGAAACTAAACAGCAAAAATATAAGATAACTTAAGTCCTCATCACGATTAATCCAGTTGTAGCTGCATAAATAAGGACACACTACAGCATCACCTTCCTAGTAAGAGAACTTGGTCAGAGTATCCTGTGGGTTTAAGCACAGTGTATGTTTGCTGATGATCCCCATGTCCCAGGTAGTTTATATGAACAACTTTGTTTAATTCTGAGAGCAGCCTGTGAACCAGGCACTAAAACTTCCATACTTTAGAGAGAGAAACTGGGGCCTGGAGAGACCAGTGTCCACCATGATCACCCAGTGAACACAGGGTGATGGGAGGTGTGCATGGGGTTATCTGAGTGAACCCTTGCTTTAGGCTGTAATGCACTAGAGTCTTACAAGGAGAAAGTGATGAGCTTCATCTCAGATGAAAACTGGACAAAGAAAGCAGCAAGTGTGTAGGACAGGAGTTGGTCCTAGAGACAAGTCCAATAAAGATGTGTTCACAAGATGGGGCGTAAACACCCAAGACACCACCCCCTACCCCCATGCGCCATGAACATTCTCTATGAGGGCTGGAGCCATGTGCTGCATATGTCCACTGAACTGGGAAGCAGAGAACCAACTTAAAACTTTAGAATTGTCTGGTGTGCTGGGGAGACAGATGGGTCCATAACATGTTTGATTTTATAACATGCTCAGTCTCCAGAATCCACATGAAAATGCTGGCTGTGGTGGCACATGCTTGTGATCCCTACACTGGGGAGGTAGGGATGGGTGATCCCAGGCCTCATGGGCAACCAGCCTAGCCTACTTGGTGAGCTCCATGTCCCATAAAACAAGGTGAGCAGCTCCTGAGAAATGACATCCAAAGTTGTCATCTGGTCTCTACACACACACACACACACACACACGCATGCATGCATACACAAATGCATGCACACATATGCATAAAAATCAAAAAATAGAGTCATCTGGTAATAGGATGAAAGATGGACTAGAGGAATGGGTGATAGACTAGGTTATTACATTCATATGGGATAAAATCTCTACACTACAGCACTGAGAGAGGGAAACAAAAAGATAAATCTCATGAACGCCACAGATTGTGACTGCCCCCCTGAAGAGAAGGATGGGGCATGGGAGGGACCAAGCCTTCTGATCTAGGAGCCTGAGTGATGCCATATGCTAATAGAGCACACAGGAGGGGCTGATGGGATGAGGTTAAGCATTCTAAATGTTAATTAATTGGTCCTGCTTGCTGTCTGTTACTTACATTGTCTCTGATTGGTTAAATAAATGCTGAGGCCTGGAGATTGGGCAAAGACATAAATAGGTGGGACTAAGGTAAGTAGGCTTTGGAGAAAGAGAGAATCTTGGGAGGAAGAAGCCAGGAGCAGGAAGAAGGAGGAACACACCATGGGGTAGATTAAAGAAGATCATTCCACCATGTGGCCTGGAACATCAGCATAGCGTGGAGAATAGCAGTCCAGAGGGACGTATGTATATTTGGGGTCATATTTGGGTAATAGAATTATGAGCTAGCTTAGATGGGCTAGGATTGCACAATTCAGGCCAAGACTTGTTAAAATCTATTTGGTGTCTGTGTGCATTTATTTATAATGGCGGGTTAAAGATTAGCACCACCACTGTCCAATTAAATAATAGTAAAATTAAATTTAAATATAATTTAAATACTAGTAAATAATTTAATTAGCCATTTTTTTCTACAAGGGGCCAGCAGGAGAATGGGAGGGGAAAAGCCATGAGATCATCTTTGAATCTGTGGAACATCAGGCTCTGTGGAGCATCTAAGAGAAGGCAGATCCAGTGGACTGATGGATGAGGGCAGCACACACCAAATACAGTGAAGGGGAAAAGCCATGGACAAAAGTACCCTAGCTTCCTGGTGTGCCTGTGGTGGCAAACCTATGGTGTGTCCCTGAATGAGAAACCTTGAAGCCCCAGGAGCAAGGCGGAAGTGAACATTCCCAGAATCACTACAAGGGAGCAACAGAGAGTCTCTTCTCCTGGCTACACTTTGCTCTCCCAATGGATGGCATCTAACCTTCAAGATGGCCCCAGAGGTAGTCCTTCCATTTGCCCTTTGCTCCTTCAACAAAAAAAAAAAAAAGGCCAGTGGGATAAATTATTTTACCTTATTGGTCCTGACTATCTGAAGTAAGTGGTAACAAGGTGACCTAAATCTGACTCTGTGTGTGTGTGTGTGTGTGTGTGTGTGTGTGTGTGTGTGTGTGTGTGT
>CAJQZJ010008773.1:11343038-11362695 GCA_907164525.1 Lophiomys imhausi
TGTGTGTGTGTGTGTGTGTGTGTGTGTGTGTGTGTGTGTGTGTGTGTATCTCCAAATAGGAACTAAGTGTGAACCTAGGTAAAGTTCACAAGGGTTTCCTGTGGCCATTTAGTCATTGATAACCCCACCAGTCCCTTCATAATCTTCTGTGAGGGTATTCTGTTGTTGACAGACAGAAATCTGACTTCTTATTCTGCTCATACCTGTTTGTGTAGCTACAGCATCCTAGTTGACATTTAAAGTTTAGTAAAAACTTACTCATCACCCACTACATGTCAGGCATCATGCTGACTCCTAGGGATGTGAGCTGGGATCTGTTCTTACCCGTTAGGTTGTTTATAGCCAATGACAGCTCAGTTATTATCTTCTTGGTTAACTAAGGACACTGATTCTGACTCTGTTTCAAAGAAACCTTGGTCTTTCTGCACCAACCCCAGAAGGGTCCCACTCTAAAGCTAAACACAGCTCAGGAAGAGGAAGCTCCCACAAGATAGTGGTTGTAGACTGAGCCACCTTGCCACCGTCTCCATGTGTGGTCTCCACAGATCAGTTGTGTCTATCTTAGAGTCTGTCATGATTGTTGGTATGTTGGCATGCTGTGGACTGTTGACATTCCCTCACACAAGGAGCAAGTGGATAGAGGCAGTGACTCCCCACTTCTGTTTCCAGACTCTCTAACCCATTATCTTGTACATAGTTCCACCCTAATTGCATGTCACCCAGAAGGTGACACAGTACATGCTGGGAAGGCTAAGGGAGAAGTGGTCCACTCCATCTCTGTGGTGATGAGGAAGCAAAAGCACATACTGGTTGAACTTTCCAACGTGACTAATTGGACTTGCTCATGGTCCTCTCATTAGCCTCATTCCTGTGCTCCGTGCAAGTGTTTCCAATAAAGGCATCTGTGGAACTGAAGTTTGGTTTGTCCTTAGGACCTCAGAGGAACAGGTAGACATTCATATTTCCCCCAGGACAGCTTTACACGAGGCAGGACCCAAAACGCTCAAGGCACTTTGAATTTCTCTTACAGATAATTATGAGTGATATCCATTTCAATTCTTAAGCAAGAGGTATCCTTATTCCTTTAAGAGTCTCCTTTGCTATTGTTATCATTTGGGCTTTGAGATGTGTCTCCAGCACCTGGAAACCAAACAACACTGCCCATTCCCACCCCATACCTGGCATCCTAGAACAATATGGTCAAAGCCAAGAGTTGTTTGCTTTTCCTCAACATTGAGACCATTATATTTTTCTTCCAAAATCAAAAATTTCTAAAAGTTTGGTAGAGGAAGTAGAGACATAGCACACGTGATCAAGACTGATTAGTCTTGGGGATCATTACAATTTACAAAATGACTCTAACACTGAGTATTTCTGTGGCTGCTGTCCACATGCACTGGGAAATTACACAGATTAGACAGTGAACATTGAACACTTTTACTCCAAGATTCATGGAGCAATCCATCAATTTATCTATCTATCTGTTCATTCATCTATCTATCTATCATCTATCTATCCATTCATCTATCTATCTGCCTGCCTACCTACCTACCATATATCTATCTGTATCACTTCCTCTTTTTCTCTCCTAATCACACACACACCCCTTTTTAGACAAGATCTCACTGTGTAGCTTTGGCTGGCCTGAATCTCACTCTGTAGACCAGGTTCACACTGAACTCACTGAGATCCACTTGCCTCTGTCTCTCCAGTGCTGGAATTAAAAGCATGTGCCATCACTCTTGGCTTCCATATTTGCTTTAATCAGCTATAATCTATATGCTATTCAACTCACCCATTTTAAAGGATACATCTTAATGCTTTTTAATATTTATCTACCTTATACAACCATAATCACCATAATTTCAGAACTGTTTTTTATTGCTAAATAAAACCTCATATACAAAAAAGTTGTAGTCCTTTCCTCCTCCCCAGACATCGGATATAGCTTATCTATGCCTGTCTGTCTGTCTGTTCTGCTGTGTAGATTTTCCCACAATGGATACTTCATATAGAATCTTACATTTTGTTTGTCTTTTTTATTAAGCTTTTCAATTATAGAGAATAATATATTTAAAGCTTACCCACATTATAGAATCTATCAATACTGTGAAATGGCTAGCTACTATTCTATTGTGTGGTTAGAGCACATGTTGTGGATTTATTCATAGTTGGTAAAGTTATGGGGGTTATTCCCCCTTTGGGGATATGATGAATAATTTTGCCAGGAAAATTTACCTCTAAGTATATCTTGGCTATATACCTCAGCCTGAATTGCTGGATGATAAGCCAGCTCTGTGCCCTATATTTTAATTTAACTTCTGTCTGAATATTAACCCCGTATCTATCACATAGATTGCAGATTTTTTTCTCACATGCCAAAAGTTGCCTTTGACTCAGTTTTGCCAGCATTACTTGCTGGTGAGGCAGTCCCTTCTCTATGTCTGTTCTTGATATTCATAAAGATCAACTGACCATGTTGTGAATTTATTGCTAGACTCTTCTATCCCATCTGTCTATCTGTTCTTATTCCAGCATCATGCTCTTACTTAACCTTTTGAGGAACTACAAGACTGTTTTCAAAAACACTGAAGTCTTTGTAATTCCTCCAAGAAATGTGTGGGGTTTGTGGTGATTATCAATCTTTTTGTTGTAACTATCCCAGTAGGAATGCAGTGTAACCTCACTGAGATGTTGATATGAATTTCCCTGTTGGCTAATGATCTCGTGGCCTTTTGATGCCTAAAGTTCTGGTTTGTTTCATTTTTATTTTTTTCCTATATTGAAATAAAATACTGCCTTCTAAGAACTTACCAATATAAAACCATAGGGTCTTTTGGGCCTCTTTGATATCAGTAGCACTGGTATCAGTGACTAAATTGGATCATTACTGACACAGGCAATATAAGTTTGTGGATGGAATATGCTCATATTCTTAGGATTTCAGAAAGAAGGAAACAAAAATATGATTAAAGTTCTACCAATCAGAGGGGTCAGTCCAAGACCCCATTTAAGCAGGCACCCAGTTTTCTAAACAATAAGAAAAAGTGGGAATTGAGAATTGTGTATTAAGTATTGTGCATAGCCCCAAGGAAGATCTAAATTAAAGTTTAAGAGGACCTTGCACACTAGACTGAAGATCAGATCATAGGAAAATAAAGGTTGCAAAGCCAAAAGCAAATCAGTATTCCAAGCATGTTCAATCTGCAGCTGTGGATGCTGCAAGCCAGTTGTCACCAGGGGTGTGATCGTAACCACTGTTCAAGAGCACAATGCTGTGTGTCCATCTTCCTTCACCTTTTGACAGTCTCCCTGTCCCTGAAGTTCTCATGAAATATCATGCATTGGAAGAGATTATAGAAGCTTCCTGCTGAATGATGGACTACCCAGAAGAGGCATTGAAATACACATATTTCACAATGCTCCACTCTGAAGTTTATATAGTATATGATATTTATTAGTAAATCCAAGTTTTAAAAAGTTAAAGTCACTTTAGAATGAGATTGTCATTGAACTGACTGCCAGTTCATACTGAGTCAGCACACTTGTCCCCAGGATCCCTGGCCATGCATGCATCCTGATACATCTGGGGCAAATTGTTGTATAAGTGATCTCTACAGAACATTGATGCCTCACTCCTGTTCCCCAAAGTCCCCATGCACTTGTTCCAAGGTATAGCCTGAACATCAAACATTGAATAGCTCTCCAGACAACTAGGCTCAGGACAACTTAAAAAGATGCAATGAGATCCAAGCTTTTTCCCACTTCCTCTTCTATTAGATTTAGTGTATCCAGTTTTATGTTTAGGTCTTTGATCCACTTGGACTTAAGTTTTGTGTAGGGTGATAAATATGTATCTATTAGCATCCTTCTACATGTTGACATCTAGTTAGACCAGCACCATTTGTTGAAGATGCTGTCCTTTTTACATTGTACAGTTTTGGCTTCTTTGTCAAAAATTAAGTGACAGTAGGGTGTGTGAGTTTATTTCTGGGTCTTCAATTTAATTCCCTTGATCAACTGGTCTGTTCTCATTAGCACAGGAGATAACTCCCTAAACAGAAAAGCAATAGCTCAGGCTTTAAGACCAACAATCAATAAATGGGACCTTATGAAACTGAAAAGCTTCTGTAAGGCAAATAACACTGTCCATTAAAACAAAATAGCAGCCTACAGATTGGGAAAAGATCTTCACAAACCCTACTTCTGACAGAGGGCTAATATATAAAGTATATAAAGAACTCAAAAAATTAAACACCAACAAACCAAATAACCCAATCAAAAAATGGGGTATAGAGCTAAACAGAGAATTCACAAAAGAGGAATCTCTAACGGCTGAGAGGCACTTGAAGAAATGCTCAACATCCTTAATCACCAGGGAAATGCAACTCCAAACAACTCTGAGATTTCATTTCACACCTGTCAGAATGGCTAAGATCAAAAACTCAAGCAATAGCACATGCTGATGAGGATGTGGAGAAAGGGGGAACACTCCTCCATTGCTGGTGGGAGTGCAAACTTGTACAACCACTTTGGAAATCAATCTGTTGACATCTTATAAAACTGAAAATAGTTCTACCTCAAGATCCAGCCATACTGCTCCTCGGCATATATCCAAAAGATTCTCCACCAAACCACAAGGACATTGCCTCAATTATTCATAGCAGCTTTATTCATAATAGCTAGAAACTGAAAACAACCCAGACATCCTTCAACTGACAAATGGATTTTAAAAAGTATGGTACACTTACACAATGGAATATTACTCAGCTATCAGAAACAAGGAAATCATGCAATTTGCAACCAAATGGATGGAACTAGAAAAGCTCATCCTAAGTGAGCTAACCCAGACCCAGAAAGATACACATGGTATGTTCTCTCTTATAAGTGGATATTAACCATATAGCACAGGACAACCATCCTACAACCAATAGACTCAAACAGACTGGAACCTAGCATAACTAACCTATAAAAAACTTCACCCAGGAGCAAGTCACAGACCCTGTTGCCTGTTATTCGAACACCTTACCCTGGCTGGGCTGCCAGACCAGGCTCCAATACAAAAGAAACCTTTTAGCCCTCATGAACTGAGGGAGTTGGTAAGTGGAGACTCCCCTCATCTGAAGAGAAAGAGAGAATGGAGATGGAGAAGAGGGAGGGAAGGTGGGACCTGGAGGGAAAGAGAGAAGGGGCTTTGATTGAGATGTAAATTGAAAAAATAAATTAATAAAAAAAATTTTAATTTTTTTAAAGATGCAATTAAACCCAAACGAGGCTCAGAACAACTTAAAAAGATGCAATTAAATCCAAATCAGAACACCTTTGAAATGAAAATGCACTTTCATACAAAACCAATCTAGCTAGTCATTCTTCAACACTCTACTTCCTGAAGAGCCAAGGAACCTTACCGCTTGCTCATGATCAACCTCAGAGAAACAAACTTCAAAAGCTCAGGCACTGAAAACCAGCCACAGTTCCTGGCAGCATGTCCAGTCCTCATGGAGGGCCTGAGCGCCAAGCCACCTCTCCTCTCCAGCAGCCACATGCTGCCTTTGAGCAAAGGATGTTCACGAGGGGAAAAGATGGATCTGCGGTCAAAAATTAATCACCAAAATGTTTATTGTTAAGGAGGTTGAAAGTTTCCACACCAACCCAGCGAGGCCTAGTGCCTCCCATTCTTTCAGTTCTCTTTCATCTAATTATGGGTAGGTACAGTAATTAGAAACAGACAGGGATTCAGGAAATGGAAACTTCTAATACAGTTCTGTATGGAAGGGTTAGAGTCCACGAGGGCAAGTAGCTGGGACGAGCATGGTCTGCCTGGGGGAAGTAAAGGGAAGGTGCATTTCAGGAGTGGGAGAAGCAGTTTGAAAGACACAGCCCACGGTCCAAGCACCACAGACCCTTCTGGATAGTGAGCGCTGGCTCAGAGCCAGGCCACCATGCAGCCTGTGAATGACAGGGACAAGCAGCACTCACTGGGCATGCATGATTGCAGTCAGGAAGTTGTTCCACAAGTAGGTACCAGGTGCCTTCCCTTTACATTATCCCATGCAGTTCTTGAAGCCATTCTGAGGTACACACCCCCATTTGGCAAAAGAAGTAATTGAGGTTTCTCATGACTGAGTTATCACCTGTCTGCTCCCAAACCCCACGGGCAGGCATGAAGCCAAAACTAAGAGCCACATCCACCTGGAACCAGCGTTCTGGCCTCCTCTATGCCACAGCATCTACCCCTTCCCAAATCAGTGACTTCATTCCTAAAGTCAATGAACCTCATCCTGACAGGTGGGCGCATGGAAACACCAGGATCCATCAGAACGGATGTTGGACAAAGCAAAGTGACAATGGAATACAGGCCACACCACATACTCAACACACGACCCTCTCTGCAGCCAGGGAAGCCCTCAGAGCACCGGTCCAACCTCACACGCTGCAGACCCACACATAGTCTGCCACAAGGAGACCCCAGACCCACAGCTACCATTTGCACCATCTGCCTCAGTTACCCATTACACTGCCATTGTCAGCAGAGCACAAGGACTCTAGCAGACACAACTTAGCTAGTTCACAGCTCAGTGATCCCCTAGATGAATTACCTGCACTCTGGTGCCAGATTTTCCACAGAGCCAGCTGCAGGTGGCTTCTCTTGGTTGCCATCTGTCTTGTCAACAGGACATGATATATAAAACATCATTTTCCCCTCTGGTACCCACCCGCTGGGCTGTAGTAGTTGTGTGGTAGTTTCTCTCTCTCTCTCTCTCTCTCTCTCTCTCTCTCTCTCTTTCTCCTTCCAATCTGTGTCCTGACAAAATTTAATGAAGGAAAAATTTTCTTCTGGCTCAGTCTAGAAGACTATTGGCCATTGGTGGAGGAAGGTATGGAGTGTGAGGTGGCTGGCCACATTGAGACCTTAGTCAGAAAGAAGAGAGAGGGGAATGCTACTCCTCCATTTGCTCTCTGTTTCCCTCTTTTTGTTCATTCTAGGATCCCAGCTCCTGGTATGGTGACACCCACATCCAGTGTAGGTCTTCCTTTCTCAGTTAAATTTCTGTGGAAACATCCCAAGACTGTGCCCCCTAGGTAATTCTCAGTCCAGTGAAGTTAGTAATAATGGTTAAGCAGCATGCCCCTTTCTCAGACCTTCCCTATTTCTGCATTTTCATTCCAAACTTTCTCATCAGTTCAAAACTTCATAGTGTTTTGTGAGCATTTTTAAGCCTAGCCTTTCCTCTGTTTGTCACATACACCATTTAAGACTGGAATGCTCCATGTTGTGTGCTGGGGCAGGGAGTAGAAGTCTACCTGGCTGATCGAGGCCCACCTTCCTTTTCCCTAAGGTTTTTCAGGAGCTTCAGGGGACATTTTTGACTTATTCTTTGCCTGTCCTTTGTCAAGAAGCCTAGAAGAGGAACCTCTGGGCACAGAGCAAAGACTTTTGGAAGTGACCAAAGGTGGGGAGAATCCCTCATAGATACAACTATACGTGTACCCCCCACACACACACATGCTACTCAGCAGGCTACCCTTTGATTTGTGCATAACTCCAATACCACACTCCAAAACCTCAAACCAGAATCTGTTCAAGCCTGCAGAGTCACACACACCAGGTTACAGAAAATACCAGGAGCACAGGAGCTTGCCAGACAGAACTCCAGGATGCAGGAAGCAAGCACTAGGAACGGAAAGCCGCCCAAGACAACAACCAGATTTCCTAAACAAATTATTATAAGGAAAGAAAGAGGGACAGAGAAATGACAGTTCAGAAGAGACTCTAAGACTTAACTACATGAGACATTTGTTTGGATCCTAACTTGGACCAATTATTTAAAAAGGAAGAAGGTAACTGAACATTGAATGCTGGCTGAAATTAATGTGTTTTAGGTGTGATCACGGAATTTCTGGTGGTTAAAAACTCTCATTGTCCTCTACAGCTACCTGCTGGAATATTTATGGATAAAATGATAGGATGAGGGAAATTTGCTTGGAAACAGTCCAGAGGTGACAGAGAGATGGGGTATATCTGGGAAGAAATTCACCTTGGGTTGGCAATAGTTGGAGCCTGTGCCTGGAATGTGGGACCTAGCAACAAGACACTGTTCTTATCACTCTGATACATGTTTGGAATTTCCCATGATGAAAAGGATTTTTTTTTTTTTTTTTTTTTTTAGGAAGAGGTAAAAAGCTTCAGCCCAGGAAGACTCCAGACTGGAACATTCCAAGTCTCTCCAAGTCTCTGTCTCAGAAGCAAGGAGCGTTGCTTCCTAGGATAAGCAGCTGAAAAGGTCATCATTGTGGGCATGGCCTGCTATTTGTAGACTTCCTGCCCAGGATGTAGACTTCTCCTTTGGGTCACCCTGACACTACATGGATTTGTCACATGGCCTGGACATTCCCCTGTCATTCTCTTCTCAGGCTGTGGCCTACATTAAGTGTCCCACAAATAGTGTCTGACTGGCTACATAAATGAACAACCTTCTAACAAGTCAACCTTCTAGCCTTCCCTCTCCTTGGTACTTACTCCCCAGAGTTTCATGGTGGCTTTGTACTAAGACTTCATGTCATGAGCAAGTTTCATCCGCAAGGTTCTTGTGATGGAAAGCATCTCCTAGTGCCATTATAAAACAAATATATTAACATTTCAGACAAACCCACTACACAAGCAACTCAGTGAGGGGTGATTAGGGAGTGAGGGGTACTGCAGGAAGCAGGGTGTCTGACTGTAGGAGACAAAAGCTTCATCTCCTGCAAGAAGAAACTCCAGACTGACTGGTGTGGCTTGGCAAGCAAGTCTTCTAGCAGGCCCAGAAACCACATTAATGAAGTTAACACCCCATACAAGACCATGGTGCAGCCCTGCATAGAGGACAGCCTGTGTCCTCCAGAGCTCCACCAGCCTCAGTCTCTACAGTACGTAACACCTGTACTTGCCACTGTCGGCTTCCAAGGACCCTGGGACAGAGTCTACGTTAGGACCCAGTGGAAAGGCCTGTGATAAAGCTGTGACCGAATAGCCTCAGAACAGGGGCTTACAGCTGCTGGTCACTGGTGTCCCTGGCTCCTCCAAAACTCTTGGCAGAGAACTACTGTGAGCCCAGTTCCCTGGCCTAGAACAGCCTAGCAAAAGGAAAGGACTCAGGAAACTGGGGAGAGTCACCATTATCTATCTATTCATAGCCTGCTTCCAGAACGCCCAGGCCTAGTGGAGGTGGTGAGCTCAGAGTGATGGATCAAGGTAGGTAGAGAAGAAGGAACATAAACCGACCTCTCTGCTCTACTGCCAAGCCTGCCACCTGAGTTCCATCCCTGGGACCCACATGGAAGGAGAGAACTGACTCAGCAACTTGTCCTCTGACCTCCTTGCTCACCCACCTCACCCCCACAAACACACCAAATAAAAATCTAATTTCAAAAAACAAATCTTAAAATAGGATGCTAAAGATGCCTTATCGTGTCCAGGGAAGCTCAGGCACGGCAGAAGGAGAAAAGGCCACAGTGAGATGAGGAACGGGTTCCTAAGAAAGCCGATGGAGTTGCTGAGTCCCCTTGGTACTTCCCACAGCAGACCAAGTCCCAAGGCCCAGGCCAAAGCCATCCTCCCCAGAGTTCACTCTGGCAATCGTGGGTCTAGATCTGGTCATAAGCTGCCCAAGGAAACAACAGCCACATTTGAGGAGAAAAGGAGTTAAGGGAGTGCAAGAACATAGTCTGCAGACCTCAGTGTTCCTGAGGTCCCTTAGACTCCCCAAACTTCACACACTTCCAAGCCAGCTCCAACTCCAGGCTAAATTGAAGGACGCTTGCGCCGTCTAGTGGACAGAACAGCCATAGCCTTAGTGGTGCAGAGGCCCTCTTCCCTCGGTGTGATGGTGAGGACCCAGAAAAGGGCAATCAAGAATAAAACTGGGTCACTTTACGCTTGTCCCCAGCCCTGGTTCCCTTCCCTCGCGCCTCTTTAGAGGTCACCCATTTTCCCACCCATCAGACTCAAACTTACATCCTACTTACTTCCTCTTCCCAGCTTGTGAATAAATAAGGAAGCTTGAAATGGGAGCCTCATCCGGAGAAACGCGGTTTGAGCTGACAAAGCCTGGGCTCAGACAGAGTCAAGTACCCATACGGTGGCTTGGGCACCAAAGAGGTATTTCCAGGTGGCCGGGAGGCACTTGGGTCCTCATCATGGACTTAGGAAATTATTTGCACCCCACTTTCCAATAGTTCAAGGATGGACCAAAGTGGGGAGTAAGATGGACCCTGAGCTCAGTGTTAGGGCTTGGAGTCACCAGGGCAATAATGAATGGAAAGCTGGAGAGAAAAGCAAAGGCTTGCCCCACCCCTCACCTCTGCAGCCCTTGCAGGCATTCATCCCTAAGGGTCCCAAGACAGTAGGAGTCACGCAGCCACAGGGGCCTCCAGCTTCCTGTGGACATCAAGCTGCCCAAGCCACACCCTCCGCCACACCCCATGCCCCGGCCTTGTCTGCAGCTTTCCCTATCCAGCCTTCAATCTGAGGAAGCTATCCTGAGGTCTGGCAGTATGTGACAAGCAACACTGCTAAGGAGTATTCGTAGACGCGTTCACCCTAGTTGTCTGGGAGGCTTCTGCCACGCTTTTATTAGTATTTTTTTTTTAATTGCCTAGGTCTGTGGCTTAGAACCTCTTGATGAAGTTCTATCGCCACCTAGTGGGCATATCCAAAAACCGCGGCACGGCCACACCCTGTGTCCTGGTACAGGTGGGCTTGATTTTTAAAAATGAAAATTAATGTATGACTTTAAGACAGAAGGAGGCTGGGGAATCTCAAAGCCTGTCTATGCAGGTGCTGGACCGGTGTCTGTCAAACGCTGGCCGAGGAAGTGGGCAGGCAGAAGAAAACTGAGTTAGTTTGCCGGGCTATCTGAAGAGACAGCCCCTGAGCTGAGCTAATGTTGATAAAGCGACCACCATAATATGCCAGGCTGGGGCGCTTATGGCATGTTGTCACCTGTTAGGTGAAGGGAGAGCGTCAGAAAACGGGTTCCTAATCCCGCGCCTGGTAAGTGTGTAGCCAGCGCTTGAACCCAGGTGGCCTTAACCAGGTTCTGCTACTGGTCACCAGGACACAATAGCATCTAAACAAAGGCAGTTACCGCCCAAGCTACTGTAGATGGGCTGCTGGCTCCAGATTCCAGCACCAATTTTTATGGGTTCAAAACTTTGTGGTGGCCATTTAGGTTCCTTGCCAAAAGAAGGCAATAAAAAGATACTAACCCTCGACCTTCCATGTAGTGGCCATCTTTTCTTCTCTCTGAGATCCCAAAGGTGAGACTGGCTGTAATCACATGTGCTAGTGATGGTGGGATCGCCCACACATAGCCACAGCTGCACCCCCTTTGCCCTGAGCTGGCTCCTGGCATGGGGTATCACATTTTGGAGGGAATAGTAACTTCCTACTTCCTAGTGTGTTTCTGTTCTACTCCTTCCTCTTCCCCAACCCCAGAGGAGACTTAATGCACTAGTCCTGAATAAAAAAAAATAAAATAAATAAAATAAAAGGCCAAAGTTGAAGAAATCAGGGGTTCAACTTCTTAACTGCCAATTTCCATGAAAATGTTAAAGAGTTTCCTCATACTTGGCCTCCACTTCTTCTTCTGTACAATGGGAAGTGGCTGGTCCTGCCCACACAGCTGGCAGCTTAGTGACCGGCGGTTAGTTTGTTCTCAGTGTTATAAAAAGCAAATTTCAAAGAACAAATTGCTCCATGCACAGGCTCAAATGGCTGCTGTCCTCTGTTGCAGCATATTAGATCATACTGTGAATTGAAAAGTCTGTTTCTATTGTAGGATGGCTCATACTTTAATCCTAGAACTTTGTTTATTAAAAACTAGTGGTTATGGTGTGACTCAGCCCTAGAACACATCTTTAATCCAAGAGCTTTCTGGACACAGGATTAGATAAAGTTCACCCTAGGTCAAGAGGTGGAGCAAGAAACCAGCTGACAGGGATTAAACAGAAAGGAGGGACACTGGGCTGAGGGTATTTAAGACAGTGTGGAGGAGTTGGGAGTTCTTCCTTTGGGTTTTCTCCTTCAAGGCTTCTTCCTCTAGATTCTTCTCAGATTTTTAGCTCTGGGCTTTTTCCTCTAGGGTTTTTCAGCTAAATAGGAACTTCAGCTAGGTGCTTTCTCTGCCTCTCTGAGCTAGCAAGTTTTCATTCAACACAGCATCTGGTTCCTGACTCATTGGTGGAATCAAATGACTGGGATATTTTAGTTTTTAAAGCAACAGTTCTCCATTAAACATAGGCATTGATCTTTGTATATTGATACATAATTAAGAGTATATTAAACCACAATTGAATAGATCTTTGTATATTGATACAAAATTAAAGGTAACACTTCCTAATGGTATCATACCTAGAGATACTTAAAAATAAAATGTGAAGCTCTGGCCTCTTGATACCAACCGTCTAAAACGGTCTAGGATAGTTAAGTAAAACAAACTACTAGTCATGCAAACATGTCACTTTGTTAGCTACTATGACAGTCTATCACAGATATTCTCTAAACTACCCAGTAATCAAGTTGTTAAGAGACAAGCAACATTTGCTTATCTAAATACAAGAGATGGATAGGGCATCTTCAAACACCCCAAGAGATCTGCAGAATATGGCATTCAAAGATGTTATCTTAAATTAAGATTTTCTTTTCTTCTTGTTTTGTTTTTTGATATCGAGACATATCAGCACCTGACAGCACCCCCTATTCTACTCCAAGTAGAAGATAAGCATCGAAGAACCTCCACTGTAAGATGGTTGAATTAGTGGCAAGCCTTTCTCTTGGCATGAAAAAACCCCTTGCACCAACTGCAGACAGACTGCTGTCCAAAAAGGACAAAACTTGGTAGCAGGGAAGTCGACAGCCTAACTCTGCCAAGACAGGGTAGGTAAGTCCTTCATAATCCCTGCTCTACAACAAATGTCTGTCAGAGAAACAGGACCCAAAGGCTGAAGATTGATGCTGGAATGTATGGAGAGAAAATGGGAACTGTCCAGGCAGTCATTGGTATGTTCTTTCTTACTTTTGGAAGCTGCAGGCCCTGCACTTCCTATATAAGCAAATATATTTATCCCTCTCAGGTCTCTGAGGTGGTTGAAGAATAGACAGCTAGAGTCTCATAGTTAAATTTTGAACTGTTTAGGAATCAAGAGGGTGTTATAGATCTAAGAAGATACTCTTAAAAGTGTGTTGCAAGATAGTATGAATGTTGAGTCACATATAGACCTTTAAACTCATGGAGTTGGTTAGATAGTAGAATGTTAAAGTCAGGGGCCAAATATGTATAAACTGGACATTGGGAAGGTATACTGGGCCAATTTACTCTCATAAATGTGGCATATTTATATCTATTGTTTTGTATAATACTTACTGTTATAAGAGAAGGAACCATCTGTTGGACTGAAAGGGGAAACTTCTGGGGGGAAGAGGGTGGAAGGGCGGGATAGGAAGGGGGAATAGGGAGGGGTTTGTTACTGAGATGTAACTTGAAGAAAAAAAAATATTTAAATAACAAAAAAAAAAAGTTGCTGGTGGCCAATTAGCTGGGCAAAGAGTATAGGAAGGCAGAACTTCCTGGGAGGAACTAAGGAATCCTGAGAAAATGCAGAGGAAGCTCTTTTTCTGCCAGGAGACTCAGAAGTAGATGGACATCTTGTGAGTTCTGAGGGTACAGCAAGCCACATGGCAGATTGAGAATAGTTGGTTGGGTTAATGTATATGAGCTATTTGAGAGTCAGCTAAGGCCTGAGCGTTGAAACATTAAAAGGTCTTGGTGTATTTAATTATTGGGAAAAGGGTCACCCTTGGTCTCAGGCCTTATCACAGGGACAGGTCAGGCCTAGAGGCCTACAGGCCTACAGGCCTCCTGCCAGGCCCCACCGGCTGCTCTGCCAGTGTATTGTAACAGTTTATAGTCATTAATAAATACATTTGTTAACAAAGTTTCAGTTTCAAGGGACCTTCTGAATCCACTGTGAAAACCTGCCTCAGGAAAACCCAGTACAATAAAAGAAGCCCATCTTCATCTTCATGCTGAGGATAAGTTATACTTTAGGGCACTTCAATGTTCTCATCTGGCAGTACATTTATTAGCTCCAACTTATAAAAGGGTGAATTCAATCATGTGCCCAATTAATTTCTTAACAGCATTCCAGAACACATCATGTAGGCGGCATTCTGTCCGTGGACCTTGGTTTGGGTACAGAGACCCTCAGAGCCATGATACCCAAACACATACACTCTTTTTTTTTATGTCTGTGTATGTGCATGTGTGTTATATGCATATGTGCAGATGAGCACATATGTGTAGAGGCCAGGGGAGGATGTTGGGTATCCACCTTATTCCCTTGAGATGGGATCTCTGTTGAGCCGGGAGTTAGGCCGGAAGCCAGCAAGCCCCAGTCATCTTCAGGTCTCCACCATCTACAGCACTGAAGTCACAAGCGGTGACTTCTTAAAAGGGCTGAGATCCAAACTCAGACCCCCATACTTGCACAGCAAGCACTCTGTTCTAGTTTCATTCTGTTGCTGTGATAAAAATGTTCTGACCAAAAGGATCTTGGAGAAAAAAGGTTTACTTCAGCTCATACTTCCAGGTCCCAGACCATCGCTGAGGGAAGTCGGGGCAGGAACCTGGAGTGGAAAGTACAGGTGAACGCTGTTTACTGCCTTGTTTTTTGCTAGCTTTCTTTTACAGCTCAGGACCACCTAGGTAGGTGGAGTGCACTCACAGTGGGAAAGGCTCTCTCACACATCAATCAACATTCAAGACATTTCCTCAGACATAGCCACAGGCTAATCTGATGGACGTAATTCTTCAGTTGAGGTTCCCTCTTTCCAGGTTTTATCAAGTTGATAACAAAAACAGGACATGCTGTTACCCACTGATCTCTTTCTCCCCCAAAATCACATTTCTATTACTTTCAGCCTCAACATTTTACTATTATGTAAAGTTATCTTCTGGGTGCTAAGATTTTATCATTATTAAAACATGAACTATAAACCCATAGAAACTGACCCTCCTGAGTGAACAGATGAGAAAAACAAAATAAATCTTTATAGAGAAACACCCAAACGCAAAGATGTTGGCAATAAAACACTGAGTTCCTCCCTAACCACAATGGGTATGTTCCCTTCTCCATTTTAGAAAATACTTTCCCAAACTAAGTCAACTGTATGCCTTCAGTGGAAAAGAACATCCATGAGGGAACACGAATGAGGCTAGGTGACTATAGATGCTAACAAAACTTCCGCATCCACAGTAGGAAGCCATGTTGGGCACTCAAAAGGTAGGTACTCAAGATCAAAACATGACTGCCACCTTCTCCAGATACAGTTCTAGGGCAGGCTACATTTAGGCACATTCAAATGAGTTACAAAATATCTGTGCTTTCATAAAATAGATTTTTCATTCTTAAAAAACAAAAAGCTAGTATTTTGAACTATTATAAACTAGTGGGGAAACCTAAAAGATTTTCATTGTACTTTTTTTTTGTTTGTTTTTTGGTTTTTTCGAGACAGAGTTTCTCTGTATATCCCTGGCTGTCCTGGACTTGCTTTGTAGACCAGGCTGGCCTCGAACTCACAGAGATCCGCCTGCCTCTGCCTCCCAAGTGCTGGGATTAAAGGCGTGCACTACCACGCCCGGCTCAGTTCATTGTACTTTTTGTAAAGTTAAATACATATGGTAAATAGGTGACAGAAAGCATGCTAAAAGGGATCTCCAGCAACCCAGAGTATCTCTGTGCCCTGAGCAGGCATCCCTGTCTCCAAACACTTTGTCAAGGCTGAAGGGATGTGAGCTGATAAAATCAGGGTTGGAGACTTGGGTTACATGCCAACATTTTAATAAAGTTCTATGTGAAGCTAAACCAGAATGACAGAATGAGTAACATGAACCTCTTAACAACAACCCAGAGACATTAAACATTCAAAGTTTTTTTTTCTGGTTTATTAAAACAAAACTCCTTTTTCCATGCTTCTCAGGACATACCGTCATCAGGCATAAAAGTCAGTCAGCATTTCCAAGACAGTGTCACTCACAAAATCATACAGTGCTATTTTACAGCGGTAATTCCTTTTACAACAATTGAACACTGCTTTGTACAATGGGCAAATACTGTGACAAATACCTTCCATGAACACATTGGTTAAACTAAACTAAATGCCAGGTGGCAACTCTCAAGCCCTAAAAAGTGTTTTTACAAAACAGATTTACATCCCATAGTAAGTCTTATAAACTTCAAAGATAGGGTCTATCATTTCAAAAGACTACAGTTATGTATGGATAAAAATCTGCATTCAACTGTGCAGTGTTTTCTTGTAGATCTGAAATAAAACCTTTATTATTTACCCAATTAACCCTTCTATTAATTCTGCTTTCTGCTTTAAAAAAGCCAGGGTGGCGGGGAGCTGATCTTCCATCATAGGAAAGTGTTCCAGCCAATTTTCTGTGCTTACTCTTTCCAGCGAGGAAAAATATTTGTCCACTTGGTACATCATGGACAATACAAAAAGCATGCAAACTTCTGCCTCAGTGTCACGGTTGTGACCATTTGGTCTGCTTAAAGAACTAATTAATGCAGTTTCTCAAAATGGTTTCCATGGCATGCAGAGAGAGATATGGAGGTGTCCCAGAGGGGACGAAAGGTCCTGAGGTCAAAATAGTCTGGGAAGTGCTACGCTCGGTGGCTATGCACTGCCAGACACAGAGCCCTTCAGCACTGCAGTGCACTGATGGACTCTCACGTATCCCCAGAACCCAGACACACATCTCAGAGCACTTGCATGATATGGACACAATGCGAAACAAGGCCGCAGAACACTCTTGTTCAAGCTTCCGTTCACTGCCATCCCAGATATAGTTTTTGCACTCACCCTCAAGACTTCCAATGTTTAACAGAAGCCAAGAAGGGTTCAGTGCATTCCTGGTTGAACTCACCTAACACTAGTTTTTGCCTTCATTTTCCTTAGGATTCAGAAAGCAAATACCCCTACCCGCTCTGAATTACTTGGCTCAGCCTCACTTAAAAGCAGAGTGCAACTTCATATTGCTTAGTATTAGGTTTTTATTTATTTATTTCTTTTACTTGATTCACAGTCTTCCCCTGAAGGGCATGCATTTCAGTTTGACAGAAATGCAGTACAGTAAACTGTAATAAATTATATACAAGCACCTAGTTTGCTTAATCTTTTGAGGAAGCCACCCACTGCTGGAAAACAAGGGGAACCTTTCTCTTAGGGAACAGGGCTATCTGGGAGACTAGTTGTGATGCTTTTTTTTTCCTTCCATAATGAGGCACTGAAGAATGAGTTGTGCTAAAATTAACTCAAGGGTCAGCTTGTCAAGATGAGCATAACTTTGGTTGAGATTTTTTCCTTAGAAAAGGTTTCAAAGCACCAGATAATTACAAAAGCATACATGCCTATCTCACAGTGAGTGAAGTGTCTGGTGACAGCAAGTAACCTCAGTCCCTACAATGAGACCAACCAAGAAGGAGGACTTAGCAAGGGAAGGGTATGTTTTGCTGCAGGCTAGAGACAGCAGTGATTTGCAGAGGTATCAGCAGGGCAGCAGCACCCACTGACAGGTCAGGTCCACAGCTTTGTAGCACCCTGACAGAGGGCGCAACCTTCAGCTTCCATTTCGAGGGTAAAGAAAGAAGAAAGGCCAACAAAATGCTTGAGTCCCCAGATGAGGTATACCCATGGAAATAAACCAGACACCCTGGGTATCCCCCAAGTACAGCCAAGGGAAGTGTCATTCTACCCTAGTTAGTAATACAGAAGGCTGAAAGGTGAGCATCTCACTCTACACCAATGTCGCTACAGTTGATAGTGAACTGATGCAAAGGAAAAGATTTGACATGCACAACTGGGAAGAGCAGAGACCACCAAAACGCAGCATTATTGCCATGAGCTCCAAACCAGCCACTTCATGCATGTGTAACACCAGGCAGGACCCCACCCTCCTCAACACACACATGTCACTGATAGGCTACAATTAGTGTTTAAAATTCAAGTTCAGGAAAGTACAAACCTCATCCCTAATACTTTTATAAATTCAAATCATCTATACAATGCTCATCAGAAAATTTATAATTCCATAAAAATCACAGAGAAATGGATATAGTTAGAAATTGTATTGTCACATGATCATTAAGAAAGTGTCATAATTACCACAAATAACTAACAATTACGCTCCTTGCTCACAAAAAGGCACCTACCTACTAAAAACAGAAAATTTTTCATAATTATTCATCTTTAAGTGACAATGGAGTTTGAATATATGGCCCATATAAAACCAAGCATTCTTCGAGATTAAAATCCATAGACGCCTCCAACCACTGGCCCTTCCGTGGGTCTCTGTGCACACCACACAGGCTACATGGTGTGCCCCTTGAGTGCTAGTCATGCAGACTGGGGTGCAGCACTCAGTGTGTGCCGCATCTGCCAACCCTGGGTCAGCAGTGTGAGCCCGAGTGCCCCAACTAGCACGCTGCTATGGGCAAAAGTCCCTTGGAAGCAGCAGATGCCTGCAAGTGAAGGGCAGGGAGGGCACAGGTCCCGACAGCAGGGATTCTAAACACTGTGTCATGACAGCTCACCAGCACTGTCATGTGACCAAAGCCTTTTGTGCCAATTTGCAGGCCAGGCATGACTTCACCCTTGCCAGCCAGATTCACTTCCTGATGCTGGTTTTCACCACAGTACCTCACTTCCTGACCTACACAGTATTGTCTGCTTCCAGGCAGCTATTCAAACACGTTTTGAGTCTGCCAGCCCAGGGCAGTGTCACTCCTTAGTAAAGCACTTGAGAGGAAAGGACTCAAATACAAACCACAGCTTCTGCTGACAGCAGTAGATGGAGACAGAGAATGAATGACCCAATTGTTCTACACGAAATGTTATTACAAAGTACACAAGAGTCATTTCTACATATACCTCTATGTCCATCACAGTAACTAGTCCTGAAAAGTCATTCTTAAAATGTGAATCTTTAATAAACTCCAAAATAACTTACTGAGATTTCACCTAGTAACCTAGTGATCATGAATCGCAGAGGGCACTGGCCCGGAGTGTTCTGAGCAGGCCATTGCATCTGTGTTGGGAGGAGCGCAGGTCCACAGGGGTAGAAGGCACGTGTCTTTCTGGAAGTCTCCTCAGGGTAAGACAGGCTGGGCCACACCAGGACACCTGCCACTCTGGGTCAGACTGGAGCCTGAAGGGACTCATCAGCTCGTCATTCGAGATAGGTGCTGAGAGATCCCTACAGCACCACAAAACTCAGAATATATTCTAGGAGTTTTTGCCGGTTGCACTGAGGTAGGAAAGTGCTGCTCAGTTCTAAAACAGGCACTCTCTTTTGCTTGGTCTCCTTGAAAACCTGAAGAGGGAGTTAAGAGAAAACAAAAGTCAGGACAGACTGGGCAGAGGAAGCACTTCTGTTACCTTGACCTATGTCCATGACCCAAAAACTCAGTAAAGATAGAAAGCTGTAGGCTACTTCATATAGACAATCCAAGCATGGAGGTGTGTGGGTCAGACACAAGCATGGAGAGGTGTGAGTCTGACGCAAGCATGGAGAGGTGTGAGTCTGACACAAGCTGGAGAGGTGTGAGT
>CAJQZJ010008773.1:11385700-11423710 GCA_907164525.1 Lophiomys imhausi
AGGGCTGGAGCAGGTGTGCACATGGACCTGGGCATGTGCAGCAGGGCAGGAACAGGTGTGTGCGCATGGACCTGGACATGTGCAGCAGGGCAGGAGCAGGTGTGCGCGCATGGACCTGGACATGTGCAGCAGGGCAGGAGCAGGTGTGCGCACAGACCTGGGCATGTACAGCAGGGCAGGAGCAGGTGTGCGCATAGACCTGGGCATGTACAGCAGGGCAGGACATGCCCTTGCTGATAAAAATGGTTAGGCATTATCACTGAACAAGCAAGCAGTTGTACAGACTACTTGTTTCAGTAACTAGTTTGGGCTGTTATCAACATAGCCAATGCTTTTTAAAATGTCTTAAAAACTGATCTAATAAGGATAACAGGCAAAAATGTTGGCTTCATATGTAAAATATCTCTTTACATGAAGAAGAAACTGTTTCTTTACTTATGATCACAGTCATGTCAACTAAGGAACTAAACAAAAAATAAAAGCAAATTTCATAGAGCAGTCTCTCTTCTGTGCTTTAAATTTGAACAAAGGAGAAAGAAAAGAACTTGAGAAATGGAAAGAAAAACTCGGTCTTGGACTCTAGTTCCATCACCAAAGCAAACTTTAAGGAAGACAACAGGTCTTGCCACTCTCATACAAGATCCTCTCCGTCTAATTAGGGGCAGAACCATGGAGGACCAAATCCAAGCAGTGGACTCCTGGATCACCTTCCATAGAATCTCAAGCATTTCTCATGACCTCCTGTTAGCCAGGAGGTAGTGGTGCACGTATTTAATCCCAGCACTTGGGAGACAGAGGCAGACAGATCTCTGTGAGTTCGAGGCCAGCCTAGTCTACAAAGTGTTCAGGACAGCCAGGGCTGTTACACAGAGAAACCCTGTCTCGGGGAAAAAAAAAACAAAAAACAAAAAAACCTCTTACTGTCTTCAGTATCTGCTCTTAGAGTGGTAAGGCCTGTGTATTTTTGGCTGGTGCTTCTCTTGCTTCACAGACACATAGTCTTCTAACTCTTCCTTATCCTCTAACTGACTTACTTAAAACAAAGGCCTCTTTCTCTCTGGTACTTATCAAATTCCTGTATACTTGGAATTTGGAAGTCAGAACTCATTTTTTTTAATTATCTTGGGTAAATACATCAAAAGAACATTTGCTGCAGGGAGGGGACCAGCAGAAGGGAGATGTGACAACAGGAAAGAGAGGTGAATCTGAGCACAGTGACAGACACCGTGAAAATACAATGAAACCCACCGTTCTGCACAGTGGATGCGCACCAATAACGAGGGGCGCTCAGTAGAGAATATGTTCTGGTACTTACAGAGTGGGGAGATTTTTAATCATTCATTTTATTTTTAAAGTCCCATGTTTGTGTGTGACTGTGCACACGTGTGTGCACACACACATGAGTGCACATGGCAGTCGGAGAATGATTTTCAAGAGTTGTCCCTCTTTCACCACGGGTTCCAGGAACCAAACTCAGGAACTCATCAAGCTAAGCTAGTGGGTCTCAACCTTCCTAGCACTGCGGCCATTTAATACAGTTCCTCATGCTGTGGTGACCCCCAACCATAAAATTATTTCATTGCTACCTCATAACCTTAATTTTGCTACTGTTATGAATCATAATGTAAGTATCTGACAGGCTGAATATCTGATATGTGACCCACAGATTGAGAACTGCTGAGCTAAGTCACATCATTGACCACATTTATAATTTTTTGAAGTATGAAACAGTCACAACATATACGACATTCAAACCTACATTTCTTGTCAAAGAAACAGTCCCTACTTCTTAGCAAAAGTCAACTACCTGCATGTGTTAAAGAACACCATGGGTGGCATCTACACCACAGGGACACCTGACTGTGGCAGGGTCTCTGCTGGCTATCTTCCTTCTAATATTTAGATGAAGTCACTTGTATCCAAAGCTCACATTCTAGCCACTCTAGAAACCACAGGTACATCTTAAAGTACGCTAATTAACATTAGAGTTTTAGTTCTACGATTTATTAGAAGTATAAGAAAAATATTTTTTACCTTGTGTGAGTTTCATTGATATAAATAACATTCCGCAAACCCAGAGATGGGATACTGGGGTTGAAAAACTTTTCCTGTAAAAACAAAATGAATGTAGACATGAATTCACAGCCAGATTCTTGGTCAAGAATTCCACTAATGTCTCTATAAGACTTTTAAAATACAAGCGAAACAGTAGGAATTGATTCAAAACTTACAGAATAAAGAAAATACGTTTTATTGAATAGTACTTTTTATACCTCAAAGATATTCTCAAACTCAAGTCTAACTTTGAAACCCTAAAACCAAAGCAACGGTATCTCTTCCCTTCCCGCACCACTAATGCCTCCGTCCTACAGAGCGGGAACCACTATCAGCTTTAGTCACAGGAAGTCACAGACTTCAGTGCTGTCCAAATACAAACTATCATCCCAACACCACAGTGACTGCTGAGTTAGACCTCTCATCCCACCAGGCACATGAGAACCAGTATCACCACATGGGGTAGAGATGTGAGGATTCGACCTCAGGTCTTCCCACTCTCTGAATGACTGACCACCTACTACTGCCTGTCACAGCTGCCTGTCACTCTCTTTACAGGTAATCTCGAAAAGACGGTCTACCTTATTATCAATGTGAACCAAACAGACACAGCTCAAAAATAAATGCACAAATGTGTCAACAAGAGATAAAAATTACATAATCTCTTTATAGAAAACTACGGCTCCAATGAATAGAGGCGAGTATTAAAAACTACAAATACAGTCACTAACAAATTATTTTAAATGACTATGAGAGAACTCAAGATGAATGTAGTTCCATCCTTTCCTATCTCTACACAAAAAGCAACAGCCTGTTACAACATATCCCATCCAACCCCAGGCTATAGCATCACCACCACCAACTAAACCCCTACGCAGTCCTGGCTCACTCTACACTTACACTTGCAGTACTGTTTGGTGCAGACCTGTAGTTAAGGTATTGTCTTGCATTTAAAGTTAGAATTAGGTGAGAGGCCAGTCTACAAAGAAAAGCCACATGACCTTCTATTTAAGTCTTTGTTCCCACTGTCCTCTAAATCCGAACTGGCCTCATTCCTGGACTGACAATTCTCATGTTCCTTCAGTCGTAACAAATTCTTGCATTAAGGCACTTACAGTTCAAAGGAGCATCTCTAACAAGCCATTCTTGGTCAGACCTGAACATTGAGCAAGAATTGCTCAGGCTCTGCCTAAATCTCACTAATATTACTAAATCCCTTTATGCTAGGCTCAAAACTAAACCTCCTGCCAAGCCACCTCAATTGGAGAGTTCAGACCACACAGTTAGCCATTCACACATGTTACAAGCAAGCTCTGTGAGGGACAGTTTCTAATCCCAAATATTTGGTCCATCTCAGTCAGTCAGTTAGTTAGTTAGTTAGTTAGTTAGTTAGCAGTTAGTACAACTTTTCAAAACATAACTCTAACCTTAGAACAGTAGGGAAGGAAAGGCTGCTAACTCATCCCTCTGCCAAATGGCATCAGAAGCTCACCTTTCACCCAGTCGGCTCTTCTCAAAGAATCCAGAAGGTGTGACATGCTTACTTCTCAACAAAATAACAAAAATCAAGGATACTTGGGGGCCAAAAGTCAGACCCTAGCAGATATTAAGCACTTCACTGACTCTATGGACATTAACTCAAAGAAAAACCTACTCTTCCCCTAACTGTGCTGATATTATTGAATAAATGAACACCAATAAAAATTAAGTCCAGCGCTGGAGAGAGGCCTCAGTGGTTAAGAGTATGCACTTGCTCTTCCACAAGTCCTGAGTTCAATTCCCGGCACCTACACAGCAGCTCAGCCCTGTCTGACGCCATCTTCTGGTGTGCAGATGTAGATGCAGACAAAGTACATATACATAAAATACCTTTTTTTTTTAAATTAAGCCCTTTCTTTACCTGAAATGTTTGACTTATAAACAGGGGTCTCGGTTCTGAAGGAATCAAGTACATTATGGCCAAACAACAAAATCCACAAAACTGAAACCCTCTGGGGTGGGAAAGTGTGGTGAGTAGGAGGTTCTTACCCAGCTCTGTGGTGTGCAAGAATAGCAGCACCTTCCCACGAAGGGCCTCTTCCGACTCATGAGGCTCTCCTTCCATTTCAGCGTTGCAGATCTGAAGAAGTTAGGTTTGAACCCACAGTCACCCTAATAAACATGAGGCAGAAATTGTGTCTAAATGGCAAGAGAGTTGTTTTGATAGTCTTGGTCTCTAAAACTAAGATATTTCAAAGAGAAGAGAAATTTATCCTGTTTCTTTCCTTGGCAGTATAATTACATGTGCCTGTGTGTTTTTCATGAAAGGCATCTTGTTCCACCATCATCATCACTTGGAAAAATGTTTGGTAAATAAGAAAAAGTTGATTCCCTAAAAACAATCATAGTTTGTAACAGTTGCTACATGCTCGATACAGTATTCAATGGCTTTTCACAAAGTTGTGATGTTCACCAGAGAATGAATGGATAGAAAAATATGCCATACATATTACCCAGTGGAATATTATTCAGTCACAAAAAGGAATGAAACCCATAGAAGACTGGAGTTCATTATGTTAAAAGTAGCCAGGCACACAAAGACAACCACTGCCTTTCTTACATGTGCAAGCTGAAAATGTTGACCTCTTAGAAGCAGAGAGTAGAATAGTAACAGGCCAAAGGGATTTCTGATGGTGGGAGGAAGAAGTCAGACTCCTGAATTCTTATGCTCAGTCAACCTTACGCCCTTTCAAAGAACACACTAACTCCTACAGGAAAATTATGAAGGCCTGACCGGCTGTTCTTAACAATACTGTGAGGAAAATCAAAGTGAGTTTAATGACATTCTGTTATCAAGAGCGTTTAAAGCCTAGAATTAAATCCCAGTGACACAGTTTGGGCAGAGCCAACTCTGTTCTGTTTTAAGATTTTTCTTTAACTTCGGGTCCATTTGTTGTTCAGCTATCACTGGTACAACATTCTTAAAAACAACCAAATATTGTTATAAATTTGTGTTGAGGTCTTTTAAATACTCCATGTAATATTGAAACAGTCAGCACCACAAGAAAATACATGCTTTTTAAATTAGTTTCATAAGCAAGTTAGTTTCCTATTTTTGTTTTTAGAGTCCATTTCCATTATAAAACTAATGCTCATAAAATATAAGTTGTGTAGTAGACAATGAAGAGAAAAAGTGTATAAGCAGATTACCCAACAGTTACTGTTTATGCCTCCATATAAGTAATTTGCTTTTTAATATAATTACTGTTCTGAAATTTTCCATCCATTTTTTTCTTCCCAATTAATACTACTAAAAATTTTAACTTATTCTTAGATTGTAAAAACACAACTTCTGCAAGGTGTGGTGGTGCACGCCTTTAATCCTAGCACTCGGGAGGCAGAGGCAGGCGTATCTCTGTGAGTTCAAGGCCAGCCTGGTCTACAGAGTCCAGGACAACCAGAGCTACACAGAGAAACCCTGTCTTGTAAAAAACAAACAAACAAACAAAAAACCCACAACTTCTAACAGTTGGATGCAGTTTCTGTGATGATTAGTCTATACCTTATATCACTACAAACATTTTAATTGAACTGTTCTAAAGGCTTCTCTTAAACTTACCCAGTCCTCACTTGTGTGTTTACATGGGCCAAGGCCGTATTCAGAGGAGTTGGGCAGATAAGAAACGTCTATCGTGCCAAGCGTCACTGAAGACTCAGCCATGTCACAGCGTCGAAATCCCAAGTCATGTGCTGTAAGAAATCAGTACTACTCAGGGAAGCATGGAGAGACTTAACAACACGTATCAAAATGCTGATGTCTATACAATTCTGTTCAGTAACAGGACCTCAAATAAACTGACAGATTTCTAGTGTAGTCACAGCATAAAAACTATAGTTTGGTGGTAGAGTACTTATCTGGACTGATGTGTTTACATGTCTGTTATGCTGCCCTGACCTCAAGGGTCAACATCCGTATCCCACTATTTCCTGAACATACAAGGACACAACATCCGTAGCCTTTAGATTCCTGGGCAAGACTGCCATGAATAGCCACATGTAAAAACAAAGGGTTTAATGCTGACATGCAACAAATAATTATTTCACTTTGTTAATAACTGAGTAATTTCTAGGAGGAAGACAAATTTTTTTATTATTTATGGATATGGAATACACACACACACACACACACACACACACACACACACACATATAGGGGCCGGAGGAGGCCAAAACAGGGCATCAGATCCCCCTGAGCTAATGTGGATGCTGGGAACCAAACACTGATCCTCTGAAAAAACAGCAGCCACTCTTAACAGCTGACTCATCTCTTCAGCTACAGCATAAGCTTACTTAGTGAAATACATGTCATATGTATGAGTGCGGAATGTTTTTTAATTTTTTTAAATGTCCTTATATATTTATTTAATTATTTTCGTTGTTGGCCATTTCTCACCTAGCACTAAATTCTTCTCTTAAAATCAAAGATCACCTTCAGTTAACAGAGTTCTCTAAAGGGAACACTTAGCCTCTTTACAATCCCCATGTGGATTTGCTCCAATAATTGTTTAGCCTCAAAACAAAAGCATCTATCCTTAGCCATACAGCATAAGCAATCGGCTGACACCAGAGACACATAAAGCATTGCACCTGGGGGGGAAAGTTCTTCTGTGTCCTAAGATTCGACTCCAGGCTACCAACTTCCGGTCCAGAATGGTCACACAACAGGGGGAGAACGTTGCTGCCTGAGAAAGAAATGAGGCAATCAGAGGAAAACTAGGCTTGTGCCAAGAGAAGTCCACGCCTTGTTCCTCCCACCCCACAGGGTTTACCCGAGGTCAAGGCAGATTTTTTTACAGGAGAGGAGAATAAAAAACGAAAAGAGAAAATTTCAAAGGCTCCAGACAGCTGTGCTGAGCAGGGCAGAATAAGAAATCTGACAATCGGACACAGGCAGAGCCAAGTGGACCCCTTCTGGAGTTCAAGGCCCTGGGTGCAACCACGCATGTGAATTTGGACGAGTTAACTGCTACGCCTTGATTTTCCCATCAGGAAAATGGGCAGAATACCACCCGATTCGACTGTCTCGAGCTGCAGGACGGGCAGCAGGTCTCCATAGCACCGTACGGGTGGGGTGCACGTGAGGTGCATGGCGCTCAGACCCATCAGGCATGACTGCTGTCGGCAGATGAGACGGTCCCCAGAGCCAGCTGCTCGCCGAGCCCCCCGCTGCCTCGATTTTCCCGGAGTTGGGGGAGGAAGGCTGAGACTGCAGCCCTACCGGCGCTGCCACCGCAGCCGGGTCCCTCGGGCATTACCTTCCCGTACCTCCCGGAGCCCGGCCCACTGCAGCAGCAACCCAGGAGTCCGCCTCGGACACTTGCAAAGAATCGGACGGGCACAGGGAGAGGGGAGCCCACGCACCTGTCCCCGTGCGCGGTCAGGCCCAGCGGCGTCTGCAGCCACAACCCGCGCCACGCTCCGCTCCACCTGCCCCGGCAGCTCGCGCCTGGGTGCCCGCGGCTGCCAGCGCTTCAGCTATGCGCCGGCTGGAGCGGCGCGCGGCGATGACGCAGGCGTCGCGCGGCAGTGACGTCGGGACATCTGGCCGCTGGGCCTTGCATAATACGCGTGGATGAAGGGTGGGCTGTAGTCGCTGAGCATGGAGAGTGAGCCTGATGGTTACACTGCTGGTGCTGCATGCTCGTGCATCCGTCGGTGGGTCTGTCTGTCTGTCACCTTCTCGGTGTGACCTTAGTTAACATGGGAGCTCCCACCAGCACCTGGCCCTGTGATTGGAGTGCACGTGGGTTGTATGGATTTAAGTGCCTGTACATGATCTTGCCCTATGAGATGTATGAGACCAAGCTGAATTGGTTGAGAATGAGGAGTCAGGGACTGCAAAAAGGAACGTAGTGAAATTGCTCTGAGTGATTGAGCCTCAAAGGAGTAAAAAAAAAAAAAAAAAAGAATGGACAAAGTAAGGTTTGAAAGATACAAAGTCACCTAGGGAGGAAGACTCAGCTGTTTTCCTTTGAGGTATATTGCGCAGAGGAGTGTATACAGTGATTGTGCTATAAGACCGTGTTCTGTCTTCCTAAGGGTGTTGAAATGTCCGTTTCAAATGTTCTGACCACAAAAACTGGTAAGTGAAATAATGGCATGCTAATTAGTAATTAGCTCAACTTAGTTACTTTGCATTGTACCCATAAATCATTAACATCACTTTACTTCATGTGTGTGTATGTAGATATATGTATAACTACTATATATGAATTTACTATTAAAATATCTTTTTTAAAATGGGTTGAACAAGTCCAAATCAAACTTTACATCCACTGAGCTATTTAAACAAAACAACACTGGGCAGGAAGGGACTCTTTTGCGACATTTGCCAAAGCTGTTGACAAGGCCGATGTTATCAAAACGCATTAGCAGTTTAAAATGAAAAAGATATATCACTCAACACACATTAAATATGAACTAGAATCAGGGAACACAAAGATGATTAAGACATGGTCTCTGTCCTCAAGCACCTGCTATTTCCTGTCCATCCTGCATGCTATCAGCCTAATTTGCTCAAAATAAATCTTTGTGCACAAATTACCCAATAAACACATATCCATAACTCCCTAGAATCCAAATGCCTGGGACCAGCACATCAGGCCAAAACGAGGCCTTTCTCTTCCCGCTGTTCCGCAGCAGTTGTCCCTACTGTGGTCCTGAGACATGATACTCCACTATATTACGTTTATAGCACTCAACCCAGCACTCTGTGTCTCTAAACTGGTTCTCCAAGCCTTCCTTATTCACTCTGGTCCTCAATGGCCACATTCTCCTGTGACATCTCAAAGATTATCTGTAGCACCATGTCTCAGGTCCCAGCAATCTGAGTCAGACTTCCAGAGGGTTACAAACTCATGATGACAGTGCCTTGCACTGGGGTCCTAATTAACACTTAATACCATGTTATAATAACCACCCCATAAACATTTGAAGTGGAGGCACAACAAGAAAAACAAGACTTCCTTAATTTGAACTTCATACTTCTCTTTATAAACTCATCCTACAAAGCAAATATTTTCTTCTGTGAAACAGCCCCAGAAAGTCAAAATGGGTGTTCATAGAATAAGCAATATAGACCTCAAAGTCAAAGACCCTGCCTTTATTCAGCCTCTCGTGTACCTTAGCAAAAAACAAATACACTTCACTAAGGTTCTGGAGGACTGAATATTAGCTACAAGGAGTAATTTCTTATCCAAAAACATCATAAAGTTTTGTACACAGGATACTGGGCCCTAACAACAATAAAACAAAACATGGAAGAAAAAAAATAAAGAAAAACATTAGATTGATAAAAACCAAACAAAAAGAATTGAAATTGAAAGACTGACACAGAGAAATTCTAAAATGTAAGCCAGAATGGAAAACGTGTCTTACATAAAATTCAGTTGCAGAGACTTTTTACACAAGAGTTACTGTATGTGTGAATGCGGGTTGCTGTGCCAAGTTCAGGTTACTTAATGAGAATTGTTTTGGAAACAGGTGACACCCTAAGCGATCTACTTTATCAGCAGAGTGAGTTACAGTAACCAGTCCAGCCAGTCCAGATGGAGCAAGGGGAGTGAATTTGCTATCTTATTTAATACAACAAGAAACAAACAGGCAGATATAAAACAATGACATTCAAACATCAGATATCATGTACATGAAATGGCCAGTCCACAGGGAGGGGAGAAAATAAGCTGAACTCTATTATTACATTGGCTTACCACCTAGAGAGAGAGAGAGTTAGGCTTCAACACAAAAGGGGGGAATTCAGGGAGGTTTAGGTAGACTGAATTGAGATAGAACTGAGAGACTGTGGGTGTCAAAGCTGGAGCAAAGTACCAGAGAAGAGGAAGTTATGTAAGTGAAAGGAGCCATGGAAAGCTGCAGACTTTAGTCCAGTCTTCAACTAACTGGCCCACACATGTCTGTAAGCTATCCACATCTGGGGAAGAGCACATAAACATGAAGAAAGAAAACTCACTGTGGCTTGTGCATGATGGAGGATTGTTCTTGGTACTACAAGTCAGAATTAAAACATTCTCAGTGGTCACACAAGACCATTGAAATGCCTAATCCTCAAAGAGTTTGGAAACTCTGTAATTCATGACATAATGATCTCACCTCAGTAGCAGAGCAAAATTAGCCCTACAATGAAGTCTACTGTGGGCCTACTTAACAAATCTTAAAATCCAGTCCTGCCCCCACCCCCTAGCCAATTGCTTAAAAGGAAAACCAAAACAAAAAACAAAGTATCCAAGAACAAAGCACGAGAATACTTAGGGGGAATAAAAAAGTATCTTGTACCTCACAAAGTGAAATTCTCAGTGCTGTCAAATTGAAATTATTAGGCAGGCAAGCAAAATCAAAAAGAAAAAGGAGAGAAAAAACGCATGAGTGATGGACAGCAGAAATGGAAAGCAGATAAATTGTGAATGCTCTAGTAGAATAGTATGTGTAGTTACCAGCAAGTGGAGTAGACACATGGAAAAAGATTCAGCTAAATGTAGACTGGGAGAGAGGATGCAGCTCAGTTGGTAGATTGCTTGCCTAGGTAGCTCCCATGAAGTCATACTCTTCATACATAGCACCACATAAAAGCAGGTGTGCTGAAACAGGCCTGTAATTCCAGCACTTAGGAAGTAGAGGCAGAGGATCAGAAATTCAAAATCACCTTTCACTATTAGGTAAGTTTAATGCCATTTGGGCTACAAGAGGCCCTGTCTCAAAAAAAAAAAAAATCCAAATCAAACACAGACATTATAAAATCATTGAGATTTTTTTTTTGAAACATATAAACACACACATACACACTTGTGGTGAGTTAACAACAGATAAAATATTACTGAAAAATAAAATACTTTAAAACATTGTGTCAGAAATATGTGGAATTCAGCCCTGAGAAACTGGAAATAGTGAACTTGGAGTGAGTGCATGCAGTTGGTGCCCCTAAAGAAGGGGGAAAAGTAACCACTGAAAGAATTCATCTCTAGAAGACCCAAGCTAGAAGAAATGTTACTGACTTTCAAACAAAAAGTAAAATGCTATAAATTGAAATCTGACTCTACATAAACGACTTATAAGACCATAAGAGCCACGAAGTAATTTATTAAAATATCTTTACAAGATAGCAGACTACAACAAAAAAAAATAAAAACATACTGTGCAGTTTATAGCATGTATCACTATCATGCATTACAGCAAAGATAGAAAGTAAAGGAGAAAGGATCAGAATTCAAGCCTTTCTCACACTAAGCTCTTTTTCCAATATTTACACTGCCTATTTAATGGTCCCTCTTCTAAAGGCTACCCTCAGTGAGCAAAAGGAACCTGAAGACATTTGTTCCGGTTGCTATTGATCCACCTACAAATGTACAATTCTCCACAAAAGAATAGTATTAGCTGACTTTCAAAATTCAGTCATGCAGTAGCCTTGGCATTTCTTGATCTAAAATATAACAATCATTCTAGAAAATTTTATTAGAAGAAATCATTTGAATGATGAAGAGACCCATGCTTTTTTCTCATCATCTACTTCTCTCCAGATTCCTTTTGGGTATCAATTATTCAGTAAATATTTATAAAGCCTCTACTTTATGCCAGGCTCCCTCCTGTAAGTACAGTGTTAACAAGACAGTGAATAGTCTTGTATACTTACTCAACTCCCGTTTAATAATTCTTCCCAAAAGGTTCAAGTCGGCTTCTAGCTCTTTGGCTTGTGGCATCTAGCATTCCCGTAGTCTCTCTCCCTTAGAGAGCCACTGGCCTAACATCTGTCTTTCCCTCTGATTTTGTTCAGGCAGATCTTTTCCCAGGCTCTGGGACAAGAATGAAACAAGGTGTCTAAGCCAATTATGATAATCTCATTCCAGAATATTGCAACTGTTGCTGCAGCCAAGATAATCACATGACCTAGTAGTCCAGGGCAATGTGACCTAAAAGAAGAACAACTGTGAAGACTGCTCCAGCTTTGCTTTCCCAGTTGAAAGAGCACACAGCAGGCATTGCTGCTCCTTGCTTCCCCCCAGACCTGTCTATATTTTGTCAGGTCCCCACCTATGTAAACCACTAACATGTGACGAATTCTGCCACTCTCCAGCAAAGGCACATCTGCTAACTTTACTTGCTGCTAGAAAGACTCAATCACAAGGGGTAAAAAGCAAATAGAAGAGAGGGACTTTCGAAATCAGCTTTGCCAGTCTGGCAGGTTGAGGGCTGGCAGTGGAAGGGTGAACTTGATGTCTTTGTCAAATCACCTCAGGCCACATGGGGATTGAACATCTGTGACTCACTTTGAGCACATTCACAGCATTGCAAGGACCTCACTTTCACTGAAAGTTGCATCATCAGTAAACAGAGAAGTAGATGGAGCTCCAAATAAATTAAAAGAGAATTCCCATGTTAAGTATGATGTTGGCTGAAAACATCTGTAACTACACAATACCTATGGACTGATACACCCACCATATCTTTATTGGTTTAAAGAACCACAAATCAGGAGCTGACATGTCTCAATATCAAAAAATCTTAAGAAAGCTTCTTGGAATGCCAAATTCTACAGATTTCTTGAAGTTTTTGAAGACCACCTATCTCCATATATTTGGATAAGCAGATGTTGCTTGTCTCTTAGCAACTTGATTTCCCGTTAACTTAGAAAATATCTGTGATAAACTATGCTAGTACCTAACCAAATGACATGTTTGAATGACTATTAGTTTGCATCTCTTAATTATCCTAAACAGTTTTTGACAGTTGCTATCAATGGGCCAAAACTTCACATTGCATTTTTAAGTGTTACCTAGGTACAATACCTTAAAGAGGGTTAACCTGAATTTTGTATCAATATACAAAAATCAATACTGATGTAGCCAAATATAATCTTAATTTTGTACCAATATACAAAGAGCTATACCAATATAGCCAAATATAATCTTAATTTTGTATCAATATACAAAGATATAAGAGCATATTCAATAATCTGTCCCTTTTTATCATTCCTATATTATGTTTACATCCCATGTTTTTAAATCTCCCCCGCCTTACATGGGAGAGAAGGAAGGATAGAGAAAAGAAAAAGAAAGAAATCCCTGGGTCTAACCTCCAAAACCTATTCTACTCCAAGTAGAGGATGAGCGTCGAAGAATCTCCATTTGGAGATGGCTGCATTAGTGGCAAGCTTGTCATTGGGTAAGAAGAATCCCTTGCTTCAACTGTAAACAGAATGCTGTCTGAAAAGGACAAAACTTGGAGGCAGGTAAATCGACAGCCTACCTCTGCCAAGACAGGATAGGCAAGTCCTTCATAATTCCTGCTTTACAATTAATGTCTATCAAAGAAAAGGGGCCAAAAGGCTGAAGATAGATGCTCTAATGTATGGAGAGAAATTAGGAACTGTCCAGGCCAGGAGGGGTGGAGGGAGGGGACTGTGATGGAGATATAACTTGTAGTAATAAATAAACATTTTTTAAAAAAGAATCACATATCAAATCTGAAAAATTCTGAGCAACAAATAATCACTATTCTGACTCCTAGAAAATTCAACACCCTCCATGAAAAGTGGGCCCAGCCAACAGCCCCAAACCACTTACTCCGCCTCAAGTGTAACTTTTTTATAAGTTTTGCAGTGGACAGAACAGTGGCTGATTGTAAAGTTCTGGACTCGGTGTAAGGCATGCTGGGCCTTAGTTTAAGAAAGAGAAGACAGACAGAGGCAAACAAAAGTTGCCCCACTACCGAAGCTAATTTTAGTGAAAGATAATGTTCAGTGGATGTGCCAAGGCCAATATTAATGCATGAACCCAGATAGGGGAGGGTCCACATGATGGTGGAACTACAGTCTTTCATTGTGGCCATCAAATCCACCAGAAATTGTCAGACTTTGGGGAAACCTGTCCTGGAATAGCCTGGTGCCCAGCTGACAGGGTGAGAGACAAGGTTGAACTTCTCAGAAGAAAAGAAGGCAGAAACTGGGTGGGTTGCAGGCTACTAGCACTATCCCAGGGTAGTGAGTAGATTTAAAAGAGAAACTGGCCATGGGTGAGCAGGTGAGCAAAAGGGTAATAGAGAAATTAGCTAGCATGTCTTGTAAAAGTCATGCTAGCTCACTCTTCTAGAATTAAAGATATTTCCTTTCTCCTCTAGAATGTTGCCAGACTTAGCTGCATAAGTCCTATGTTTCCCTAAAATCTTCAGGGAGGCGGAGCTATCAATCTGTGATAGAACACAAAAAGGTTGAGAAACCACTTGACTAGGGTCTGTAGCCAACAAGATGAAACCTGAGTGAGCTTTTGTTTCTCCTGGAAGTTCAGCTAGATTGTGTGAGAGAGGAAAGCTGTGTGAAAGAGGGACAGAATTCAGCACAGCCCCTGACACTAAGAAGCGAACAGAGTGAGAGGATCCGTGGTTCAGATATGAGATCCCTGTCATCTGATGCAGAGCCCTGGAGACAGCAGGCCCTTCAGGGTGCAGGGAAGGCCCATATGGTGGAGCTTGTCACAGAAAGAATAGAGCTCTGAGAGGCACATGGTGCCCACATAAGGATGGAAAGACCCAGCAACAATAAGCCAGGCTTCTACATGGCCATTTGACAGCATGCACACTCAGTTAAGGGACAGGGGCACTTCTAAAGATGATCAGTTTTGAATACTGGGAAATGCTTAAAGATGGGTTAAGTCAACATTTACTCATTCACAACCCACTAAGAGTCTGTTTTGTACCAGGCATTTTACTAAGTGTTGGTGGCAGAAAACTTAAAGTGTCATGCATGGATCTGTTCCTGGTGAGCAATGTGTCGAATGGACCTTGGCACACAGGAGTGGGAAGACAGATGAGAGATAATAAAGAAATGAAATAGATAAAACAAGAAACATCAAGAGTCCATGTCACAGATTAGTGAGCCTACCAACCTTATGATGGTCATAGCAGGACGCTAACTAGATAGTAGTAGGCCGGAACATCATTGAGGGTGGCTCCCGCCCTGATCAGCAACAACTAAGAAAATGGAAAATGCGGAGTTTTGCTTACTAAGAATGAAGTCAGAATCATATCTCTGACTCTGAATAGAGACACAACATTCTAAACATGACATTTCTAGAAGATCATATGATTACTATCTAACTTTCTGATAGAGAACAGATACATTATTGTTTTCTCCTCTATTCAGAGATAATCCAACTTAGGAAACATGGCACATTATGTAATCTCAGCACTTGGGAGGTGGAGGTAGAAGTCACCTTTAGTTACATAGTGAGCTCAGGACTAGCCTGGGCTACTAGAAACCCTAGCTCAAAAAAAAAAAAAGGCCCATTTATACAAATGGGCCTGTCAATCTGTCCATCTCCTGGACAGGAAAATACCCTATCCAGGAAGATATCTGTTCCTGAAACGTCAAGAATGGAGAAAGCATGTCTAAACAGATAGGTCAACATAGGGTTAACCTGGCCATTGTCTACTATCATGAAACCAATGTATTTTCCTGTACAATCATCTCTCTGACCATTGTTACCCCTCACCCCAGGACAGCCTTTGCTTCCTTGGTGGCCTCTGTACACTGTCAGCCTTGAGAGTGCCTCCTGCCCTATAACCACTTTTACTCACCTTCTCTACTGTACTTTGTCTTGTTCACATTATGAACATCACAGAACTAAGGGTCTTACGGGAGCCAGAAACCCTAGATGGAGGGCTGAACACTTACTCAAGGTGAAAATTACCACCCAATGAAAGGATCACAGAAAATACCTGGCCAGGAGTCAAAGAAACATGCCAGACCCAGAGGGAAGACAGAGCCAGAGAACTGAGCCAAGGCCACTCTGCAGTGGTGTGATTGGGAAGTTGCAGGGATGGGGGTGGGGGGGGATTATAAAGTCAGGGCCAGATAGAGCAAGATGTCGTAAGCCACAGGAAGAAGTTTGAAAATTTATAAATTGTGACATATGGTACCAAAGTCTGTGGTGGACTTTCCATTCTCTCTTACTTTGTTAGATTAGGTAAGAGTCAACAGACAGCTAGGTGTACATATGTGACCAATCTGAAAGGGGGAATTGTAGGAGTTAGATAAATTAGATTTAGGAAATATATAGGAGTTTCTGATACTGTCTCTTAATTCGGGGCCTGAAGAGCATTATCAGCATAAAGTCAGCAAAAACAGGAAAGACTCAATAGACTAAAAAACAAGTTTGAAGTCAGGAAAAACAGGAAAGACTCAAGACTTAAAGAAACAAAGTATCTGGCCTGACATTGTTTTCAGCTGCTAAGTGGGCGGAGCCCAAATTAAGCTGAAACAGAGTTCCTCCTATTTGAGGACAATACATGGAGCCCAGAGGAGAAGAGGCCCCTGATGCTAGAGAGCTCCAAGAGTCCTGCTGAAAAAAGGGCTGGCCATTGATGGCCAGCTCTCTCCCTGAAACAGAAAGAAGCCGGTGAGCAAAGAAAGCCTGAGAAAGACACCAAAAGGCCAAGGACTAGACCCTATGGCTCAGCTTTTGCCTAGAGGGGTTTGATCTGTCCAAACAATGGCCTAAAGGAAACGGTGCCTGGCTTTAAGGACTGAGGCAGAGCAGCTGAGTTCCTAATTCAAAAGAAGTAAGTTGGCCTGCAGACGGCTGGGGTCTCCCACAGAGAAGAAAACATGAAGCCTTATTTAAGGTGAGACTGCAATAACCAACTTACCCTGACGAACCTACATCTGAGAGATCCAGAAAAAGAACTGCTAAGTGTGTTAAAGAATCTACAACAAATACTATGTTCCTGACGACTGAGGACCTGCCCCAGAGACTGTATCATTCTAAAAGGTTATGAAAGTAGTTGTTATGATTATCAATAGATTTAGTGGATAGGTTAAAGGGGTTGTAGGAATTTATAGGATTAATAGTTAAAAAATTATTGGTGTTTGTTATAAGTAAATTTAGTAATAAATAAATAAATGTTAAATAATAATTTAAAAGTTCGGTTACAGGGAATGGGCAGGGGGTTGGGATCTTGATGTTGGCAGGAGCCTTCCTGCAGCAAGATGGCAGTGCAGGAGCCAGTGCACAGTAGGTTCATTGTGTAAGCTCCCTTATTCCAGTGCTTGCTACATGCAAAGCACAGTTCTGAGCATATCATGGGCACTATCTCAGGCCAGCCTCTCAGCCAGAGAGCAGCCAGGAAAACAGTCCATGCCAGAGAGCTCGAGAATGGGACCTTAACACAGAGAATGCTTAGAAAGATGCAGGAATTGCTGAAACAACAGGAGGCATGTGAGGCAACCAGAGATTAACAAGAACAGAAACTATGCTCCCAAGGTCTGGAGAGACAGAGTCAACTGGTACAGAGGAAGCAGGCTGCCAAGAGGAGCTTAAACCACAGAGCCACCACCCAACAAGAGGTTCAGAGCCTGCCTTTCCCTTCTCAGCACTTTAAACACCACTCAGCCTTCCTACAAGCCAAAAACAAGCTTCAGGGGATCCTGACTCATCATGTCCTCAATATATAGAGAACCACAGGGAAAGAGAAGGTTCTGATGTCCAAGAGAGAGATCAGGAAAGACCTGCCTTTCCCACAGCCCCTAGGAACCACTATAAATCAATCTTCCAGATAGGGAAACTAAGGTACAGAATGATGGTCAAGTGAATGTAGGTAAGTGGCTGGACCCTCATTTGAATTCAGATCTGTCTGACCCAGGACACATGCCCATCAGTCTTACATGGCCTGGTAACATGGCCTGGGATGTCATATCATCAGCCTGACAAAACAGACCCTCCTGTGAAGGCCCTCTGCCTAAAGAACACAGAGCTCCATCACTCAGATGGAGATAACTTTAGACCTGAATGGCTCATTGGGAAAACAGAGCTGCTCACACCCTGCAAACATGCGTGCATGCTTGCACACACACACACACACACACACACACCCCTGTGCGTGCACACCCACACCTTTATAGCAGAATGTCTGAGGGTCTATGAGGGCTATGGAGCCAAAGAACCTGTTTTCCCTTCCTGAATCTGCCTCTGCTTTAGCCCTCTCTGACCCCCAGTTCACCCACCTGGAGTGTTGATGATCTGAGGTTCACTTACTGATTATATTATTTGGGAAGGAAATGAAATTATGTACACAAAAGCATTGGCATAGTACCTACCACGGGTGGGATTTCCTCAATGGTAGCCATCGTTCTGCCTAGCTGAGATGTGCCATGGATGTAACCATAATTCTTCGACTGCTCTCATCTCAAAAGGTCTCAGGTGTCAAGCCTTGTACTTAGGAAACATGCTCCTTGTAGGACCTCGGTGGCATAAATAGTCCTGTTCTCTTGAGCTTGGATCCCAGCGAAACATTTTTCCAAAATTTCAAAGCTCACACAAACCCTACCTTCCAGTTTGTTTGTCTGGGTCTGGCAGGATGGGCTGAGTTATGGTGCAGCAACAAGTGACCCTGGGTGTTAAGACCACAGAGATTAATCTGGGCAGCTGCTGCATGCATAATAGCAAAAGGTTCTTCCAGGGCTGTGTTTGTGGAGATCATTGAGCAAGCCAAGCAGAAGGAAGTAGTGTACTGACAGACACCTCACTGATTCTCAAGACTGGGGAAAGGGATGGTAATGAACTCTGCCCTCTTAATCTCCATATCAGTTCTGTTTGCATTTTACTGGCTACAGTAATCCCACTAAGCATGTGGGGAAAGAGAGATACAGACCATGTGACCTCCAGAGCAATCAGTGACAGTTCTGGTTGGGCTTAAATAATGCAAAGGCCCTAATCCAGATGAAGAAATGCAGGAGTCTCTAAGAAGCCAGGCCATTGGATATACCAACAAAAAGGTGTGCCTTCATCTTCACTGCTCTCAGAGTTGCACCTCTGAAGATAACATGTTGTTTAGGAAAAATCTTTTGTTCCTAAGTATTGCTTAAGACTGCATCTCTGAAGCTTGTCATTTGGTCTCGAAAGACTTTGGGTAAAATGTATGGTAAATGTAGATGCCAGAGCAGATGAAGGGGAAGGAGGCATCTGGTCCCCCAGAGGAATCCTAGAATAGCTTCAAAGGAATGGTTTATGGAGTAAGTTGAACCCAGAGTAAAGAAAACACTTTCCCTTGGCTTGATGGCCCATACCCACCTGAATTCCTCTCTACCTACTGGATGTACTTCTCTGTGTCTTCTGATGGCTCAAGGCTCTCTTTAATTCTACCCCATACACTCTACTTATCAGACCATGAACCTAGGCATCTTTCTAGATTTCTTCCCATAACTAATCTAATGTGAAGTCCCACCAGTGATATCTCCTAAGGTGCCAAGAACACATCATTCACCAATCTCTCTTCTACTCTAGCCTAATGAAACCACCATCCCTATCTCTTATACGGTGGTAAAACAGCTTAAACACAGACCCCATGTCGAGTTCTGCCATCCTCTGCCTTTTTAAGCCTTCCCCTTCTGACACTCTCCTGAACAAGCGTTTAAAGGGGCAACACAGGTCATGTCAAACACCCATATCTCCTTCTCCCTACTCCAACTGATTAAAATTTATTCAGTTATCCCTTAAACACTAATGTCCTAAGCATATTTTCCACTGCCTGTCAATATTTGACTTTACCTAAATCCCTTACCTTATTTTCTTCTCATCTTTTCTCCGAAATTAGTCACCCTGCCCTCCAGTGTTAGTTTGAATGAGAAATGGCCCCATAGTTTGAGGAATTTGAACACTTGGTTCTCAATTGGTGGTGTCATTTGGGTGCACTAATTCCTCCAGCTTCCCTGCTGGTGGAAACTCATCACTTGTGAAAGTCCACCCCACTTATAGTGTACTCATTTAGGTTTGACATTGTAGTTGAGGATGTGAGCTCCCAGCTTCCTGCTCTGGCCGCCATCCTCCCCACCATGATGGATTCTTAGCCCTCTGAAATTATATTCCCAAATAAACCCTTCATTCTGTGAGTTTCCTTGACTGGGGTTCTTTATCACAGCAACCAAAAAATAACTAATACAACTTCTTTCAGTTCTTCAAGAAAGATACATGTGCACTTCCCTGAACACACTGCTTCTTCTTACAATAAATAAAAAAGACAATGTGTTTCTCTTCTACTCCACACCCCTACCAGCATCTGGTCAGAGTTAAGGAGGCAATGTAAGTACAGATGAAATTAGGTACCTAGTCCCCAGACATGAGCAACTACACAAGGTGAGGGGCTGGGTCCATGTATTGCCCAAGCCATGAACAAAACCACAGTGAAGACAGGAGCCAAACACATTTCTGCCCAATAGTCATGAAAGGACTATCCGATATTTAAAGGAAGAGCTAGAAATGACCAGAGGTGGTCTTGTCTTTATCCTTCCTCTCTCAGCATCAGCATCAGAGGAGAGTACTTTCACAGAAAGGAAGGTCAGAACTATGCATTTTCTGTTTCTAATGAGTTCAAAGAAAACTAGGACTTTATTCATTAAGTCTAATTAGGAGGAATATCAACCAATTTAATCAAACTCACTTTTTTAGCATACTTTTGAGAAAAAAATTTTTATTACTTTCAAAGACACAGAAAAGCTCTAAGATTTGCTTTTGGAAAATGTATTTACCTGGGCATTAGAAATGTACTCTGTGCAATTTTCTTTGGCTTTTAACTTACAAAATCCCAAAGAAATGGTTTCCAAGTAAAGAGTTAGTCATCAACAAACTTGCCACTCAAGGTGAAAACTATGTCCATCTCATTGGACAAATCTGATATAAAGGAAAATGTGAATGCAAAGCCAGGGCACAGTTGAATGTGGTTCTAGTCAAATCCAGTCCAGCTGTCATTCATCCTGTTAAAATGTCATCTCCCAATAGAGAGGCAGATGCTGGGGAATGGGGTTTCTGCTCTCCACCATCACAGGTGAAGCTGAGTTGCAGCTCTTTCTCTGTTTGCTCTTATTTTGATGCCAACTTGTCACTCAGGGTGAGAGTACATCCATCTCATGGCACATTCACTTCTGTTCATGATACAGTGGACCCCCATATGATACAGTGTACCCCCATGTATCAATGGCACTGCAGTTACTGCATTCAAAGGCTCTCACCAGGTCTATTCATGTGTCTCTGCTACATTTCCATTAGTCATGTGTAAATTACACACAGGAATTTTAGAACTGCTAGTAACTTCAGTCAACAGATAGACAAATAAATGTCAATACCCGTGAGGTTGGTTTTACTCTGGGTTATTTGTAAGTGAACTCCTTAGAGTAGTCTATCTAAATTTCTGGGTCACTTTTCTCATTAACTACTGAGCAAACACAATCTTGACCAAGAATTAATGATTATCTAAAGCCTCAGCAATTAATCAAGTCCTGGAATGAGTGGAATTTTAGCTTCTCAGAGATAAGATTTTCTTGGCTCTCAGCTCTACAGAGTTGGAACAAGCCCATATACATAGAGTAAATTTTAAATAGTGACAATAGTACCTAAAATAAAATTGCCTATTTAGAAAATGAACCCTATGTATTCAACCAGAGTGACTCTCAGATAAATTGTAATTAAGAAAAACAATCAATTGGCTCACTTCAACATATGACTGGCAAACTTTTATTATTCTAAAACCATGGTGGCACATATACATATCCTGTTATTAATTAGGAATGTGCTTTGGGATTACAGCCAAGCACAGCTGCGGCTCAGACATGTCCCAAAGTATAATTATTCTGAACTCATCCTTACAGCCTGACCAACCATACTTCCACATTTTGTGAAGGAATGTTGATGTAAATGTAATTATGAAATTTGTTTTTTTAATTCTATATCTATCTATATATCTATCTGCCTATCTATCTCTTCTCCCTCCCTCATTCTCCCACTCACCCCCCATTTTTGCATATGTAAAGCAAAGCTAATAATAATACTTACTTTATACTGTGACAAGGGTTTAGAGTTAAAAATATGTCATGTGTATAATCCCAGCACTCAAGAGGTTGAAGCAAAAGAATTACTAAAACTGTGAGGCCAGCCTGCTACATAATTAAGACCTCGTATAAAAAATCCAAGAAAAATATAAGTCTCTAAGACAGTCCCTGGTATATGATCGATACCATTTGGTACCTTTAAAATAATTAGAAGACTTATCCAGGAATCGGTACCAGATAATTGATAAAGATGGTGTTTATAACTACAAGCTTCTCATAGCTTCAACCCCAAATCATTTTCCTTTTCTGACTGTAAATTTAGAGGCTTGGTTTGTGGGGCAGTAACTCCCCTATGGACAGTGTTTGTAGAGCAGTGGGTTCAAAATGCTGTGACATCAAAGTAAAGTAAAAAGCCCAATCTTGTGGAGTGTCAGGGTTTTCCCGTGGAAAAGTGAGTGTGTGTGTTCATTCCTTCTTAGACAGTTCAAAGTACCTTCTAAGGTTGTTCATGGGCTCTGTACTTAAGAATATGTGTCTATGGTATGACTATCATACAAAACAGTATGTAGGTTCCTTTAAAAAATTTAAAAATAGAACTACTATAGATATACCCCATTTCTGTTTGTAAATCCAAAGAAATTGAAATCAGTGTGTTGAAAAGACAGCTGAACTCCTGTGTTTATTGAAGCATTATTTATAAAAGCCAAAATATAAGATCAACCTAAATGTTCACTGATGGATGAATATCAAAACACACACACAAAGAGAAAACTAATCAGCTTTTTTAGGAAAAGAAAAGAAATCTCAAGATTTGTGAAGACAATGTGAACCAAGAATGTATTATACTAAGTATCATAGGCCAGATACTAAGAATCAAATACTCAATTTTACATTGACTATGAAAGTGTTGGACACAAAGAAGCAGAGAGTATAATGATAGTGACCCAGGACTGGCATAGAAGGCAAGCAATGGGAGCTGATATATTTGAAAATTGATAAGAAAGTAGATTTTTAAATATTCTTACCACTAAATAATGCTACATGGTGGGTGTAGTGGTACATTACCAGAACACCATCACTTAGGAGGTGATGTCAGGAGAATCAGCAGTTCAAGGCTGGTCTCAGCTTGAGGCCAGCCTGGGCTACACTACACAAGGCTCTACCTTGAAATTAGAAATAAACAAATAAATAAGCAAGCTACATATGTGAGGACACAAGATGTATTCTCTTGAAGAACACATATTTGCACATTATTTCTGATATAGGATATGATGTATGTATGTGTGTATGTGTGTGTGTGTGTGTGTGTGAGAGAGAGGGGGGGAGAGAGAGAGAGATGCTGGGCTTGAACCTAGGCTCTTGTACATACTGGGCAAGTATACAAGTTCTACCACTGAGATATCATCATCCCAGCTCTCACATAGAAGTTTAGTCAGTAAAGTCACATATTAACGGTAATAAGAGTATAAACTTAGCCCACGTAGGACCTTTGGGAAGTGAACAGGGTTCTATAAGGCCACAAGAAGGGATAGCCCATGTTTGGATCTTGGCAGTTTTCTAAGAGGTGGAAAGGAACTGCAGATACACACATAACCTCCATGTTTCTTGTCATGTGACACCACGAGACTCTGCCAGCAAGAAATGCCATCACCACATGTGGCCCCTCAACCTTGAACCTCTGGAATGTTGAATTATATAGACCTCTTTATAAATTTACCCTGCCTTGGGTACTTTGGTATAGTGACAAAAAGCTGGTTTATGCATATTGTAATAAAGGCTTGTTTTGAGGATGATGGAAGAGGTGATGGAGAAGGAGAATGAAGAAGATGAAAAGGATGAGAAGTCATCTAAATCAGAAGGTGGGTTTTATGGTTTGAATATGAATTGTCCCCACAAGTTCATGTGTTTTAACACCTGGTCCCTAGCTGGTGGTGCTTTGGGGGATGTTCTGGAACCACTGGCACATGGGATGTAGCTGTTAGATGAGAGTCACTGGCTCTTCAGATATTTAGCCCAGACTCATTCCACCACTGAGATTTCTGCTTCCTCATCTGCCAACAAGTGAGCGAGCTTTGCCACCAGCCCCTGCCATGCTGGACTGAGCCCCTCTGAAGGCCATACCTTCTCCTCCAGGGTAGATAGCACCTCCCAAAACTGTGAGCCGAATGGGCCCCTGGTTCCTTAAGTTGCTCCTGTCTTGTTTTGTCATGGCAACAAGGAAAGTGATTAATACAATAGGCAATCTAAAAGTGTACTGTTGCTTCCAAGCAGTGGACAGAGTTTCACTTTGTGACTGTGGCTATCGCATGCTCTTATTAGCAATTATGGGGGCAGTTTGGGTAACTGATGGTATCTGATGCTTTCTTTTAAGCCTCAAACAGGTAAAATTATCACGAAGGCCCTTCACACCTGCTCAGCCATTCAGACAAAATAGAAATGCTAATTATGGGAACCAGAGCCATGAATTCCAAGTGGCCTTAGGGACGGAAAAACTTATCTGGTCTTCTGTTGCTGGAAACCGATTGGAGGCTTTGAGATTACATTAACTGATATGCCCCTTAAGTGCTCCACCTGGAGAAGCACTAAGATTCCTGATAAAGGGTGATCTCAAAGAGTTACCAGCATTGTCCTAAAGACTGGTCAGGTGAGTTAGGGCCACTGTATGGAGAAAAGCCCCAGGAGAAGCCTGAGCACAGCAGGGGGTGTGGTGGGATTCTCACAACAGAGGCTAGGGCTTCTGAGGCTCATTCTGATTCCAACAGGGCCAATGCTAGCAGCAAGGAGGAATACTGCTTCCTACAAAGAATGGCGAGTCCTTTCCCTTCTGCCCATCTGTGTCCCAGATTTCCCCACTTCTGAGCTACACCCCTTCTCTAGGGCACAAGCTCTCACCTGCTTTCACCGCCCCCCCCACACCCCTGTCTGCTGTTCCTCACCTGACCTCAGTACCACAGTCCCCAAGGCCACCTCTTTCTTCTGGACCAGTCTGAACTCATCTCTGGCTCAGGCCTCTGCATTTCTCCCGCCTCCTGCCAGGAACACTCCTTCTCAGGTGTTTGTATGGCTGATTCATTCTTATTTTTAGCTCTTAGCTCCATTTGCAACTTTCTGTCCTAGGCTTGTCATTTTATTCTTCATCGTTCTATTTTATTTACAGCACTTACTGCTATCTAAAATTAACCTGTCATTTTCTTTTCTTGATCACCATCTCTCTTGCTCCTGGCAGAATGCAAGCGCAGTGAGGAAAAGCTACTGATAGGCACTTGCTGTGCAGAAGGATGAGCACTGGCCTATACTCACGCTTGCCTGACGTGGGGGTGGATGGCCATCAGAGCTACCATTTACTGAGCACTTACTCAGTGCCAGGCACAGGGTGTAGGTTCTATAAATACAGTCTCATTCACTCATTCCCCCAAAACCCTCCAAAGGAGGCATTTTTCATCCTCATTGAGTAGATGTAGTTTCATAAGTGGTTATGTAACTTCCCCAATGTCACAGCTAACAAGAAACCAAAACCTTATTTGAACCCAAGCATGATTGACTCCAACACTAGTACTGTAAGTTAGGAGTCAGTGTATTCTTTAAAAAACAAACAAACAAACAAACAAGCCAGACAGTCAATTTTGGGGGGCTTTGCTAAACATATGGCCTCTGTGACAACTGCTCAATTCTGCTGTGCAAAAGAGGCCACAGATAATACATACGCAAATCAATCATTGGAGCTGTGTGCCATCACAGATTTATTTACCAAGCACGTAGTGGGCAGGAATTGGCCCATGAGCTACAACTAACCATTCTTTTTGAAGTCCTTGAAGACCAATTCACCAGTCCCTTGGATCTGGGTTGAACTTTGAGATGGTGAGAGCCCAAGGGACAAAGGATGTATTTTTATCATGCTGGCTGGTGATAAGCAACTCAACTGTGGGCTGGATCTTAAAGGGCCTGTCCTTGGGCATTCTGCTTAGAGAAGCAGTGAATTGATGTATGAGTTTGAGTGCGTGCATGCACATGTACATATGAAGTATATGTGGCAGGCAGAAAGTTTGTGAACAATGCTGGGGACAAATGTGTATATTTTTGTGTGTGTGTATATATATATATATATATATATATATTGGTATATGTGTGTGTGTGTATGTGTGGTATATGTGTGTGATGTGTATGGCATGTATGGGGTGTGTGTATGTGGTCCATATGTGTGTGAAATGTATGGGATGCATCTAATATTTGTGTGGTGTATGTGTGATGTATACATGGTGTCTATGGTGATGTGTGTGTGTGTATATATATATATATATATATATATATGATGTACATGGCATATGTGTGTGGTACGTATATGGTGTGTACATGGTAAGTATGTGTGATGTGTATGTAGTATGTGTGGTGTGTGTGATGTGTATATGTGCTGTGTATGTGATATATGTAACGTGTACATGCTGTATATATAATTTGAGTGGTATAGTGTGCATGTGTGGTGTATATATGGTGTGTGGTTTTTATGTATTGTATGAGATGTATGTAGTGTATATGTGTGATATGTATGGCTTGTGTGACTTGTACATGATATGTGTGGTCTATATGTATATATCTGTAATGCATATCTAGTATAAAATATATCTGTAATGCATGTGTATTATATGTGTATGGTATGTGTAGTTTTTTGTGTGATATATCTGTATGACATGCATATGTGATGTTTATGTAGTGTGTGTGTGTGCGTCTGTGTGTGTATCTGTGTGTGTATGAGCATGTGATGTGTAATACTTCTTCCTGTTAAGATGGAGAATTAGATTTCCTCCCCAGGGTAGCCCCATGTAACTAGAGACATAGTAGAGAATGCAATAATTGCTCTGACCTTGAAGAAGTTATTTCACTAGCAACAGCTATGAAGCAAGTTCTCCTACAAACTACATGTAAGTCTTAGTTATTTCACTAGCAACAGCTATGAAGCAAGTTCTCCTACAAACTACATGTAAGTCTTAGTTTTATTTTCTTCAATTTTTTTACAGTTTTCTAAACTGTACAAAATGGGCCTTAAATGTTTGAGCAAGAAAGAAGTGTCAGCCCGGGGGAATCAGTGTCTAAGAGATATCACCTGTTCCAGTTCTGTTAATCAGCACTTAGGGCCTGGGAACCCCTCCCCAGTTGTCCCTTTTCCAAGTTCCTTTTCTTATCAGCAATGAGTCAGCCTCTTAGCTTTTCACCCACCAAACTCCTGAGCTTTTAATGGTGTGTTTGCCAAATCTTTACTACTGCGGATAGTTGCTACTTAAGTGTCTTGCTACTTTTCTGCTGCTGTGATAAAACACCAAGGCCAAGGCAACATACAAGAAAGCATTTAATTTGGCTTACAGTTTCAGATGTTTAGAGTCTATGATGATGGAGCAAAGGAACAGCTGAGAGCTCACATCTCGGACCCGCAAGCACAAGGCAAAAGAGAGGGCTGGGACCTGTTAGGATCTTTTGAAACCTCAAAACCCACCCGCCAGTGCAGTGACACACCTCCTCCAACAAGGCCATGCCTCCTAATCCTTCCCCCCCCAAACAGTTCCACCAACTGGGGCCAAGTATTCAAACCTGAGTCCATGGAGGCCATTCTCATTCAAACCACCATATTAATGTCAGTAGAGTTGGGAGGGTAGAGAGGTGAAGAGGTAGGGAAGATCTTGGAGGGGTTGGGGGAAGGGGAAAACATGGTCAGAATATATGTATGAATTTTTTTCAATAAAATAAACAAACAAAAATAGTAGAGATTACTGACAATGGATTTTCTTTCATTACTTAGTACCAAAGGACCATAGAATCACCTGTGTGCTCTCCATATGTAATATTATCTAATTTTCACGGTGTCACCTGCGTGCTTTCCTATGTGGTATTATCTAATTTCCATGGTGTCACCTGTGTGTTTTCCAAGTGGTATTATCTAATTTCCATGGTGTCACCTGTGTGCTCTCCATATGTAACATCATCTAACTTTCACAGTTTTCTGAGGGAAGATGGACCTTACCCTGGGCTTCTCAGCTCTTATGGGCAGCTGAGATTCTGGAACAAGACCTGGGTTCACCATGATGAGCCACGTAGTAGTTGACATGAACTGAGATTAGATGAGAACTTATTTTGTCAACAACTGTACTCTCCAGAAGATCTCTATAGCCCTTCCTTGGTGGAGGAAAACAGTCACACAGTCCTTACCCTGAGGTCCCTATTTGACCACAATGCCTCTGCAGGCCAGGGTTCCAACACCAGGATATTTTTCCACAGGAGTCTTCACAGCAGCCACTAAGATGTCAGAGGTGTGGCCTTTGGCCTGGCTACACTTGGAATTTAGGGGATGTAGTAGCTGTTAGTGCTCATATGGGTAGCACCCATAGAAGGAGTCCCCTTCCTCTTGGTCCTTTGTCATTTGCATGCATAAGCAAGCAGGTAGCAGAAGAGATTTCTGCAAGTCTCTGTATCAGAGAAAATTCTTCAAAAGAAAGAAACAACTATTTTGAGGAAGACCCAGATCAACAACCTGGTAACACTTCTTCACACACAAGGCTCAAGGTAACAAGGGTGTAGGAGAAGAAAGACAGTGAGAACTCTTGTGAAATGCTGTCCTCTGGACATGTCATGCTGTTGTCATATGCAGCTGTGGCTACTTGCACAAGATCAAACCAGTTAAAAACTTCCAGTATGAGCCAGGTGTGGAAGCACACACCTTTAATCCCAGCATTCAAGAGACAAAGGAAGGTGGATCTCTGTGAATTCCAAGCCATTCTGGTGTATAGGTGAGTTCCAGGCCAACCAGAGACACAGTGAGACCCTGTCTCCAAAAAAAAAAAAAAATGAACAAAGCAGAAAGAAAGAGAATAAAAGAAAAGAAAAAAGAAAAATTCCAGCACTAAGCTGGGAGGAGCTCCCAAGGTTTTATCCATCATTGAGGAACTACTTACTGGCAGTTGCTGGCTCTGGGGGAGGGTAAATCAATTTTCTTTGGGTAGGGTCCCAGCAGATAACCCCATATCCACTCTCATATGGGCAGCACTAACAGAACTCAGTGAGCTGTAGTCTTTTTTAAAAAACATGCAGTTGTTAGGGAGTTAGACATGTTGAGGGGAGCAGAGGGAGTCAGAAGGAGGGAGTAGGGATAGACGTGATCAAGATACATTGTATACATGTGTGAAGTTTGCAAAGAATAAAGATGATAGAATTTCTTAACTACAAAAAGAAACAAAAAATAAAAGGTTCAGGCCACATACCTGGTTGATGGTAATACCACAGTGAGAGCACCACGGATGCCTCCCATAGTACTCTAGGGCTATAGACTCTGGCTGCTGACTGCTGCTACAACAGAGATGAGAGCCGTGGGGAGAGCTGTGCTGGAGAAGTAGCCCGAGGATAGACAGTCACGACCAATCAGCTCTGAAATAAGCACTCAGGGAAAGTTCCAGAAGACAGAAGCCCAGGGCCAGGCAACAAGCCAGCATCAAGCCCTCACCTCAGACTGTTGCTACATCCTGCTCCTCACAGTCCCACCCCTGCCCTTTCTCAGGTTGCTGACTAACCACAGTAACAAAGTCAAAGAAAACTTCTAATAACTAAACAGTCAAGTTAAAAATAGTAGCAGTCAAAGGTCACATAGATTAAGGTAGAAACTTCCAGAAAGTTCCATCATATTATAAAGTTCCATTATCCCCAACAGGCCCCATCTTTTTCTTTTTTCTTTTTTTTTCTCTTCCTTCCTTCATTTATTTATTTATTGCCATAGCAAAAATTCCAAGAGATGTCCAAGCTGGATATGATATGGATATGATGTACTCCAAGAGGCTCTCGGTCCAGGCCTGCATTTTTCTGTACAGTTGCCGAAGCACAGCCACCTTGCAAATATGGCTAAATCCACCTTCCAGAACTGAGTGAGACTTACTTATTTTAAACAACATCTAACCCAGAAACATCCGAGTATAGCCCAATTACTTGAGCACTGCTGCTTAGATTATTGGAATTTGAGTCTCCTGGTGTGTACGTTCTGTTTTTCCCTCAAGCACTGGTGAATGGGGGTTGCCAATGCTCTGGACCATGCTGAAAACAGTGAGATAACCAGATACCTGACACCTTGTGTATTCAGAGCAGATCTAATGATACCATGATTCCCCAACCTCAACAGGTCGACAGAGGAGCCTACCTTCCAGCCACCCTAGGCCAGCACACTGGTAGCTTTTACAGCAGTCTCTAAGCAGCATCTAAGAGGAAGCTGACAACCTGGGTTAACACAACTCCTTTTATCTTGAAATACCAATAAAAAATTAAGCAGTCTGATAACACAGGGTACCAATGGCTCTTATTTCCATTGTAACTGCTGTCTGAAATGGATAATTCCCTCTTAGAATTTTATGAGTTTGGCCCAGAAAACAGATACTCAGGGCATTAAACATACAAGAGCCAGGGACACTAAGAGGACAGTAGATTCTATTTAAGGGTCTGACTGCCACAGCTCGCTGAGTGTCATAGGAAGTGATAAAATTCAAATATATTCCTGCCACTCAGCCAGACTGAAAAATCAGACACTATAAAATATATTCCTGGGGCTTCTTCTTGGTTTGGACATGGGTGTTAGCCTCAGCAACAAGCAAGTAGTTTGTTGGACAAGATCTGCTGATTCTGTGATGCACACACAAAGGAGGACTGGGTTTTTAATTGTGCCCAGCCGCTATACTACACAAAAGCTGTCAATGGGTGAACTCCATCATCTGATAGAAAGAATGCTCTCCACCCCATGAAAGACAAGCTCTTTGAAAGTGAAAGTCCTTAAATTGTGTATGTATTGCTGCATTAAAAACCTGCAATTGGTGGGACGTGGGGGTTGGAAGGCAGCTGTCAATAGAGTATTTGCCACCTCATATGAGCTCCTGAGTTCAGTTCACAGCACCCTAGTCAGGAGCTGGATTTGGTGGTGCACACGTGTAATTCTGCCCCTAGGGTGGCACAAACAGGTGGATGCCTGGAGTTCAATGTCCATCCAGCCTTGCCTAATTGGCAAGCCTGGGCCCTATTGAGAGACTGTCTCAAAAACTAGATGGATGCTGCCTGAGGAACAACATTTGACCTTGGCCTGCACATTCACATCTACACACCACACCACACACACACACACACACACACACACACACACACACACACACACACCACACTGCACAAACACACAGACACACACACACACTGCACACACACACACACACACACACACACACACACACACACACACAAACCTTGTAATTTTTTTTTATTCTTAGTTCATTGAAAAAGGCATCACCTATGTGGATCTGTGGAACCACTAGCAATTGTTGGAGAAATACCTTAGAGGAGGCTCAGCAAAGTAAGAAGAAAATCATGACAAGGGCAGAGAAGGGAGAAAAACCCAAAGTGGGGATGGGGTTGACCTGGAACACACTGCACTGCTCCACAGTCAAATTTCATTCTGCAGTGTCACATTCATGTCCTATTAATGACCTGTCCCCTCTTCTGAGCCATGGACTCCTTAAGTGGGGTGACTGCCTTGTTGCTGAGTCCCAGGACTAACTAGAGATGGGTCAGGGATGTTGGCCTACCAAAATGGTATTGAAGAAGCAAAGTACTAAGGACCCAGAGTGATTCTTAGCAGACCCCATGGTACATTCTCTGTTATCTAAGGGTGCCCACTGTGTTGCCTGATGTGGGGGTACCCCAGCCTTTCCAGCAGGCTCATCCTAAACATCAGTAAACAAGATAATTACATGTGACTCAATGGGGAATTTGCTGGGATTAAGTCTGCTACAAGGTGCTTGGGGACTTGTAAACAAAATCTCAGGATTTCTGGCAAGTCCTTGTGGAGGCCTGTCTAGAAGCAGTGCAGGGGAGGAAAACAGGCCCACTGCTGGGGTTCCTGCTAAGGCACCCAGGAATTGTGATAGGGTGCTTTCATTATCACAGCCAGCACGATACCCCAGAAATCCAAGATGCACCGAAGAACTGGATGGCACTGAAGTGGAGTGATCAGGTTCTGGGAACCAAATGTTGACAATGGACGTCCCCCTCCATGGCACTGTCACTTTCTTCTTCAGAGTGGTGGAAGGGCTGAGGTGTTGCCTTGGACAATAATATCCCCTCTGAGCAGCCTTTGGAAGAGCTACTGGTGTAATGTTTCTCAGCATAGCATCTTTGTTCCTTTCTCAACATTTGATCCTCTGAGTGCCCATCCAATGAGGAGTTTAAAACCCAGAATACAAGCCTTGCGGTCACAGTGCTGATCCACCCTCCCAGTAACCGTTTCCGTGGGATCTCTTTAGCTAAAACATCCAGGCCCAGGGAGGTCCCTTTACACCTTGTGCTCAGGAAGCAATAGGCCGGGATTGACTGACAGACTATTAATGGCAGGAGTGAGGCTCCAGGTAGGGAAGAGGAGATGGAGAGTGGATATGCTGCTGAAGACTGGGAGGGGGTGCAGTGAGTGGTCAGGGGTGCAGACCCCTACAGGAAAAGTGGGAAGAAGATAAAGAGGTTTCTTCAGCATTGTTCAGGAGCCCGAGGCTAGGAGTCTCCTTTCATCGGTTAACCTTCCAACTGCCTCCCTAGTCACTGCTTTGTCTGGAAAATATGCTAACCAGCTTTTATAAGTTCTACCTCTAATTTCCTGGCCTGAGAGTTCATAAGAGATGGTGGACAGCCAAGTGGGCAGCTTTGGGAACATGCATGGGCAACCAAGGGAGAGAACATGAGCCAGTCTCCAAATCTTTAGTACCCAGCTCACCTCCAAGGATCCTGCTCTCCAAAACTTCCCTAGCAGAGAACAGCACTCTGGGTGAATTTATCACCAAGCTATACCTGTGGGGTTTGAGGGGAAGGGATGCAGAATGCTACCTACAGGAGGGACATGGTTCCTTAGACAGAATAAAGGGGGAGTAGTTGTCACTGCCAGCAGGAAGAAGATGGAAGTAAATGCTGGCAAGGGTCTTCCTGGAGATGAAGCTCATCTGAAACAACCCAACCTCTCCCTGTCCGGACAGAAAACATCAGAAAGTGCCGGGCGTGGTGGTGCATGCCTTTAATCCTAGCACTCGGGAGGCAGATGCAGGCGGATCTCTGTGAGTTCGAGGCCAGCCTGGTCTACAAAGTGAGTCCAGGACAGCCAGGGTTACACAGAGAAACCCTGTCTCGAAAAAAAAAAAAAAAAAAACCAGAAGGAGTCATGTGGCTCTCTCTTGCGATGCGCTTGGATAGGGATCAAGATCATCTTAGATGTCAGCTTGAACAACTCAGTCTTAGGGATCAGTCAGCTCGGCCTTCTCCTCTTGTTCACAGACTCTGATCCCCAATGTGAGCAGGTCCTTGGCCCATGCAGGGCCACTGTTGCATGCCAGCTAAAGTGAGGCTTGAAAACGCTGTGATTCATCAAACAGCACTTTCTCGACTGGATCCCACTCCCTTCTAAGTCCCTTCCTTTGTTCTCTTCACAGATGTAAATGGCCTATTTGTTTGTGTACTGCTTTTAATGCCTGGTATACCCTTCAGCCTTAGCTTATGCAAGGGCAACTGGTTTTCTCTGGCTCCTTCTCTACTCTGTTCCCTGTGTTGAAAACACAGTAAGGCCATCACAGAATCTTTTCTCTCAAAGTTATTCATGAAAGAAGTTTTAGACCTATTTTATAAATGGGGAAACCAAGGTTTAAATACCAAGGAGAAACATAGGATTCAGATACAGATATACATAACCTTTTTCCTCTTCGCTCTGCTATGACTGTAATAGGATTAACCCAATAAACACATTTCCTTAATTTTAGGCCTTTTGCATAGAAACAAATACACCAAGACCATTCTCTGGGAGTAGCATGGTCCCTATAAGACTGGGGACTTAGGGCAACTCAGAGGGGACATCTTCAGGTAATAGCATGAACCCACAAGCATTAGAGGCCTAAGCAAGTGCTAGATTTGAGGCCCAAGGAAGACAGGGGAGGCTGAAGACCCTCCATCTGGAAGATCCTCCAGTGATAGAGGAGGCAGACAGAATAAGAATTATCTGTCTGACAAGAATAATCTAGGGGGGCCAGGCAGCAGGATACAGTGAGCCCAAAGCCAAGGGTCCAAAGAATGCTCATGTTGGGAGACAAAGCTCTAGGCTGAGTCTAAGCCTGCCTGACATATAGGCCCAGCTGCAGCTCTAGGCAGTGAACAGGATCCTCTGAAGCAGAAGGTGATGTTAACCCCTCAATCTCTGCAGGAGACAATGAGATTCACCAGAGCAAAGCACAATGTGTGAGACACTGAGCATTTGCATGGTTAGCTAGTTTGCTTCAGAGCCAGATGTGAAATCATCTCCCTCAGTCTGTAGAAGGAACTAAGGTGGGTAAAGCACTCTATGGAGAAGGCAGATCTTGACAGAGGGCAGAGCCTAGACCCCAAAGCATTTCATTTGAAGATCTGTGCCCACTTAACCACCAAGTCCTTACAGCCAAGCTCACAAGCTGGCATAGAGTCAGTGCCCTGGCTCACAGGCACGAAAGGGTAATGGGGCATGTAAGATGCTCAAGGTACTCCTTCCATTAGCCTGCTGTCACTTATGTGCTGTCTGACTCATCTGGACTCTGAAATCTCCATTTACTGCACTAACTTATACACATCCCTTAACTTACAGTCTGCCCACCCCCTAAGAGAGTTGTCATGTCTATTCCCCACCTTGTCCTGAAGATTGAGTCAGCCAATGAAAAGCACTTGGAGGAGTATTAAGCAAGTAGAAGAGGTTTTCCATTGATGTTAGATATTATGAACAGTGAGAATACTGCATATTAGAAACTGTTGTCCCCAGGCATGGCTACCACACCAAGCCTGCCCCCTTTCACAGTGCTATCAGTCTGGCACTGGCAATGGATCAGAAACAAGGAATCACAAGACTACTCTAGGTAGTCTAGGAAGTTCATCAACTCTTGACTTGTTTGCAGAGAGTAGATGCACTGAACAGAGACATCTACCTAGCCCTCTGACTTGAGCAGACCCAGAATCAGGGGCAGAGTGAGGGTGCTTTTAAGCAGAAAGCACTAAATGTGATGCTGAATGTCTATGGTGCGGGGGGGCTTGGAGCTCAAGTGCCATGCATTCATCAAGATGGCAAAGAAAGAGTGGAGAAGACCAGCACAGCAAACAGAACCTGGGTCAGCCATGCCACATGGGGAGAGAGGAAATGTTCCCCCAACAGCAGAAAAGAGTCAGGCAGGGAGGTAAGGCCTTCTGTCACTTGTCCTCCACTCCTCATCATGCCCCTTAAGGATAAGAAAGAGCAGGAGCCACTCTGATGAGCTCCTCAGACCCAGGACTGTTGCTCCCAGAAAGGCTGGTAGAGCCCCACAGAAGAAGTTCCCGGGGAACCCACAGAGTAGAGAACTGTGTACAGCTGTGTAGAACCATATGCAATGGAGTTATCTTCTGATACAGACTACAAGGTAGACAATCTAGTTCCAAATGTTTGAGAATTGTGACAACAGGAGAGGCACACCTGGGAATAAAGACAGTGACCAAGAATAATCTTGACCTATGATGTGCATTGGGGGAAAGGGACCTAACAAAACCAAAGTGGCTGGGTGTGGTGGCATATGCTTTGAATCCCAGCACTTAGAAGGCAGAGATTAGTGGATCTCTGTAAATCAGGGACCAGCCTGGTCTGTATAAAGAGTTCCAGGCTACCCAGAAATGCATAGTAAGACCCTGTCTCAAACAAACAGACAAAAAACAAACAAACAAAAAAAGAATCCCAAAGTAACATGAAACGTGAAAGAATACTTTCCCACTCAACCACTAAAATAAAATGGCTTCCTTTGATTTAATACCTTGTCCTCTCTTCCTTAGCCGCCTCCAGGTCTGACCTAACGATTAGATCCTTTCATCCACCCTGGAGCTCAGCTCTCATCTGGAGGAGAAGCTGTCAATCACAGAGCACTCTGCTAGACCCCAGCTCTGAAAACACCACTGTGTCGGGGCCATGATGGCATGGGGACAGCCAGGGCATGTGCAACACAGATTTCAGTCAAACTGAGAAACTAATGTGGACTTGGAACTCGCCGCTCAGAGACTTTCCTCTGTTTCTTTGTTCTGCCCGAATGTGGATCCCAGTATCTGGATTTTTATCACTCCGCATAGCATTTGAAGGTCATGTCCCAGCCGGGCGTGGTGGCACACGCCTTTAATCCCAGAACTCAGGAGGCAGAGGCAGGCAGGTCTCTGTGAATTCAAGGCTATCCTGATCTACAGAGTGAGTCCAGAATAGCCAGAGACGCACAGAAACCCTGTCTCAAAAAAATGAAAACAAGCAAGTAAACAAAAAGGTCATGTCCCATTTGCAAATCAGATTTAGTAATGTTTCAAGAGAAACCCAGGGGCTTTTCTCTGAGCCAGGGTGACAGATGGCAGGTGTCTAAGGAGTATGCAGACCTCCAGAAGAGTTGCTTAAGGTGAAAACAAATTCATGCAATAGCTGTATTACCAGCACCCTGCACTTTACCCAAGCTGCAAACAAGTTCTTCCCAAGAGAGTGCTGCTTTTCTATATAAAGTGCCGTGATTCTCAGCTTTCTTCTTAGACTTACATCCTCCACCTTCACCTACCTGTCCTGTGTTCCACTTCATGCCTTCTTTCCCAGACTCATCCCACCCCCATGTCCTGAGAAACTGGTCCCCATGTCCCCAGTTGCTCAAGTACCTGAATCCTTGATGTGGTGTCTGAGAAAGTATTTCCAGTCAGTTAATTAGCAACACTGTCCCAGACAGCTTCAGAAGAAGACAGCCTCAGGCGTGGGTGATTTAAAGCTCTTCCAAAGGCCTATTTGTGTGGCTGGAGGCTGGCGGCTAGAGGCCTTTGGGTGCACTGCAGTAACCCCAGAAAAACACAGCAGGCAGCAGCAAACACTCCCAGGATGGTTTTGCAACAGCAGAGGGGGAGGGAGGCTCTCTCATCAAATAATAACCAGCCAGAGATAAGGCCTGCTAGGCTGAGCTTGGTCAGCCAATCGGAAGCTTCGGAGTATGAGAAGAGGCAGACCAGACTTCTGGTGCCAGTTTAGGGCTTGTCTATAATTTAATGTTGCAAGGGGGGGGGGGCTCCTTGGATTCGCCTGGTAGGAATTTTCTAACAGGGAAGTGAAGCTCTGAGTTCAATGGCCTCATTCTCCATTGGGGAGAGGGGGCGACTGTGCTAAGCATCCCAGGGGTCACATGGAGGCTTAAGCTCATGACCTGGCTGTATCTACATTGCCAAGAGTCCTTTCTCACTCACTCTGGGAAGCTGGGAAAGAGACTTGAGTGGGTCAAGAGACTGAGCAATGTGGGGGTCAACAGAGGACAAACATGTTTGGCACTAGGTAATGCAACTCTCTGCTGGTGACGCTGATGGGGTCAGGGACACCTTGGTGACTTGAACTCACTCCTTTGAGATGGTGCACCATTTCTTCTTGGTGCTAACTTTCCTGTTTGTAGTGATGGAGTCTCTCCCTGCCCTGCCTTTTCTGCCACCATGCTCTCACAAGGCAGCATCGATCTTTTAAGATAAAAGACTTATGGTAAAGAAGATGGGTTGGGGGGTCCCCAGCTGGCCTGAAGTTGCTTAATGGCCTTGCATCCTGCCAGTCTTACAACCTGACTGCAGAAGCTAAATGCAAGGGAACTTCCCCAACTCTACAGGAACAGAAACCTTTAACTGATGCTGAGCATTGAAAGGAGCTTAAAGAGGGCCACTTTGCCATATGAATCCAACAACTTCTGTGTTAGTGGCCATCAGTCACCAACCTGAAACAAAACTGGTGTGGCTTCCTGCCCTTACAGAACTGCACATCCCAGGAGAGGTGAGCTCATTAAAGGGATCCTTAGCAGAAGAGAACCAAAGTTGGGGCCGGTGAGGAGGCTTGTCATGAAGGTGTGGGCCTGTCTAAAAAGAGCAAAGAACCCAACAGTGGTGACAGGAAGTGGACTATCAAAGTGTGGAGCAGAGCCACACATTGTCCCAGGAAACTGCATATAGGACAAACACCGAGACAAACCAGAACTCAAAGGTGTGTGTGTGTGTGTGTGTGTGTGTGTGTGTGTGTGTGTGTGTGT
>CAJQZJ010008773.1:11424110-11437607 GCA_907164525.1 Lophiomys imhausi
ACACACACACACACACACACACACACACACACACACACACACACACCATGTCTCATTGAGATAATTCATATACTGTAGAAGGAAATGTTAATACTTATAATTGATACTTGTGATTATTAGGGTGACAGAGTTATCCCTTAGCCTACTTATAAATAATCACACAGACACCTAATGGGTTTTAACAGGCCTTAACCTGGATTGTGTAATCTTAGCACATCGAAGCTAGGTTTTAATTCTATTCCCCAAATAAAACCCCACATCATACACCTACATCCTCTGGGTTGTTATTCTCCACGCTATGCAGATGTTCCAGGCCACATGGAGATACAATCTTCCATAAACCCACCGGCATCTGTCCTTCTCCTTCTACTTCTTTTGCCACTCCTTCCTCTAGAGAACCTCTCTGCTCCAAAAGCCCATGAACCTTCTCATCATCTATCTCTCTTCTACCCAATCCAGGCTGCAGACACCTTATTCAGCCAGTCAACTTTAAGTTAGGTAGAGCAAGGCTGACAAAAAAAAAAAAAAAAAAAAGACAGGTATATATGACAATATACTCATCAGGGTGGAAACCAGATCTTAGGGGCCAGTAAAAGCAATAGAATATAAGCAGCTTTCAAATCACCTTAAAATATATACCATGCAATATACCCATTTACAGTGTCTATTTCAATAATTTCTCCTGTTTTCATGGAATTATATAGCCATCAACAGAATGAACTTTAGAATATTTTCTTATGTTTATTTATTACTTCAATTTACATCTCCATCACAGTCCCCTCCCTCCACCCCTCCCGGGGGGGCCCACCTTCCCACCCTGTCCCCCTTCTCCCACCTATCCTACTCCTCCAGTGTGGGGTGCCCTACATATCAGTCCCCTTCAGTTCAGCAGCCATATGAGGGCTTCCTCTTGCACTGGGCACTGGGGCCCTACCTGACAGCTCCACTAGGGCAAAGTGTCCCACTAACATGTAACAAAGTCTATGTTCCTGTTCCTTTCAGTCTGTTGCTTGTAGAATTGATATCCTGTACTCTATGGTCAAAACTCAGTTATAAGTGAATACATGCCATGTGCATCTTTCTGGGTCTGAGTTAGCTCACATGGGATAAGCTTTTCTAGTTCTATCCATTTGGCTGTGAATTGCATGATTTCCTTGTTTCTGATGGCTATGTAGTATTCAATTTTATAAATGTACCACAGCTTTTTTTATTCATTTGTTGGCTGAGGGACATCTGGGTTGTTTCCAGTTTCCAGTTATTACAAATAAAGCTACTATGAACATAGTTGTGGAGATATCCTTGTGGTTTGGTGAAGAATCGTTTGGATATATACCCAGGAGTGGTATGGCTGGGTCTTGAGGTAGAGCTATTCCAAGTTTTCTAAGATATCACCAGACTGATTTCCACAGAGGTTGTACAAGTTTGCACTCCCATCAGCAATGGAGGAGGGTTCCCCTTTCTCCACAACCTCGCCAGCATGTGTTGTCATTTCAGGGTTTTGTTTGTTTGTTTTTTATTTTTGAGCATTTATTTATTAATTCAAGTTACATCTCCATTATCACCCCGTCCCTCCACCCCCTCCCAGATGTCATTTGATTTTTTGATCTTCACCGTTCTGACAGGTGTGAGATGGAATCTCAGAGTTGTCTTGAGTTGCATTTCTCTGATGATTAAGGATGTTGAGCATTTATTCAAGTGTCTCTTGGCCATCAGAGATTCCTCTTTGGTGAATTCTTAGTTTAGCTCTGTTTCTCATTTTTTGATTGGATTATTTGGTTTCTTGGTGTTTAATTCCTTGAGTTATTTGTAAATTTTGGATATTAGCCCTCTGTTGGATGTGGGGTTGGTAAAGATCTTTTCCCAATCTGTAGATTTTGGTTTTGTTCTAATGACAGTGTCCTTTGCCTTACAGAAGCTTTTCAGTTTCATGAGGTCCCATTTATTGATCATTGGTCTTAGAGCCTGAGCTGTTGGTGTTCTGTTCAGGAAGTCTAAAAGACTGTTGAGAAAAGCTTGGTGTGGGGATATGGTTATATAGAGGTGATCAAAATTCCTAGTATATAAATGAATCAAAACTCCAAACAACAAATAAAAATATTAAAAGTAGTAAGGAGAGCTGGATGTAGTTCTGAGTCAGACATTGCCTAGAGGGCTGTATCCTCAGTGTTGAGAAAATAATTTTTTAGAGTCACCTCTTCTCATTAACACCTATTCCCCTTCCAGCTCCCCTCTTCACCCACTCCCCCCAGAAGAACCCCTGCCACAATCTATGTATTTCCTAATCTACGTGGACTCTCCTTTCCTGGACATTTTTCATAAAGGGTCATAAATGCATTACCTTCATACATTGCTTTTTTCACTTAACATAATGTTTTCAAAGTCCACTTCTTTCCCTTTTATTGGTGAGAAATTTCCATTCTATAAACACATTACCATCTGCTTACCCACTGACAGAGAATGTTTTGCTACTATGAATAATGGTGGTGGGATATCCATGGACAAGTATTCTCTACTCTTTTTTACCCTCAACATCACAGGGGAATAAGGAGGAGCAAGCAGGTGAGAGAACTAGGCAGTGAGGGGCAGAATGCAGTATAACAGCTGCAGCTGAACCCTTGTTACATAAAACCCAGTCACACGTTCACACACACACATCCCGCCTCTGTCAACCACTGCAAGACAAGCAGACATGCTATTATTTCAAAGAGGTGGTCATAGGAAGCCAGAAAGTGTGAGTGGTTTACCAAAAGCTACCCATCCTGAAATTGAAACCAGAAGTTCCATGTTCTTTCTACACCATCTCCTCACACACGAGCATCTTATTCTTGTCCTGTGTCAGCCTTGGATTTTAAGATGCATAGCTCAAGGTGAGAAAAACCAAAGAAACCTTTTAAAGAGACAGAAGGAGAAAATGGTGGATATTGTGGCTACAGGTTTTTACATAAAGTTTCTGGGGATGAAATGCCTTGACTTCAGGCTCAGAGCCAGTGGGCCCTTCGCAATGCAAAGACAGTGAGTGACTTACTCCTGGATGCAGTGGGCCCCGCTTGCCTGCCTCCCTGAAACTTTTGGTTGTCCAAGTAGGAGACATGGGGACTTTGGGTGAGTCTCTGTGAGTCAGAGTGAGACAGGGTGAGGGTGACCTACTGCATATCAGGGAGGTACAGACATTGATTCAGGAATGTGAAAGTCTGAAGAAGCTGTGGAAAGAGCAGTAGAGAAACCAGAGAGAATAGGAGGAAGGTTTCACAGGGAGGCTGCCCAGTGGCTCAGTTTGCCTGTGGCCAAGGGTTGTTCCCCAACCCTTGAAGTTATTTGAATTGCAGCATGATGAGATGTGCCAGATTGAACTATGTGGGGGGGGGGGGACAAAAAACAAAAAAAAAACAGAGACAGCAAGTGTGGCAGCTGGAAGCAAGAGACTCCCCTCAGATTCTCACCACCTGTCCAGTTCCAAAGTCCTCATCCCTGGCAAAACTCTACCTGCGATCCCCAACAATAGAAGGAGAAAGATCTCAATGGGGACAGATGGTGCTGAACTGACCAGAGGAGAACAGGTAACAGGACTGGACACTTCTGAAATGCTTTTCATCTGAGGCTTGTGAGTACCAAAGGTCTTGGACCACCATGAAGTTCACAGATCCTGAACCCTGACTATTGCATCAGAGTCACACCAACCTTCTTTGATATCTCTTTTATTTATTTAGGATCATGACTTGCAGCATTCAAGGGCATCTGACTAGCCATTATCAGAAAGAAAATCAGTTAGATAAGCTCTCTAAAGAAATGGCTATGGTCCACGATAGTTCCAGGCCTTTTTTTTGGGGGGGAGGGGGGGTATCTGCAATCTTTTAGAGAACCAGACTCAGAGCATAAGGCAGGAGCCAGCATCAGGATTCAGAACAGGACCAGCACAGGTCAGCAGGTTCATCTTGGGCAGAGAAACAACAGCTCTTTGTGGAGCCAGGAAAGCTGTGTGATCAGGGATCAGGTCTGGAGTGAGAGTGAGGTCCAGATGTGTCCAAAACCAGAAAATTTTGTCCTGAGATGGGCAGGAGTAGGACAGGTTCCTCCTTGCTCTGGGCCTGCATGTCCCATGGGGCGTATCCTGGGGACTCCCACCTCTGCCACCTTCGGCCAGGTTTCAGGTTAAACTTCCTCTTGTCTTTATAAAGACAGGTCCAACAAACATCCAGAATTCCTCTTCATACAACTGAAGCATTTCCAGCATCTTGGCCCCAGCCGATGATGTTCACTCACCCTCAGAAAATCTTTACTCACCATCAAGATTTATATAGCCCTTATTCACCCCCAATAAACAGAGCTGTTTCACTGAAAAACGCCTCGAGAAGGCTGTTTCTCCCACACTCAAGATCCTTCAGAAGCTGGGCATGGTGGTGCATGCCTTTAATCCCAGCACTCAGAAGGAAGAGGGAGGCAGTTCTCTGTGAGTTCCAGGCCAGCCTCGTCTACAAAGTGAGTCAAGGACAACCAGGGCTTTGTTACTCAGAGAAACCCTGCCTCGAACCCCAACCCCCAAAAGGATCCTGCGTAACCCATCTACTTTGGCTAAGCTTCATCCCTCCAGTCCAGCCCAGTGCTGGATACCCTGAGGGGAAAAACAGACCTGGGCAGCAGCTCTTGGTATTTATCAAGTCCTACATTGATGCTTCCTAGTCATAGTTTCATCCGCAAAAGCTCTATGGGGTACTCAGGACGGTCCCAGCAAATCATCACACATTCCAAAAGAGAGCATCTCAGATGGTAGTCTAGGTCCTACCTGACAGGGAATGGCGGTGCTGATTTGTGGCCCTTCTGATGTACAATTTCTTACATGTGTTACACTAAGTGATGGTCATGGGCAAGGCTAGGGACTTTCTACAAACTACAACTAAAACCTCGAGGACAAGGCTAGGGACTCTCTACAAACTATAACTCCATAGCACTGATGAGAACGTGAGGTCCAAGAGGGTAAAGCATGTCACAGGAGTATCATGGCTGTATTTTAAAAGAAAAAGACCATCTCAACCTTTCAGAAATGCATACTGTAATATTCACCAGTGAAATAAGAGGATGTCTGGAAAATACCACAAAAGTAATAACAGGGGGATGTCAGTAAAAGCAAAAATGGGACAAAATCCATCATAGGAGATGTGTGTTGTTAATGTGAGTGAAGGGTATATTTGAGGTCCAGAATGATTTATTAATCTATATATATGTATATATTTTCTATATGCATATTTTTTGGTTTTTTATTTTTAAAAATGTATTTATTTACTCATTTTAATGTCCCATTCAAGCCCCCTCCCTCCTCTTCTCCCAATCCTACACTCCCACCCTCTGTTCCCATTCCCCTTGCCCCTTCTCAGAGAACAGAAACACCCATTTAATGCCCCAGTACTTCATGTTGCATCAGAACTATCTACATCCTCTTCCACTGAAGCCAGTCAATGCAGCCCAGCTAGGGGTAAGTTATCCAACTGTAGGCAACAGAGTAGGTTATCAGGGATAGCCTGCACTCCAATTGATAGGGGCCCATATAAAGACCAAACTGTCCCTCAGCTTCATGAGTGTAGGGGGTCTGGGTTCAGTCCGTACATGCTATTTGGTTGATGGTTCAGTCTCTGTGAGCCCCCATGCGCCTGGGTTAGTTGCCTCTGTTGGTCTTCTTGTGTAGTTCTTGTTCCCTTTCAGTGCCTCTGTCCTTCCCCAACTTTTCCACAAGACTCCCAGATCTCTGTCCAATGCTGGGCTGTTATATGCATATTTTTTATTCTTTCATAATTTGTGAGAATAAAAGACTTCATCCCTACATACCTTCATCGTGTATGAGAGAGCTTGGTAAATACATGTCTGCTAAATGAATGGCTTACCCACTGTTTGTGCCTAGCCACATTCTAGTTATTAAGAGTCCCACAGGAAGCCAAGCCTCTTGCCACAGGCCTGTAATCCTAGACTATCTGGAGGATTGCAAGTTTAAAGCTAACCTGGGCTGCAGAATGAGTTCAGGGCCAGCTTGAGAAACTTGTGAAGCTCTACCTCATAATTTAGAAAAGGCAAAAGAAGAACCATGAGTAGAGCATGCCCAAGGCCCTAAACTCAATCAGGGTTATGGGGCGGGGGAGTCCCAGAAGAAGCCACACATTTCTGTAGATTTATTTTAGTGACTCATTAGTGCCATAGCTCCTTCACTACCATAGGTTATGCTGGCTAATAAAAATCACTTAACTTGGCATGCAGGGTGGTACTTGAGAGGCACATGATGAGAGCCAAAGGGGTGGAGGCAATTCATGGGTACAGAGAAGCCTTAAATGATGCAGAACATCCCCCACACATGCCCATCCTAATGTCAAATGGGAGCATCTTAAGCTCTCCCCTTGGGGTCCTTCTTTGAGTCCCTAGAACACCTTGTTCCTGCCATCTGACCGAAACATCACTGCACTTTCTATTACTGCCTGTGTGATCAATCAACACCTATTTGCCTGCACAGATGTGCACATTCTGTATGCCCAGCCTGAGTATAAGCTCCTTGAAGGTAGGAGCCATGGCCCTAAGATCTCTGAGATCTCAGATCACAGAGCCTATCTAGGTTGCACAGGTAATAAATGACAGATGTAGCAGCAGCTACCCACTCTGATCCCTCGTCAGACCACCTGCTACAGGAGCATGACTGGCTGACAGCCTCTTGACACTGGCCCCTTTAGGTCCACAGTCGCATTTTGCTTACGCTGTTCCTCTTCATTGGATGACCATAGTGGTGAAGAGTCAGCCCTTCCCTCCCACTCTTGTATGCATGTGCACACACACACCACTCTAGCAGACACTGGATTGGAGCTGCTCTTGCATGGCCTCTCCTTCCTCCCTCTCTGTTCAGTGGACTCTGAACTGCTCTGTGGTCCATGTGCACCTGCTTCTTTTTCCTCCACCTTGCTCCTCCATAAGAATCTCTCACAGTGGACAACAGAACAAGAGATCTCAACTTCTCTTTGGTATCTGCCTCTCAGAAGCTCCAGACTTGTTTCTTTTTTTCTTTTTTCTTTTTTTTTTTAAGACAGGGTTTCTCTGTGTAACACAGCCCTGGTTGTACTGGACTCACTTTGTAGACCATGCAGGCCTTCAACTCACAGAGATCTACCTGCCTCTGCTTCCTGGGTGCTGGGATTAAAGGTGTGCGCCACCACACTCAGCAGCAGACTTACTTCTTAATTCATCTGAACTTCACCAATCACAGATAACTTTCACACCCTTTCTGGCTCATAAAACCAATTCTCTTTAACTTCTCTTAACTTCCCATTTTTCTTTTAAATATTCAGGATGAACTTCTTGTCCTAAATAAAACAAATAAATTCTTCTTCAAGAACCTTGAATCCTATATTGGGGTTTGGTTTTGAGACAGGGTCTCGCTATATAGCACTAGCTGGGCTCAAACTCACACCAATCTTCCTGCCTCTGGCTCCTGAGTACTGGGCTTACCAGCATGTATTATCACCCTGCTTGGCTCAAACACTCTGTTTTGAAGACCTATGCAGCAGTGACCTAAGGAGCCCTGTGTACTTAAAGCGAGTGCTGTGACTCTGAGGGGAGCACATCTCACTGGACTTACTTTTATTATTCATAAAATAAGGCTAATAGGATCATCTTTCCCCCTTCATGGAGACAGTAGAGGGATGTGTGCTCTTTAAATTGCTCCAAAGCTGTGGCTTAAGAGAGGGCTCCAGGGTTAGGGTGCATGCTGCTCTTGCAGAGACTGCACTTCTCTTCCCAGAGCCCACATTAGGCGGCTAACTACTACCCACGGGAGTCCCGGGGGATCCGGTGTCCTCCTCTGGCCTCTGCATGTACCTGCACTCATGTACATATAACGCATACACACACTCAACATATGCACACACGTACACAAGCACACATGCACACAAACATATGCACATGCACACATTATTAAAACTGAAGAAATAATAAAGTGCTCTAAACTGCTCTAAGGCAAGATTGGTGAAAAGAGCCCAATGATAAATAGTTTAAGCTTTGTGGACCACAGTCTTTCTTGCGATTACTCAGTTGTGCCATGCAATGGAAAAGCTCCCCGAAGTTGTGCATGAGGGAATGTGGCTGTGTCTCAACCAAGCCTTATGAAAATGAGGCTAGAACACTGCATGAGCGTGAGATGGACTTAACCGAAGGGCTTCAGTTTGCTCGTGTTTTCCCCAGAGTCATGGAATCTTGTGGTTAGACAAGTTTATAAGCATCATGAGAATGGGTGCCCAAACCGTTCCTAAGACATTCATGACAGACCTGATTAATCAATCAGCAGCACCTTCCTGAAGTGCTGGAGGTGGCCTCAGAATCCTCCTGGACCTAGGGCTAGAGATGAAGCTAGGTTGGTCGTGTAGGGATGTCTATGCCCCATCCCCTAGTCCTGTTCTGTTTCCACAGCTCACAACTGAGAATCAGGTCAGCAATTTAGTAACAAGAAAGGTGAAAGCGATTTGAAATGCCTAGAGAGCACTTCTTCAGTGTTAAACACGCTGAGGTAGAGCTAAGACCCAGCCATTGACATTGACATCGAAATAATAAGAAAAAACTTAAATCATTTTACACAAAATGATCATGATGGTTGTCTAAAGGAAGAACAACTGCACCCAAAGCCTCTTTTTCCCTCTCTAGAAGGCAGGGCTCCATCCTGTGAGTGTGAGCAGGTTTTTATTCTGTTTTCAACTGGCAGAAAGTGGGGCAGGCTCCCAGCCCTGGGCTACAGTCCAGGAGGCAGGGTCCATGCTACCTCTTCTACATGATTGTCCAGGTGGTGAGAGGCAGATGCAGTTGCCTCCAAGCCAGTCTGTGTTCAAGCACAAAGATAGTGTTGCATGCACACTCTTCTCCTTGCAGTTGTTTGCCACTGCTTCTCAAAAGGCAACCTTGACATTTCCTCTCGCACCTCAACCCCTTCACCAGGAAGATCAAAGACTTCTGTAAACTATGCATTTTCCAGTACTGAAACCCACTCTCTGGCCCCAGGAAGCCAAGCTCCTTGTAAGTGTTCCTTATAAGGAGTTCACTAAATAAGTGAACCTTTGCCATTTGGGGCCATGTCAGGGACCAGCCTTGTCACACAGCACAGGGTTTTAGGATGGGACGCAGTGCTGGCAATCTTTCAGGTCTGGCCTGCTCTGGGGGCTGATGGTCCTGACTCTAAGGGCTGCTGATGACCCTTGCAGGTAGCTAGCTATAGGGGAGAAAGAGGGAGGGAGGGAGAGAGAGAGAGAGAGAGAGAGAGAGAGAGAGAGAGAGAGAGAAAGACCTATGCCTTTTCTCCTCTGTAGCTCAGAGCAAGTCTTTTGCTGCTAACTACCAGAGTTAAAATGACCAACTTCTAACTTTTTTCCTTTGGTTGGGGCTGCAAGCCCCAGATAAAAACAGCCTTTGTTTTGTAAATTACTGCAAGTGCTTGGCCTATTAGCCGGCAGGCCTCCCACTGATTGTTCAGCAAACTAAAATACATTTTGTCCAGTTTATGTCAGAAGTTGATGGTTGAGCTCTGAGGTTTTTACCTGATCCATGAGTTATATGAAGATAATAAGGTAGGGATGTGAACAGAGGGGCTCTCTCAAACACACTCACACCAGACTGAAGAAATGGACAAAGAAATGGATGCAAAGACAACGATAATGTGGTGACTGTTCTTTTTACACCCTGAACAAGGGCTCTTTACATCAAAGAAAGAATTACCTCATGGTTAAAAGGCATTTATCACAAGGACAGATAAAACCATTGCAATAGGAGGGCACTTGACAATCACACATTTTAGTACTCACTTAAATTTTGCTTTTCTAAACACAAGTTAAGTTTAAGAGGACACAGTATATTATGCCAAACCTGACAAGGTATATGGAATTATAACAAAACAGTTTGTGTATTTTGTCATTAAGATTTATACTAACTTTAGGCATTTCTTGGTAGCCTCATTATATCCTAAGTTCATGGGAAGTTTAAAACCCTTAATTGGATTTATGGTTTGCATCTGGAGGCAGTCTTATCACCTCTAGAATTAAAGCTTATCTGAGGTCATAAATCTATCTCAGGCTTGTCTCCTATTGAGATACACAATGTTTGGCAAGAGTATTTACTACAGCTATGTGTTTTTCTATCAACTATCTACTTCTTTAACTTCTAAAATTGTTTGAACTGAATCAGGCAGTTTGTAAAACCAACATCAGGAATAATAGAATCACCTTTATAGGACTCTGCATGAAGTCTGGTCAAACAAAGAGAGTGGCAATTAGCAATGATGGAATCTTCACTGCATGTTAGTAATAACAGATAAAAGAAAAAGCTGGGCGTTAGCAAGAAGCAACTCTGGGGTGCATCTTTAGCATAGACTTTGCAAAATGCCAGATAGCTTTTCAGGAAGCTTACATGTTTATAGAACCCTTTTCTCGGAGAGCTTCTGACACTGCTTGAACACTGTATGTTAAAGGCCTGAGAATAGCAGATGGACATGAAGGAAGGAGCCTCAAGAGCATTTGGCCTGCTATTCCTTCTGGAATCTAATGGTGACCATGGAGTTTCTCTACAGTTAACACACACACACACACACACACACACACACACACACACACACACACCATAGATGTCCCAAATTACCCAGCCTGCAGGATCACCTCTTTGTTTATATGTAAACAATAATCACAAACCAGGTAATAGTATATTCCTAGCACCTCTAAAGCATGTGGTTAGCGACACACGCTTTTAGATTATTTAACCTGGCTAGGGCTTCCCCAGTGGCACCATGTGGGTGACAACTTGGTTGCCTGACAAGGAAGTTTCCAGAGAGTCCCTCAGAAACCCAAGGTCTACAACATGGGTGGTAACTTACAGTATGGGAGGCAGGGTGAGCCATTTTCACAGTAAGGTGTTGACCATACTTCCTTAGCATGCCGGCTCAAAGTTGCCCACAAATTTAGAATTCCAGAAGAGAGCTAAGTACTGGCAAAGATCTTCTTCTCATTCTTCTTCTTAATTATTTTTTACATTTTTTTATGTGTAATGAGTGTTCCATTCACATGTATATCTGCATCCTGGAACTAGAGCTATGGGCAGTTGTGAATGGTCTGCTCAGAATCTAACTCAGATCCTCTGTGGGAACAAGTACTCTTAGCCACTGAAATATCTTTCCAACCCACAAACCTCTCATTAATGACCCTACCTGAAAGCTTCTAGCTTCTGGAGAATAGACTCTTGAGATTCGGGACTATTAAGTAAAGTCTTGAAAAGCTACAGATATGTATTCATCTGTCCTCATCCCTACGTGGCACCCACCAGCCTGACATCACTCCCAGAGCTTCTTCAAGGAAGTAAAGGGGAAAGGACATCTGGGAGCAGTGGGCTGGAGGGACTTGAGGGATCCTGGTGCTGGGGTCTGCTACAGAGCAGACCAGTTCCCTTCATAAGGAAGCCCTCCTGATCTCTTCCTACAAAGTGCCAGCCTCCTCATACCAGACTCTCACCCAGGCTGTCTCCTTCATCTGCCCTCATTTTCCTCAACTACACAAATCACTCATGAATCACTCCATAAAATAGTACAGAGTCCTAGTTTGTTTCTAGCCGTCCACTAGGATGTCAGCATCTTAGCAGGAAGCACTGGTCAGTTTTGTCTGCTCAATGCAGTATCTCTACCATCTGGAAGGAAGTCTGACACAACATGTAGTTTCCAAATCTACTTAACAAGTCGGCACAGAGGTCATGAGTCTGGAGTCAGGTTCAGACTCTGTCTCCTCTGGAAGCTCCTTCCATATTCTGAGGTTCACCCATTGCTCTTGCAGGGCCCGTTCATTTTTCTCAAGGACTTTTTACTGCCTTCAATTATTACAAGGATGAAGGAGGATACAAGACCTCCATGTTTTCTCTGTTGCTGTCTGTCCATCCAGACCTAGGGCCTTCTGATCACTTACTTATCCACTGCACAGTCGAGAGCCCAACCATTGGCTGTCCACATTCTTCTCTTGCTCAAGTGACTTATCTGATTGGCATAAGGTCCAAAGCCCATTAGGCTTCTACACTCACCAAGAGACCTTGACTTCTGGCCCTATGGCCTTTTCCATTCAAAACTCGATAAGGCTCATTTCTTGAGCAACTTTCCCACACCATACTGGTCCTGACTCCAAAAGATGAGTTGAGCTGAGAAAAGGCACAAGGTTAAGACACTTGAATCATTGGCTCTGTCTTATGGCTGCACATGGATGGGAATAATTCAAGGTCCCCTGTTCTCATTTCCAACCATTGCCCAACTATACACAAGGAGAGGTGCAGGGCAAGTTCCTGCTGGCTTTTAGAACCACAAACAGTCTAGATTGATTTGTTCTTATGACTCATTGGGCAACTGTGCTGACCTCTTTCCTCTTTGCCAGGCCATGAGGCTCCCAGCTGACTTTCAGCTCATCCAGATAGGCAAGAACATCAACCTCTTGTTTCTAAATATCTGAGATGCACAGTGTACCCATTGACTACAGCCCATTCCAAGCGACAGTGAGACATGAGCAAATTACTGCCTCCTCACTAATCATTTACAGATCTTTCCAAATGCAACATTCCCTTCAAAATTAATCATGTTGTCACCAGCTTCTGATGTGTTTGTGGCAACCATAACTGAGCAATGTGTGATGGCTGAAATCACAGACGTTGGATCAAAGTCTGTGACAGTGTCATTTTGACAGATCTGCTTATGTTTTTGAAAAACAAACACTTTGTGCTTGGGGGTCCCCTTAAGATATTTAAATCTATAAGATATATAGTATAAAGAACTTTTTTTAAAAAAAATTACACACCAAAATTCAATCAATAAATGGCCACATATTAGACCAAAAGTTCTCCAAAAAGTACAGGTGCCATATATAAATGTGTGTTCAAAACCCACATACACCAAGGAAATACAAATCAAAACACTGAGATATATCTGCCTCAACCAGTGAGAATGGCTGTCACCAGGAGAAAAATATACTAACCAATACTGATGAAGAGGAAGAGGAAAAGCAAACCTGGTGCACTGAAGTGGGAAAATGAACTAGAGCAGCCACAATGGAAACCAGTAGGCAGTTCATCAAAAGCTGAAGGCAGAGCTAACATAGGATTCAGCTCTACCACCCCTGAGAGTATACATGAGGAAAATACCACATCACAGAGATCTTGGCACACCTATATTGATTGCTGTACCATACATAGCCAAGTTACATAAGCAGGCTAGATGCTCAGCAGTGAATGAACAGGAGAAGAAAATGTAACACACAACACATAGTGGAGTTTTACTAAGCTATAAAGATGAATAAAATTATAGCATTTGCAGAAAGATGGGTAGAAGTGGAGATCACCATATTGATTAAAAAAAAATAAGCCAGATTGGAAAAGACAAGTGATAGATGTTTACTCATATGTGGAATTCACATTAAAAAGAATACACACACACACACACACACACACACACACACACACACACACACACACACACAC